>AZHD01000002.1:1154128-1203658 GCA_001636815.1 Niveomyces insectorum RCEF 264
GCCAGCAACACCAGCGCCAACAACCCGATGGGCAACCTGGGCGCGGCCGCCGGGTTCCCGATGGCGGGCCAGCAGGGCAACCCGCCCGGCGGCAACAAGGACCAGGGCCGCAGCGGGGCGCTCGGCATCCAGCGGCCCGGCTACGGCGGCGGCGGCCAGGGCGGCAGCCAGAACCGGACGGTGCTGACGATGGAGGACCTGGGCATGGCCGTGGGCGAATACGGTGTCAACGTGAAGCGCGGCGAGTTTTACCGGTAGAAAAGGGGTGGAGATACTACCGCATCGGTTCGTTTTGCATTTTTTTCGTCTTTCATCCTTCTTCATCGTACTTGTACGATAAGACACAAGCCCGGGTGGTGTCGTGAAATGGAACTAAGGATGTTTCGAGGCGTTGGGGAGTCGGGCATTTTTGTGTCAAAAGGCTAAGACTGAGGACAAGGGGGCGTTTCGCGTTCTAGCCATAACCTTCCAACGGCTTTATTTTCTTTGCATATTCTAATGTTTGCATTCGCTTTGTTGGTACACATATACATAAAGATTCGTCTTCGCCCCGTGCTGCTCCAATGCCCCCTTTGCAACATCAAGCAAGATTCTTTTCCAAACGTCGTAAAACCCAAGAAAGGACGTCGGTGTCATTTTGTATAACGGAAGGGTTTCCTTGTACTGTTCCCGGGGGTGTTAGTGACTTGTGACAAGCCTCCTGACAGGTGTAGAAAGGGCCAAAAAAACAAAAACAAAAACAAAACGTACGGTGAGAATTCGCCGAGCTTGTGTCCAACCATGTCTTCCGTGATCGTCACATCGTGGTACACCTTGCCGTTGTACACTTGAAATTTGAGGCCGACAAAATTGGGCAAAATCGTGGCCGACCGCGCTTGGGTGCGAATGGGAGGTATCGGCTTGCCGGGCTCGGCCTTGACAATGGGAAGTCTGCAAAGGCAAAGGGGGCCTACATTAGCATATCATTCGACTGTTGAATCAATGGCGAACGAGCAATGGCCCGAAGACGACGACGACGACGACGACGTACGGCACGATGTGCGGGCCTGGTGAACGAGGACGGTTAGCAGAAATTGGCGGACACAAAATCAGATTCGGAGATTCAAAAGTATTCACACCTTTCCAGACCGACCGCTTGAACAAGGCCCTGGTGGGAAACATCTTTGCGAATAATCCGTGTCTCGTTGACGAGGCGAGGCTGTGGGTATGTGAAACGAGTCACCAAACTTTCGCATTTGCAGAAAAGCCGTAGAAAATCGGTTGCACAAATGATTATGTAATG
This sequence comes from Niveomyces insectorum RCEF 264, assembly GCA_001636815.1. Taxonomy (NCBI): domain Eukaryota; kingdom Fungi; phylum Ascomycota; class Sordariomycetes; order Hypocreales; family Cordycipitaceae; genus Niveomyces; species Niveomyces insectorum. The sequence goes on from AZHD01000002.1 coordinate 1,155,411, forward strand.
CGATTTGGCGGGTCGTGAATCCGAAACCCAGCCCGCTAACTGACGTTATGCGCTAAGGAAGATACAGGGGACCATCCACTAAAACTTTACAAACCCAACCCCTTGTTAACGTCGTGTCCTTCTGCCGTTCACTCGCTGTACAATTGCTGTCGCTTGATCCACGACAAGACGGCCGGCCCCACCAACAGGCCCAACCGCGGCCAGACCTTCTCCCTGGCTGCTGCCCGCGCCATGGTGCTGCTCACAGTTGCCTCGCCCCTGTACGCTCCCGGCCGGATGTCGATCCTGGCCGTCCAATCCTCTCCAACGTCGCCGCCGCCGCCGCCGCCGCTCAGTTTGCCAACGGCCTGCAGCCAGCCTTCCTGGGCGTCTTCGCTGCCCCATTGGTCGTCAGGCCGGGTCGTCACCCGCAGCCGGGCCCGGCGCAAGAACGGCGTCAGCGCCACTTGCAGGGGTGTAGCGCCTGGCGAAAGGCCGGCAGCCTCAACCGTAGCTGGCGGCGCCGGCGCGTAGTACTTGGGGTCGAAGATGCGGACGAGCGTGTCGTAGCCCACGAGGAAGACCTGCTCAGGTGTCTGGGTTGGACCCGACGCCGAAGACACGGCGTCGGACGCGTAAAAATCGGATGCCGCTATGGCGCTGCTCTTGTCGTGAAAGTAGGGTTGCGATGTGAGGCCGATGTCAATGGCCAAATCGGAACCTGTGGCTACCGCGGCGGGCGGTGGCGATGTAGAGCCGGACGCTGTGGATGCGACGGCGGGGGGCGGCGGTCCTGCTTCTGCAGTGGCATCGTCGAGAGCTCTGTGCATGTCCTTGGCCATGGCGAGCATGAGCGCCAGCCGCTGCTCAAAAGCGGCCGGTTTGGGCGCCTTGTCGGCGTTGTTGACCGAGAGGAGCAGCAGGAGCCGGTCGGCCGAGGCGCCCTGCTGTCGGGCGCGCTCTTGGCTCTTTCGACGGTCATGTATGGCGGAAACGGCCATCTGCATGTGTGCCACCGTGGGTGGGTTAAACGACGAGTCTAGGACAAGCAGCGTCCGGACCGGCGACCTCGGTCGGGTCGGCGGTGCCAGCGGCGCCAGCGGCGCGGCGGCGGCGTTGCGGCTGCTGCTCCGGACGGTGCAAACGACTTGAAAAGTGGCCGTCGATTTTACGAATGTGCTGAGGGCATGCTGAAAAAAAGCGACTTCTGCTGCCGCCATTGTGTTGTTGTGGCTATCAGGTTGGTCCGTCATGGTTGGATCATGCGCATTCGACGAAAAATGAGGTTGTGCATATGAACGTTATGTACGGCCCGGTATAATAGCTGAATTTAGCGGACGGTTTGGCGTAAACCCCGCCTATAGCGAATCGTAAGACTTTCATTTGCTATTTGACACCTTACTCATAGAACTCAACCTAACCCTTCGTTTTTGTTGATATATTGATGTCTCTGAAAATGCCGTTGCTATAAAAAGAAAAGCTTTCTTTCTAATGTTCAACAACGGGCGTAATCATCAAGTGAAAGCCACGACACGATCCCCGTACATCTGGGAATTGACAAGAAAAAGGATGCGCCTTGAACGCCGTTGATGTTCGAGTACAACAACCTTGTTATATCAGTAACAAGAACCCTTCATTTCATAATCATGCCCCCTTTTGTGTCGTCGAGGTCGAATATACCCCGTCGTCTATATAAAAATCGTGCTTATGCTGCCACGACCTCAGCGGATCTCCGGGTCCCGCATGAACTTGGCGATGCTTCCGGACCGTTCCGGCATGCCCGGCAGACGGCTCGGCGACTGCGCGAACGTGTGTTCAAACAGATAGTCGTCCTTGTCGGCGGCCTCTTCGCCGTCGGCGTGCTGCAACTGCCGGGCTTTTGCCTTGGCCAGATCGTCGAGCGTGCTGTCGGCTGGCGCTGCGTTCTCGTCGATGGCGTAGATCTTGATGCCGCGGATGTGCGTGTCCTTGCCGTTCTGGTGGTTCTCCTTGACCTTGACCTGGACGATCCAGCAGCACAGCGACTGGCCGTCGTCGCCGCCGCCGGCGTTGCTCAGATCCACGTCCTGCCAGCCCACGGGATTGGCGAGCGCCAGCGTCGCAAACTCCAGCAGGTCGTGGTGGCCCGTCCCGGCCGACAAGATGACAAACGTCGGCGTGTACGACTCGTCCTGGTTGTAGTCGACGTAGAAACGGATGGCGCGGATCTCCACCCGCCGGAGGAAGTGGATCGTGAGTAGATGGGGTTGCGGGCCGTCCGACCTGGGTTGGGCGCGCGTGAGCCAGACGAGTGCGAACAAGAGCCAACCAACAAGGGTTTAAGGGGGGGACCTTCGACTTACTGCCAGTATTTGTCCAGATCGTCGCTCAAAAGCTCCTCCACCCCGTTTCCTGGCTTGTGGCTGCTCACACTAAAGTGGGCCAGGTTGTTGATCTCTTTCAGGCCCAGGAGAATCGGATCAAAGGAGATGAGCTGCTCGTCGTTCCTAATGTCGTTCTGGGATGCAAACTCAAAGTCCCCCTCCTGGTCCTCCACCAGATCGTCGTCGGCAACCTCGCCGCCGTACGCCGACGCCATGCCATCGCTGTCGGCGCCGCTGGCATCGCCATCGCCATCGCCATCGCCATCGCCATCGCCGGCGCCGGCGCCGGTGCCGCCCTCTTCTTCACCGCTGCTGGTTTCATCGCCCAGCTCGCTGTCCTCGTCACCTTCGTCCTGCGCCCAGACTTCCTCGTGCAAGCGCTGCTGCACTTGCATCGTGTCCGAGAAGCGAGGCGCCTCTCCGTGCGGTCCCACGCCGCCTGGTTGGCCCTGCAGACTTTGCCTACCTGAGAAGGGGGTCAGCAAAATGCCGCAAAAATGGTCGGAGCTTTCACAGAATCAAATGGGACCAACCTAAGCTTCCCTCGGCCTCGGCATCTTCTGTGGGAAACGGCGCGGCATAGTCAAGCCGATCGTACCGTATTGCGTCCCTTTCTCCTCGTCGAAGAGCCCTTCTTGGGCCTCGAAAAAGGTGTTCTGCGTCCATCGCAGCCAATCCAAACTAGGCTAGCTGTACGGCATTTCAAGGGGGGCCGAGATGTGAGGTTGTTGGCTTGCCACGAGGTTGGTTGTTGAAAATGAGCCGCACGTGATTGCCAGTTGCTTTTTCGCGTTCTTGGTATTTTAAATGGCTTTTTAGGCTACCACGACGCGTCGCGACTTTGTTAGCCAATCCACCACAGCCTTCAGGCAATCTGCGCATTCCATAACACGACTAGTCCAAGTTTTTATTTTCCGTCAAATTTTTGCATTCATGAGTAGCGATGCCGAGAAACAGTGGTAAGAAAAAGGGTTTTATTTTCTTGTCACGAGCTTTACTACGATTTATCTCCCTTTTGAAGAATCCTCTAACCAAACCGTTCTACAGAGCCGGACACGATCCGCATTCTCATTTCGACAGATAACCATGTCGGGTACGAAGAACGAGATCCGATCCGGAAGGACGACAGCTGGAAGACATTTGACGAGATCATGAACCTGGCAAGGACGGAAGATGTAGGCGGACCGTCTTTTTTCCCATGAACGGAGAGGCACGACGCTTCTCAGGACGAAGAAACTGACCAGGAGCGCAGGTAGACATGGTTCTTCTTGGCGGCGACCTGTTTCACGACAACAAGCCCTCCCGCAAATCTATGTACCAGGTCATGCGCAGCCTGCGGCAGAACTGCCTGGGCATGAAGCCGTGCGAGCTCGAGTTCCTCAGCGATGCCGCCGAAATTTTCGAGGGCGCCTTTGGCCACGTCAACTACGAAGACCCCGACATCAACATTTCCATCCCGGTGTTCTCCATCCACGGGAACCACGACGACCCCAGCGGCGACGGCCACTACTGCTCGCTCGATCTGCTCCAGGTGGCCGGGCTCGTCAACTACTTTGGCCGCGTGCCCGAAGCCGACAACATCAAGGTCAAGCCGGTGCTGCTGCAAAAGGGCGCGACCAAACTGGCGCTGTTTGGCATCGGCAACGTGCGGGACGAGCGCATGTTCCGGACGTTTCGCGACCACAAGGTGACCTTCTTCCGCCCCAACCAGCAGCACAGCGACTTCTTCAACCTCATGGTCGTCCACCAGAACCACCACGCGCACACGGCGACGAGCTACTTGCCGGAAAACTTCCTGCCCGACTGGCTGGACCTCGTGGTGTGGGGCCACGAACACGAATGCCTCATCGACCCCAAGAAGAACGCCGAGACCGGGTTCCACGTCATGCAGCCGGGCTCGTCCGTGGCGACCTCGCTGGTGCCGGGAGAGGCGGTGACCAAGCACGTTGCGGTCTTGACGGTAACGGGCCGCGACTTTTCTGTGGAAAAACTGCCCCTCAAGACCGTGCGGCCCTTTGTGACCCGCGACATCGTCCTGGCACAGGAAAAAAGGTTCAAGGATCTGGCCAAGAAGAGAGACAACCGGGCAGAGCTCACAAAGCGGCTGATGGTCGTCGTGGAAGAGATGATTGAGCAAGCCAACGCCGATTACCGGGCTCTGCACGAAAACCAAGACGACTGGGACGAGGAGGAGCAACCGCTGCCTCTCATCCGGCTCAAGGTGGAATACACGGCGCCCGAGGGCGGGAACTTTGACTGTGAGAACCCCCAGCGGTTTTCGAACCGGTTTGCGGGGAAAGTGGCCAACGTCAACGACGTGGTCTATTTCCATCGAAAAAAGACGACGACCGGTATGTTGTCTCTCTCGATTTTATTTTTTAACCATTTTTTAACCATTTTTCAAACTATTCTATTTTTTATTTTTTTGGTTTTTGGCCCTACAATCTCGTCTGACAGGAACAGGGCAAACGAAACAAAATCTGGTCCTGCCCGATGCTAGGGACAACGAGGCGGGAGCCGATTTTGATGCCATCAAAGTCGAGGCATTGGTGCAGGAGTACTTGGCGGCGCAGTCGCTGAAGATTCTCCCCCAAGGCGAATTTGGCGACGCCGTCAACCAGTTTGTCAATAAGGACGACAAGCACGCCATGGACACGTTTGTGGCCGGCTCGTTAGCCAACCAGCTCCGGGACCTACTCGCTCTGGGGGCCGAGGACGACGACCTGGACAACGCCATCGAACAGTTACGGAACGAGCGCGAGCGCCAGTTTCAAGCGGGGCTTGTTAAGAACCGGCACACGCGCGTATACAAACCAAAGCCAGACGACTGGGATTCCGACATGGAAGGCCACTGGGAGAACAACCCGGCCGCTGTAGTCACAGAAGCCATCCCCGAAGTTGCGGCGCTGCCGACAACGACAAGAACAACAACAACAACAACACAGCCGCAAGGGAGCAGCCGCGCAAGAACGGCGCGTTCAGCACCAACAAACAACAACGACGAAGACGTGCTCATGGACGACTTCAACGATACAGCACGGCCGGCCGTCAAGCCAACCGCAGCCAGACAGCGAGCTGCAGCAGCGACAACAAAAGCTGCAGCGTCCCGGCAAGCCGCAGCCGCAAAGAAAGCCACGGCAGCAAAACGGGGCGGAGCACGGAAGAAGGGCCCCTTTGAGGACTCGGACGAGCCGGAAGAAGACGACCAGATCATGGACGACGAGGAGTTTGAAGACGTTGTCCAAAAGATCGCGCCGCCCGCACGGCGTGGACGCGCAGCGGCAGCCCCTCCAAAAGCAGCAGCAGCAGCAGCAGGGCGGCTGCGGCAAACAACGCTCCAATTGTCGCAGCCGCCGTCCCAATCGCACGCGCCAAGGCAACGACCCCCGGCAAGGGGAACGCCGGCACCGTTGGAGTTGAGTGCGGACGAGATCTCGGACGACGACGACGATTTTGAGCCGGCCCCGAAGCCAGCGGCAACGAGAAGTCGGAGACGGTGAAGCCGGACCCCGATTTATCCAATGTACTTTCGTAGCAAGTAGACGACCCCTGGCAGATTTGCAAAGCGAGACACGAGGGCTGCTCCATAATAATGAATGATACTCCGCATTTTTGTTGGTCCACTATCAGCCTTATCTAATCGTGCCTTTAGATCACGTGACTATTATGTTAAGTAGGGACCCGCTCGTCAAGATGATCCGCCACGCCAGGTAGCCCGCCACTTGGATCCGATCACGACAATGGGCAAAAAGGTATCTCCCTGACGCGCGCGCGACGTTTTCGCCATCCCATCGCGAACGACTAACCATCGATTCTTCATCAAATAAAATTAGTTTTGCAGCATCGTTGACGATACGACCGTATTTTCTCGGTCTTTTTTTCTTCCCTATTCTCATTTTATCATCCCAAATGATGTCATTCATTTAGTGCGACAGAAGACGTTCGTTCTCCTCAAAAACCATCGCGCTGTCGGAATCCGGAGCTGCTGCACCCGCCCCGCCACCAGCCCCTGGCTCTGGCTCTGGCTCCGGCTCCGGTTCCGAATCGGAAGACGAAATGGGTGTCATTCGCAAGAAAACCGCCGTCCGGGGCGGCGAGGGCGGCGTGAAATATGTCTGTGATGTGTGCAGCGCAGACATCACATCGACGGTAAGGCGGGGGCTTTTTGGTGTTGGTTTTCTAGGCCGTGTTGTGATGCTAGGGAGACACCAAATCTGACAAGACGTTCTGTTTTTGTCACTAGGTTCGCATCCGGTGCGCCCATCCTGCGTGCAACGACTACGACCTCTGCGTCCTCTGTTTCGCCAACGGCTCCTCCAGCAATGCGCACCAGCCCGCGACGCACCCCTACCGGGTGATCGAGCAGAACTCGTTCCCCATCTTCGACGAAGAGTGGGGCGCGGACGAAGAGCTGCTGCTGATCGAGGGCGCCGAGATCTACGGCCTCGGCTCGTGGGCCGACATCGCCGACCACATTGGCGGCTACCGGCACAAGGACGAAGTGCGCGACCATTACCTCAAGGTTTACGTCGAGTCATCGCGGTTCCCGCTGCCCGAGCGCTGCAGTCCACAGGACATGCAGCTGGCCCACGAGATCCCTAGGGAGGAGTTCCAGGCCCGGAAGAAGCGGCGGATCGAGGAGCGGCGCGAAGCGGCCAAGAGCGCGCCCGCACTGCAGCCCAAGACGAAGCCGACGGCGTCCGTGCCGTCGTGCCACGAGATCCAGGGCTACATGCCGGGGCGGCTCGAGTTCGAGACGGAGTACGCCAACGAGGCCGAGGAGGCGGTGCAGCTGATGCAGTTCGACCCGGGCGACGGCATCAACCCGCGCACGGGCGAGCTCGAGCCCGAGATGGACCTCAAGCTCACGGTCATGGAGATTTACAACTGCCGGCTGACGCAGCGCGTGGAACGGAAGAAGGTCATCTTCGAGCACAACCTGCTCGACTACCGCGAGAACAACAAGCTTGAAAAGAAGCGCACGAAGGAGGAGCGCGACCTCATGAACAAGGCGAAGCCCTTTGCGCGCATGATGAACCGCGACGATTTCCGGGCGTTCTGCGATGGGCTGATCCACGAGCTGTTTCTGCGGCAGGCCATTGCGCAGCTGCAGGAGTGGCGCAGCCTGCGCATCGGCGACCTCGAGAGCGGCAACCGCTACGAGCAAGAAAAGGCGCAGCGGCTGCAAAAGGCGGTGCCGCTGGGGTCGATGGACCGCGAGCGGCTGGCCACGGCGCAGCGCACGAAACAGCAGCAGCCGGCGGCGGCGCCCGAGCCGCCCAGCGGCGCGGCACTGCTGCTGACGGCACCGCGGGCAGTGTCGTGGTCGCGACAAACGGTGTGTCTGCTGCTGCTGCTGCTGCTGCTGCGAACGGCGGCTCTGTTCCTACCGCCATACCCAACAGCCTAAAACGGGACAAGCACGCGACGCCCCCTATCTACGGTCTACCGCCGCTGGTGCTGACGCAGGACAACGCGCCGGACCTGCAGCTGCTGACGCCCGACGAGGTGGAGCTCTGCCAGGTGGTGCGGCTGCAGCCGAAGCCGTACCTCATGATCAAGGAGCAGATTCTCAAGGAGGCGCTCAAGGGGAACGGCACGTTGCGTAAGAAGCAAGCCAAGGAGATCTGCCGGCTGGACTCGCAAAAGGGTGGGCGGATCTTTGATTTTTTTGTCAGTTCAGGATGGGTTGGCAAGGCGTGATGGGGGTGGGCATCCTCGGGTTCTCGTGCTGTCGTTTCTCGTCTTTTGTTGGTCTTGCACGCGCTCTCATACCATTCACCTTTTTCTTTTTTTTTTTTTGTTCGTTGCTGGCATACGATGAATTATCGGGGTGAATATCGGGGGTGAGGGCGGTTTTGGGGGGTTTTTTGTCTTAGTATTTCATTATCTCGTTTTGTTTGCGAGGGAAACTATCGGCCGGCGTTCTATGGGATACGATAGCGTTTATGGATTGCGAAAAGGAGGTGTGGCCGGGACGGCAGAACGAACTTCGAACGTTCTCGGGCATGTTTTTGTTCGTTTTTGCTTGGTTTCGATGAGCGATACAAGTAGCCTAGGCCATGTCTTTTGGTAGACATCAGTCCCTATAGCTGCTACGCAAAAACCGGAGTGGCTGCATATAATAGCTCCTGCATATACCTTTCTTAGCATCTCACACGTTTTCCGATGATGCTTGCCGTGACGCTCTTGTGATCGGCACGGTATATTGAGGGCAGGACCCTACAACGATCTCGTTATTAATGTCATATATCCCCTCAAAATGCAGCAGAGTCAAAGACACAGAAATACGGGGCCACTTCAGCTCGATAATGAGTTTGTCGCCCACACAGCGCTTCGTTGGAACACCGTTCCGCAGCCCAGATTTGCCAACGCTTCTCCTCTTACGCAGACCAGCTAGCAGGTCTTCCAACCGCCTCATTCGGTCTGACACGCAACGGAATGACGTTTCCTCTTGGCAGCAGCAGCAGCAGAAACAGTACGTCCACGCAGAAAACTGCTTTGACAGCATCCTTTCATCGTCCGCTTCTACTACCACTCCTGTCTATTAGATTGACCCCTATTTAGTCTTCACCGTGGTCCCCATGACTTGTGACGGTCATCATCACCGGCCTCAGATTACAATTCAGTGGCTTCTGTGCATCGCGAAGTACTCTGTAATACGTTGTAGGCCAGTTAAGTCATTCCGTTTCATGATGGGCAAAAAAGCGGGGTAGCAATTTCGCGGGTCTGCTGCTGCTAATCACCTCTTTCTGGAAGCTTCGAATATTGACAAATTGGGAATGCCCAGCTAACGCCCCAAGGCTGCGACAGCCCTCTAACGACGATGGGCGCGTTAGCGGCGGAACCGGTCGCGTTGTTTCTGAACGGGTCTGCAGTACGGCAAGTTGCAGGGGGTTCATCAACGTACGGGTAACGGGAAAGAGCGACCGCCCCCACCTTGTAAGTATATACCTTCCTTGAGCTTCTTTCCTTTCCTTCCTTTCCTGCTCTTCTTTCCTTGCTCCTTCCGTTTTGTGGTCGGTTGAGTTCTTTTGCTTATGTCTCAAGATCCATCTTCTTTGCTCGTGACACACGAGAAGGCCAACGTCGTCATCTCTTTCGCTTCAACAAGACACCTAGGTAAACCCGCGCTGACCATCAATCCGCACCCTATAATCGAACCTAACCGTTGGCCATACACGTCCTGCACGCCGACATCTATTACCAACCAAGCATATTCCTTTTTTTCCTACTATTGCGGCGACAAGACTCTCTTTCGCTGAGCCTCAAAGTTCTTTCGTGTTCTTGACTTGAGAGAGCACGCAAAACAGCCGTTCCTCAGCCTTGTATTTGGTCTTTGCCTCTTTCTTGCGCCTGTTTTTGTCGCTCTTGCGCGATAGCCTACCCCTTCCAGTATAGACCATGCTTGAATGAGCAACGCGAAAGGCCTGCATACTGTCTGTTTTCTGAGCTCGATCAAAGGAGGCAAATTCCTCTTTTCTTTCTTCCAGCAACACCCGTCAAGAAAGAGACTTGTTTCTCCATGGCCGGCAGAGCGATCACGTTAAAGGAAGAGGGCAACCGCCACTTCCAGCGCGGTGACTACACCGGAGCAGAGGGTCTTTACTCGGAAGCGTGAGTGGTGATTGCGGCCTGGCGGTTGGCTTGAATGCCCTTTTGTCATGCCACATCTTCTCAAGCTAATGCCATCTTGTCTTCGGCGTCCCAGAATCATCGCCGATTCCAAGAATGCCGCTTTGTACACAAACCGTGCGCTCGTGCGCCTCAAGCTGGAGATGTGGGACAGCGTGGTCAACGACTGCAAGGCCTGTCTCGACCTCGCGCCCGACAACATGAAGGCGCACTATTACCTGTCGCAGGCGGAACTGAGCCTGAAAGACTACGAGGCCGCGCTCGCCCACGGCAAGCGCGCCCAGGAGCTGTGCATCCAGACCGAGGACAAGTCCATCACGAACATCACCAACCACATCCTGGCCTGCAAAAAGGCGCGCTGGGAGGACAAGGAAAAGCGCCGTGTGCGCGAAGGCGGCCAGCTCGAGACGGAGGTCGTGGCCCTCATGGAGCGGGAGCGCGACGAGGCTCTCAACGCCGCCGAGAGCGACGCCGACCGGCACGAGCTCGCCGAGGAGTGGGCCCGGAAGCTGCAGCAGCTGCGGGACACGTTTGAACGGTCGCGCAGCGCCTCCGAGAAGAAGCGCCGGGTGCCGGAGTGGGCGGTCGACGACATCACCTTTGGCATCATGGTTGATCCCGTCATTGTGAGTGTTGTTTCCGTGTTTTCATGAGCGTTCATCAACGAATCGAGATGTGCTGCAAGAAGACGCCTGCTCACACGCCCGTAGACGAAAACAGGTAAATCATACGAGCGCGCCGCCATTTTGGAACACTTGCGTCGGCAGTGTACGGATCCCTTGACGAGAGAGCCATTGACGACGGCCGACCTGCGGCCTAACAGGGGCTTGAAAATGGCCTGCGAAGAGTTTCTTGATGAAAACGGTTGGGCGGTGGACTGGTGAGAGCCTCGCATTACGAAAGGCGCAGCCACCGTCCCCCCTTTTTTTTTTGTCTTTTTCCATCTCTACTTCTTTCTTGATTAGCAACATTGTTATTGGATTTGTATCGATTATGTCTTCTCACGACGGAACGGCCGGCGTGCCGGTATGGTATTTTTTTGCATCAAGCGGCGTTGGTAGATTAATTTAATGCCTTGGGTATCTCAACTTATCTTTCCCCTTGTCCAATCTGCTAAGGTATCTTTATTTTGTTTCAGTTCAAATATGGTTATCTCTTTTCATTACAACAAGGCCATGAGGAAACAAAATGGTATCGAACACTCATTAACGAAACAGCCAAAATAAAAAGCCCAAGATCAAAAAGACGAAGAAAAGTACACAGGACATGAACTGTCAAAGTTGGCAAACAGGAAGAATGAATGAAACAATGCTCCGGAAGCCGGGAACACAGGACCGACCTCGTCTCCTTTGTCCCTGGCTTACGCAGCAATGTCTGTCCGCAATACCGGTTGCGGATGCTGCTTTTTCACAAAGACCTGGCGCATGCGGTCCATCATACTCGCCCGCCGTTGGGTACGTGGAGCCACCGGCCGGCCTACGGTGGCCGCCGCCTTGTCGTGGTCGGCGCCGCCGTTGTTGCCGTTGTTCGCCTTCCCGCCCGCCAACGTTGCACTTCGCGGTCGCTGGATAGTGGCGGCCGTGTCAACACGGCCGCCGGCACCATTACCACCCAGCACGGACGCCACGGCCGTCGCGTTGTTGTGGTCGTGGTTATGGTCCTGGTGGCGGTCCGGTGGTGCTTTGGTGTGCTTTGGCAACATGGGCGACGTCTGCGGTTTTGTCTCTTTTCCTGTCGGCGTCGGCTCGGCTCCTGCTGCCGCCACAGCAACGACCGGCTTGCGCGCCTTGTGCCGGCACGTCTTGCCCGCCTTGTTCGTCCCGCTGGCGTCGCGGCCCATCTCCCGCAGCACTTCGCGGATCAGGTTCTCAAACGCCGCCTCGACGTTCCGGCCCGTCTTGGCGCTCGTTTCGCAGAACGGCACGGGCAGTTGCAGGCTGTGCGCGAGCGCTTCACCGTCGGCCGTGGGCACCTGCCGGCAGAAGGGTCGTGGTGGTGGTGGTGGTGGTGGTGATGGAGTGGACGGATGTTGTTGTTGCTGCTGCTGCCGCGCAGCTGCCGACGACAAGACGATGTCGTCTGCTGTGGTGCCCGTGCTGTAGCGCCGGCCACTGTCGTCACCAGCAGGACTCATTGGCGTGGTGGTGGTCGTCGTCGTCCTTGCTGTGGGTGCTGAGTGCCGGTCCGCCGCGCGGCTCCCGACGGCGGCGGTCATCGACGCACCAGTCTCGTTGTTGTCCCTGTCGTCGTCTTCATTGTGTGGCTTTTCTAGTTTGCTAATCTGAAGCCATTTCTCAATGTCCTCGTTTTTGCTCTGGCTGTGGTTTTGGCTTTGGCTGCCAGTGCCGGACTTGGGCGACAAAGGTTGGGTTCCGGGACTCTGCGGAGCGTCACCGACAAAAAACGGCGTTGTCGGCGACGTGGTCGCCGCCGCCGCCGGCTGCTGTTTTTTCGTCTTGTTCTTTTTCTGCGCCGCCAACCCGGACATGAGCTCCTCGTACAGGATGCTCTCGCGGTAGCGGGGGTGCAGCAGACTGTGTTCGACGGCGTCGGCGTCGGCGTCGGCATCCAGCCGAGTTGGTGTGTCCGGCTTCGCCAACGGGCCCCTGCCGTTGATGTACTCGTCACGCACCACATCACCATGCTTGTCGTTGTTGTCGTTGTCGTCGCCGTCCCCGTGATCGTCGCAATCGCTCTTGTTGCCCACGAGACCCACGACGATCTCGCCCGACCCCGTCGTGCCCGTCTCGTTGCCGCCGCCGCCGAACCAGCCGCTCGTGCGGCTGCGCGTCGCGCTCGTGTGTGGCGCCGCCTTGCGGTGGTGGAAATGGTGGTTCTTGCGCGTGCAGACGGGGATCTCGACGTGGAGCGCGGCCACGGCGTCAAACGAGGCGCGGTCGGCGACGTCGTAGACCAGCAGGACGGCGTCGTAGTTGGCCTTGCCGTGGACCTGGGCACGGACCCGGGGCGACTGCAGCGACGGGTAGTTGATGACCTCGACGAGGTACGTGTTGTGTTCGCGGGCGCACTCGCTGCAGGTCTCCGAGGCCACGAGCGTGCGGTCGTCGAGCGAGAACGTGTCGGCGGCGGTGGCGGCGGGATCGGTCGGTTCTGGCTCGTTCTCCACGTGGTTGTTGTTGTTGTTGTTGTTGTTGATGTTGTTGCTGCTATGTACGTTAGAGGTACCTGCTGCCGCAGCCTGTACGGATGCCGTCGACGACTCCGTCTGTGGCCGCTCGACGGCCGACACCACGACGGCGGCCTTTTTAGCGTCGTCCCCGCCAGCGGCCGACGTCGGTAGCTCATCTTGGTGTGGCGCTCCGGCCGCTGTGGACGTCCAGTCCGGGGCGGGCGACAGCGTGAAGAAGCGGCGGCTGTTGAGCGTGAGAGCCGGGTCGTACGGGGGAGGGTACGTCATGGTTGTGAACTAGGCAATCAGTCAGCCCATAACAGAAGATTTTTGTCTTGTTTCTTCGGATCGGCTCTGCCGTCTCACCCTTGACTCCAGGCAGTTCTTGCCGACGCCCTCCGCTCCCAGCATGAGAATGCGGATGGTGGGATTTGCCGTTGTCTTGCCCATGATTTTTGTTGTGGGTGGGAGGAACTTGTCTAAAAGACGAGAAAAGGATTACGCTGCCTCGCCTTTCCGCTTTCCCTTCTTGAATTGTCTGCTCGCCGAGAATGGTGCGAATTATACGACAAAAGGTGTGTTGAAGGTCAATCGTAGCTTGGTGACGCCAGACCGTGGGACAAGAGAGCTTCTTAGTTCACAATTGACAACTGACAACTGACAGGAAAGTGACACAAGATCTGACGTGAATCTGAACGTGACCCCAGACCTGGAAACGCGGAGATTGGGTCACAGAGGGCAGAAGACGATCTCAAACCAGCGATCGCAGAACGCAGGAACAGATCGGATCAGAAAAGAAAGAAAAAAAAAAATAAAGGGAAAAGGGGTTTGGTGTGGTGTGGAAGGATGGGCGACGACCACCCTTTGAAAGAATAGGACATGCAAGAAGTCCGAAAGAACAAATGGGAGAACAAGCAAGGCGAGACAGGCAAAATGAAAATACAGATGAACCTGAACTAAAAGCAGGTTGGAAAGAGAAGACCCGTAGACAGACGAAGCAGTGAATGGGTTCCAGAACATCCACAAGATGTCTCGCCGTCAACGCATTGCATGAATGAGATCCAGCTCGCGTGCAGCAGAAGATAAAATAAAATAAAAACCAATTACAAATTGGGGGACGGCCATGGACCTTGATCGAAGGCATTCAGCCAGGAAAGCATATAACAGATCGACCTTTCTCCCTTCTCCTCTCTTCGTCCTCCGAGCATCCATCTGATTTTGACTCCTCCCTTTTGATATATCCCTTTACTGTCGAGACTTTGAACATTACAGTTCTTCATCTATTTACTTGACATAAAGAAAGGTCTAGTCTTGTTTCTTTTTCATCTCTTCTTGGCTCGTTATCGTTTCTTGTAATAATATGGGCCTTTTCCCGTTGTCGTACCCTTCGCGAAACACGAGAGATTGTTGCAAATCAGATACGAAAGCTTCTCTTATACAGATCTAACAACTGCCTCTAGAGATGGAAGAAGGTGTCACATTGTGGCACAGTTGTGATGACGCGGTAATTTTCACTTGCGCATTTGTTTGTTCCCTGTGTTAGCTGTAATTTTTCGCTCACCACTTATTGCCCCTTATTTTTTTCGTATGCAATGCCTTCATTGGGACGTTTTACCTGCAACGCCCCCCCTGTTGGACTCTTTTCTACGTTTGCTGCATCTTCTCTCGAATTAATATCCTCTTCAGATCGCTTCCGCCCGTCCCATGCCGCTTTTTGACGCACGTGAAGTCTCGTTTGTCTCGACGTCTGCCCACAATTCCTCGCCAAAACCGAATGCCGGCATGAACGGGATGAAGGGCGATCTGCAGCGAATTAACTGGCCTTTGGACCTTACACGGCCATGCGATCAGAGGGATGGATGGCTTGAACCCAACGACGAACAGGCTAAAGTCAGCAAGAGACCAAGGAAAGAGGAAAGCACTTGCGTTGTAGTCGGTTTTGGGGTTTTTACTATTATTTTACCTTCGTATTTTATTGTCGTATGTTGTACCATGTAGTGACTGTTCTCGTAAACGAAGCATTGTGGTACCGCGCGGGAACACAACACAGATGTGTGCAATTTGCGTCTATATCGAACGGCGAAGGGTGTGAATCCGTAGGGCAGCCTCGAAATTGGGCACTCTAGTTTATTCTCCTAGCCTTGATCCGAATAAAGAGACTATTTAAAGCATTAACGAGCAAATAGACAAAAAGGCGGGGAAACCGTTCGCTGCAAAAGGAGAGGGAGCAAGAGAAGAAAGGGACTCTTTGAAGTAATGTCGTTGCAGACCTGCTTGGGCCAGAGCCGCCTGGCTTCGGCTCAACTGCCGGACGATGGTATGCAGAACCCGAATGAGAGGATTCTTGTCAATGGGCTTGCTTGCAAGACAGTTAAGGCCAAGAGGGATTGCAGCAGGTTGTAGACGACGAAACGAGACGGCAGATTGAACAGGTTTTGAATGTGAACGAATGGGACGAACATGAACAGTGAGGTAATTTTTTTTTTTTTTTTTTTCCTTTGTTTCTTTGTTTCTTTTTTCTTTTGTTTTTGTAACATTGTTTCGTCAGGGACTTCAAGACAACTTCTGTTGTTTCCCAGACGGACAACGTATTTTTGAAGACGACCATACCATCATCCAGGCAGACCCCGTCGCTGAACATTACGAGAGTGTGAATGATCGAGACCGAGTCGCCCTTCTTTTCAACCGCTACCTAGACTTGCTTTCCGCCCGCTCCATCCGCGGGCTTCATTCTTCCGTGCTTCGCCCGTCCTCCAACTCTGGGGAACGGAACGGCTCACACGGCCATGTGATGAAGGAAAAAAAGGGTAAAAGCTGGGGAAAGGGACTGCGAAGCGAGAGAGGGAACATGGACGTGGCGGGTGCCGGGGGCTGTACCCTTACTTTTTGTGTTGCTCTTGTCTGTGCTTATTTTCTGTCGTTGTTGTCCTTGGCGATATTTCACCAATTCTTGTGCTTTCGTTCTGGTGCAAAATACACAGCGTCCTGCTTCAAGCGTTGGTGGTTCTTGGACGATCTCACCTTCAAGGATACGTAGTGCGTGAACATTGTTTGAATATTGAAAAGGTATTCGCAGACGCACAAAAGCGTTATGCTTTGCTTATCTCGTTTCTTCCTTTCTTTTCTTTTTCTCCCCTTGTTGGGTCCATCCTCACACGTCTATAACTATGCTGTCGTATGCACACCCTCTGGGAATCGAAACCCATTTTCCTATCAACATCGTACAGAACAAGAAAGAAAACAATGAACCCGACCCGTACATCGCTCCCAAACCCTGTTTCACAAAAAAACAC
This sequence comes from Niveomyces insectorum RCEF 264, assembly GCA_001636815.1. NCBI lineage: Eukaryota > Fungi > Ascomycota > Sordariomycetes > Hypocreales > Cordycipitaceae > Niveomyces > Niveomyces insectorum. The sequence continues at coordinate 1,171,811 of AZHD01000002.1, forward strand.
ATACACAGCAAACCCCGACCAAAAAAAAAAAAGTGTCCCCAATATATGTATATGTACACAAAGCGCAAGACTATAACAGGAGCCCGTTTCGCGCGCAGATGCTGTTGGTTTTTGGTTTTCGGTTTTCGGTTGTTCATGTACAAGAAAGCTTTGATCAAAATATATGGGGGAAAATAAACGGAAAAAAGCGTATCGTAACCGGTCGTAGATTTCGAAAACAGAGAAAAGACCCAAGATGCAACATTTCGCTGTCATGACCGCCAGAACATGCAGAAAATCAAGAAAAAAAAAGAGTCCGTGGATAAATTTTTTTGCCGCTGGACACAAAATCAAATAAAGGCGCCGTCGCCGCCCCGTGGTGGGCTGTACCGTCGGCCACCCGGGGGCGGAGGAGGCGGCGTCTCGTGCTGTTGTAGTTGCTGCTGCTGCTGCGAGAGCGGATTGCCGCTGCCGCCGCTGCTATCGCTGCCGTAGGCGCGGCGCCCGTGGGTGCGGTAGTCGTTGCGTTCAAGCGACGAGCCCGGTGACCGCCACGTCTTTTCGTCGTTGTTGTCGCTGTGGTTGCTGCCGCCGTCGCTGCCGTGGCCGCGGCTGTAGTTCCGGGGCGGCGAGGAGGCACTTCCCGTGATGCCCCGCCCGTACCGCGCGCGCTTGTCGTCCCGGTACGGATCGCTGGCGTGGCCGTGGCCGTGGCCGTCATCCTCGTCGTCATCGTCATCCTCCTCCACGAGTTCGTCCTCCTCGTCAAACGGTGCCAGCGCCAGCGTGGGCGCCGAGCGCGAGTCGCCCTTGACCAGGCCCAACCGCTCCTCCTCCGTCGCGTCGCGGACGTGGGGCGCGGAGTAGCCGCGCGTCGCAATGGGCGGGCGGCGGTAGTGGGACCCGGACTGGTCGTATGGACCGCCGTGTAGTGCTGCCGCAGCATCGCCGCCGCTTTCAATGTCCACAGCGCCGCCGCCGCCGCCGTGCTGCTGGTGCCGCCGAAACACGTTTTGGAACGAAAACTGCCGTCGGGCCGAGTGCGGTGGCGGGTCGGGCGGCGGCGCGTTGCTGCTGGCGGCGTCGCTCGCGGCGTAGGCGTACGACGACGACGACAACGACGACGACGGAGCACCGGCGCCGACGTATTCGGTCTTGCCAGCGGGCAAGCCGTAGGACGGGGCGGCGCCGTAGTAGCCGCTCGCATAGTCCTCGTGTTCCTGGTCGCCGCTGCCGGACGACGGTTGCCGCTGCTGTTGCAACGGCATCGCAATCTCGGTCAGCTGCACCGGGTGCATGGGGCTCTGCACGGCCTTGTTGGGTATGCCCGGCAGGGGCGCGTCGTCGGGGTGGTGGCCGGGCACGAGGACGCTGTGACCGCGGCGAACGCCGCCGCCGACGCCACCACTGCCGCCACGCAGCGTCCCGGCAATGCTGGACAGCACGCCCGGCGTGTGGATGTGGTGGTCGTGCGCGGCCAGCTCCTCTTCGGTGGGGATGTGTGACCAGCCCAACGGCGGGTGGGGCGTGGGCGGTGCGGGTGTGAACGGGGCGCTCGGCGGGACGAAACCGCCGACGCCGCTGACGGACGACACGGTCTGCGTGCGCGAGCGCTGGCTGCCAATGGTGGTGCGCCGCCGGCGCAGGCCGTCCCATTCGTACTGCGGCGGCTGGCCGTCCTCGCTGACGGCTTCGAGACGCTCGCGCATCTTTTCTTCGCGCAGGCGCTTGAGCTCGGCGAGCTCCATGTTTTGGCGCGTCGTGGAGAAGCGGCGAAGCAGGGCGGCGGCGCCGCGGATGGCGTCGGCTTTCGGCTCGGTCTCGGGCTGTTCCTGGTCGGCAATGGTGTGGATCTGGTCCAGGTCGCCGGCGAAGACGGCGGTGTCGGGCACGTCCTTGGCGGACTTGGACAGCTGCAGCAGGACGACGCCCGAGCAGATGGTCAAGAACCCGAGCACCACGGTGACAATGGAGGTCACGGTGCCCTTGAAACCCTGGAACAGGACCGCCGAGGTGATGATGGTGGTGCTCGTGAAGTAGACGTAGTAGGTCGGGGTCACCATGGCGGCGTTGAAGAGGTTGAGTGCTTTCTGCGATGGGGGTTAGCACAGCGTCCGAGGGAGTATGTATTCGGACCTTTGAATGTTTTGCTTACATTTAAGAAAATGATTTCGGTCACGAGCGTGCCGACCACGAAGACGAGCAGCACGTAGAGAAACCACTGGTTGAACTGCGGCTTGCCGCCGGCCTGGGCCACAATGGCGGAGCCCAGGCCCTGGGTGGCGACGACGCTGAGCCCGCCGACCCAGCTGCAGATGGAGAGGTACACCAGCATGTTCTTCTTGCCCCAGCGCGGGCCCGCGTAAAAGGCCGTCGCGACGGAGCCGACGAGGATGACGCCGGCAAAGGTGAGGAAGCCGGGCGTCACGACAAAGTGCTGCATTTCCTGGATGTCGGCGACGGACGACTCCTGGGGCGCGTTCATGACGATGACGACGGAGCCGACGATGCACAGGAAGCAGGAGACCTTGCCGATCATGCTGAGGCGCTCCTTGAGGAAGATGGCGGAGAGGATGGTGGTGATGACGACGGAGAGGGCGCCGAGCGGCGTGACGAGGATGGCGTCGGTGAAGGCGTAGGCGACGAAGTTGCAGATCTCGCCGACGATCATGAGGGTCATGCCGGACCACCAGTACGCGTTCTTGAGGTAGCCGTAGCCCTCGCCGGCGACCTCGTTGTACTTTTCGTTGGCCTTGAGCAGGCCGACCTTTTTCAGGACAAAGGACGTGCCAATGAAGAGGCCCGAGCCGATGGCGAGGCAGATGCCGACGACCTTGTAGAAGCCGGGCCGGTCCGGGGTGGTGGAGGAGGCGCCATCGTGGCCCGCGGTGGTGTTGTTGTTGTTGGCGCCGCCGGCGGTGTCGTTTGCGCGGGCGTAGACGGTGTGTGCCGCGGCGAGGAACTGGGCGGCATTCTCCATGGTGTGGCCTCGGCAATCGACGACGATGCGGAGGAGGTCGTCGCGGCGAGAGAAGGGGAGGGAGAGGAGAAAAGGACGGAGGCCGAGCGTGTCGTTCTCATTCGTGGGGGGGTTGGTATACAACGGCGACCGGACTCTATCGAACAGCGGGCGGAGTCTCCGGACTTGGACGATGCTGGCAGTGGTCCTCTGTCTCGTATATGCGCGGTCATGAAGAATCGATATTTGGCGAGGAGGGCATGGGAGGTTGCGAGAGAAGCTCGACAGAGGTGGGTTGTGTGAGTTCAGAAAGACTGGACGGAATCAGGAAGACGAGCCGGTTGGGTCCGGGTTCGGTTCGTCGATGCGCTCGTCGTGGTTGAAAAAGAAGGGAAATCGAAGCAGTCGTTGATGTAGCAATCGGAAAATAAGAGACAAAGACAACAACAAGAAGAAGACAGAAAGACGCCGCAGGGCCCTCGTGCAAACGGATCCAACCAGAGCAGGAGGAGGAGGAGGAGGTCTGGCACGGGTTGTCTGTTCGCAGCGGCAGAGTTCGGTCTACCCGTGTCATTTCCAGGCGAGAGTCAGTCGTACGGAATGACAAGAAATCGGATGTTCTGCCGGATAGGAGAATAAAAAGGGAGATTCGAGTCGAGGCCGATCAGGAAGAAGTCGAGAAAAAAAGGGGGGGGAAGAGCAGAGGAGGATGCGCTGTTTGGTGCGCGGTGGATGGTACAGGAAGCGTATGAAGAGATGTTTGCAAAAGCAGCAGCAGTAGCGGCCGTCCTCGTGATCGCAAAGAGAACAATTGACCTGACGACAGGCGACAAAGATCCGTGGGTAGAGTCAGGAAACGTAGGGGGCGGCAACCTGAGACAGAAGCTGTGCGAAGTTGTTTGGCGATCGGCGGCGGCCAAGACGAGATTGGCTGGGGGGGCAACAAACGGGTTAAGCCTAAGAATAGAGGGTAATAGAGGGTATCGAAGACGTATTACGTCGTAAAGGGAGAAATGGGTGAAGAGAACAGAGCACAACAAAAAATAGAGAGAAAAAAAAAAAAAAAAGAAAAACAAAAGCGGGAAAATCGAAACGGGAAAAATATCGAGGCAAAAAAGGGGGAGCCCCAGGAAACGACAGGAACGGGACGTCGGGAACGAGACAATAAGGGACAAGATGGGTCCCAGTCAGAGAGACAGAAAAGCGATATGATGGGAAGTGCGAAAAGTGTTGACGTTGTGGTGGCTGTGGACAACCGCATACGAGGAGCGCAGACGAATACGCAGCGATGGCGTCGGCGGTGATGCGTTCTCTTCAGCCGCGGGCACCGTTAGCGGCTTCCCAGTGGACTGGCCCAGGCCGCAGCCCCCCCCCCCTTTCAGGCTGGGCTGGGCGATAATACGATTCAGGAATACGTCAAGTAGATGGAAAGTGGGTCTGGAAACAGGCTGGCGGGCCGCCTGATTGGCGCACCAGCGCACATTGTTTCGTTGCTGCATGCAACGGAGTTCAGGGCACACCGTGCGCACAGTGTGTATACAGTGATGTCTTATGTTGCCACGTAAGGCCCTAGGCTGTGCCAGACTAGCAACAAACCGGCGTGTTTGGGAAAAGGCCTCTTTGCCTTGTTTCGAGTTGGTTGGTTTGGCCCCCTCCCCCTCTCCTTCTCCCAGTCGTGCACGTCTCCGTTTTGTTGCACGAAGCGCCGCGCCGTTGTTTCGAGAAGAGGGCAAAGAAACCCGGTCAGTTGACTTTAGCCAGTTTGATGTTGCGCCGTTGAGTCTTGAGTGACGAGAGGTGGGACAATGGCCGAGGGAAGAGGACAGGACGATAAGCCTATCGGCGTGTGTGAGAGACACGCACGCTGAGACGGGCAAGAACCGCGATACAAAGGGCCGGCGATGAGACCAGGAGACCGTAGCACAGCATACGACGCCGCAGCAACCATGGACTCTTCTCGTGTGCCGTCGTACAGTAACCCCAGCGACCGTGTTGAAGAAGGCGATGTCGACGTTGCTGCTGGCCGGGACATCCTCTTTTGAGAGCACACGTACGAGTACGTTGTATTCGTACGAAGTACGAAGTACGAAAATATCACTGCAGACCGGAATACGCGTATTGACACCCAGGAATACTGGAACGGTCTCTTCAGGATTGGTATGGACCGTGAAGTGCTCCACAACGAGAAAACGGGGGCTTGTTTGGGCCAGAGGGTCCGTTCCAGAAGCCAAAAGACACGGGCCGCATCGATCTGCACACTAACCAGATAGGGCGCTGAACTGTCGCTGTAGGTAAAAATAGCACGAACAAGCTGATAGGAGGAGGACTGTCCGTATCGTTGTTCGTTGTTCGTCGTCCGGACTGGAACCAGATCGCGCCGTCACACGCCGTCGCCATGTTGGCTGGCATGGGAATACGCAATGGATGCTCTCAGGTGGCGTTTAGCACCAACTAGGCCACACCAGAGGTTCACTGGCGGCGCCATGCGCGAGGCGTACGAGTTCTTTTCGGCTTGGCTCATTTTTAAAGGAGTGAGTGATGATCTGGCGAAACGGCAACAGAACCTCGCTCAACTCTGGTGCTCGCTTTCTGCATGCGTTCTCTGTTGGGAAAGCGCGGCGGCCCCCCATGGTAGCGAAATGCCCTTCCACAGCATGAGAGAGGCCTCTGGATCAGCCTCATCATCGTCGACGTCACACCGTGCAGACCGACACTGCGTTTCCACCGCGCCGGTCCGCCGGATTTTCTTCGTCCCCGGACTCGGCAGCAAGTAGACCCGGAGGAACCACGTCACCCGCTCTTTCCTCGTTGTCCTCTCGTGCCTTCCGTATCTAGACTGCCGAACTTGTTTTGCCCACCCAGAGTCGTTCCTTCCTTCTGTATTAGGGTTTGCTTTTTTGCCCCTCCCAACGTTTCGTGTTTACATGCCGCCGCCACGCACGAACAGCACATTATCCAATCCCATTCTTTTCTCCATTTGCACACTTCTCAGATTTTTTTTTCTTTTTTCGTTTACCTCAAACTATCTTTTTCCTGAGTACCACCATCAAACTGACTTGACGAGTCTACCCGTGATGTCTTCAGTGGCCGGATACAACGCTGCGAGCCGCCCTGACGATGTTCTCGCAGGACGACCAGACATTCGTTTTTTACATCCCGGTATCCAGACCCATTCAACCATCTGCTGTATCTGCCTCACGTGGATGGAACGCCCGCCACCGGTCTTGGTGTGTCGTACGAAACGGCCCTCGTGGCCTGTCAGATCATCGCAGGCAATGCGTTCCAAGGCAGGCTGACCTCCGACGCGGACAGTCAGCATGCCGTCCACGTCCCAGACGACGGCGTTCTGAAGGACGAGAAGTACTTCTTTTTCGTCGATGCCGGGGTGACGACATATGCCGTCGTCCCGGGCTTCCTGGACTGGGAATTCCCACATGCCACGTTGCCGGACTCGTGGCGCTCCGCGTCGCTCACGATGTCGGAGCCCGGCACGCGCTGTGCTGTGAGCAACTACCGGCGTCCGACGGATGTGGCGCACATCGTTCCGCGACACGAAGAAGACTGGTTTCAGAAAAACGGCATGGACCGCTACTGCACCGAAGGGTCTCTGTCGCATACCATCGGCAGCCTGTCCAATCTGGTCCGACTTCGAAGCGACCTGCACAGCTTGTTCGACCAACACCATTACGCGTTTGTTCCGAAAAAGCGCCCGGATGCCGAAGGGCGGTCGTTCGTCTTTCACGTTTGTCACAAGGACGCTACGGAGTACGGTAGCGACATGCAAAACACGCTCGTGCAGTATCTTCCCTCCGACTGCCGGCCGCTTCTCTTCGCCCGGTTTGCTTGGACGGTGCTGCTTCTGGTAAACCCGTTCGTTGCAAACGGGGTAGAAAGGGTCGTGCGTGTTCGTGCTGCGGACGGCAGCGACGCGAAATACGAAACCATCCCTCTCTCTGCGCCAAAACTACGAAAGAAATATGGCGGCGGCGGATCGCTTGCCGCAACATCATTGAAGCGGAAGCGGGGTGAACCTTCGGGGGATTACGACATGTTCGCCAATTCGGTCCATAGCGGCGCAAGCGAGGACAACTATAGTAGTGAGGACAGTGGCGATGACGACTGCGACGAGAGGCTGCGTCCGGGAACGGGAGAATAAAAGCAGACGAACGTGTCCGACATCACTCCGGCCGAGAACACACTGCAAATTGACTCCCCTGCGCAGTGCCAGATCGACAAAGACTTACACGTGGTGGAACGCTCTAATGAATACTAGAAGAGGTCGTTTAGCTTGGTTTGCCTGTAGAATGGGTATGTTCTTTCTGTCTTTATTTTTTTTCTTTCCTTTTTCTGTTCTCCTCTGTTTCCTTCTGTTTTTTTTTGGTTTTTTTCTGTGTTTTTTTCATTTTATTTTTCTATTCCCGTCTTTTTCTCGGCGCAACGGACACAAGAGCGATGATACCCCGGGTTGTCGCGGCGGCTATTCGCTGTATGTTTTTTAAAGGAAGAATGCCTTCAATGGTGCAATGGTAACACGATGTCAAGTATGCAATTCAAATCACTTTATTTCTAGATAAATCGTCGAGCACGTCATGATCAAGAAACCAAAATGGTTTCCTACGTGAGGTGTGCGTGGGATAGCGCCAGCTTTTTCTGTGTGAGCAGCAATGCATTTTACGCATGAATGACAAAAAATAATAAGAGAGAAAAGAAAATAGCGCTCGAAGTCATCGTTTCGGCCGCGGGCCACATAATTGCTACCAAAGAAGCCAGCCAGTGTGACGAACAAGAACTGGCCAGCATGCTGGACATTGCACATCGACGGGCCACCAAGAAAAAAAAAAACATGGACGCAGAAATAAAGCGCAAAAGAGCTCACCCTCAAGGCAACCCAAGACGGAGAAACCGACGGCCGGAGACAGAAAAACAAGGCAGACGGGAAACTTGCTCTCTCATTTGTTGTCCTTGTTATCATGCCGCCTATGCCGTTTCTATCTCTGCAAAGGAGGGTAGAAGAGGGGGGAGGGAGGGCAATAAGCTGGCCGCGGGAGCAGACCGTCCTCCGAGGGGGAGATAACTGCGGTCGGTTAATATATGCTGCAATGTCCTGTGTAGATGACGAGAAACTAAAGTACGCCTTCTTGTTCACTCCCATGCCGTCGAAGCTGCAGGACCACGGTTCACTCTCTTCCCTGATTCGTTCATTGTCCGTAGCTTGAGCTGTCTTATGCATGCTCTATCGTTTTTCCTTTCCTTGTGGCCTTCCTCTGCCTTGTCTTGGGCTGGCATATATTGCCTCGTAGCTTTCCGTTCACATAGATCCGACCCTCTTCTTTTGACGGAAGCCTTTTCCTCGTCCTTCGTTTACTGCCTCCTATCCTTCTTATTGGACCCCCCCCCAACATCCAGCAACGCATTTCACAATGTCTGTGAGACAGAGCACCCAAACCCTCCTGGCGCTGTTCGCCGTGAGCACCGCCGCTTCCGTGCTGGCGCCCCGGGCCAACACAGCCCCGCCGCCGTGGGTGTCCATCGACGCCGGGGGCGTCGCCTCCACGGTCACGCCGGCCGTCGACAAGAGCACCACCGTCGGCGCGCCGCCGAGCTACCTGACGCACACCGCCGCCTACGTCTTGTCCGTGGACCACAGCGGCCGCCCCAGCGCCACCACCAGCACCGGCACGCCGCCCGTCGTCACGGCCACGGGGCCCGGCCCGGCCGGCGCCGTGCTCGCGTGCGCCAACATCCAGGGCACGTTGGCGCCGTTTTGCCAGCCCCAGGCCGGCAGCGAGCTCGTCCCGGGGCACACATACTACAGTAGGATTGCCCTCGTCTTTCCGTTGCTGAACGTTTTCTGCGCACTCATTCAAATTTGCTGAAACTTTTGTCTCGCCGGCCCAGTCACCTGGGATCCTGCGTACTTTGCCGCCGGCGTGACCATCGACATCGAAACGCAGTACGCCAACAACGTCGGCTCGCTCGAGGCCGCCGTGCCCGCCCGCGAGGGGGTCTACGCCTGGACGGTCACGCCGACCGTGCTGGCCGAGCAGAATGCCACCGCCCTCAACGTCTCGCTGTACCTGTCCTACGCCGAGACGGTCAACGGCGCGCCCGAAGCGATGCGTGTGGTGGGCCCCACCGTGACCGTGACCAAGACGCTGTCGTCGGCGGTGCCGGTGCCGCCGACGGCCAAGAGGGTCTCCGCGCTGGCCATTGCGCTGCCGGTCGTGCTCGGCCTGGCCGCCCTGTCGCTGCTGCTGGGCTTCTGCGCGTGGTCGTACCGGCACCACGGCCGCCTGCCGTGCATCGGCGGGCTGGTGTCGAAGCGGACGTCGTCGTTCTCGGCCAAGGGCTACGGCGTGCGTGAGGACTATTACGGGCGGCAGCGACGCAGCGGCGGCGGTGGTGTCAAGCCCGCTTTGACGACCACAGTCGAAGCTGTGGACGAGACCGCGGGCAGCAAGGGCCCGACCAACGTGTTCCGAGAAGAACTGCGGCGCCAGGAGCAGCAGCAACAGGAGGGATGGTGAGACGGCGGTTTTCTTGGGACATTTTCACTGTCGCTCGTAATGTTTTTTTTTTTTTTTTTTGGTTTTGCGGGCATCTCTCTGGCAGCCAATACCGTTAATCCTTGTCTGTGAGTTGCGGATTGTTTTATGATATCGTTTGTGATTATTTGGTTTTGCAGTCCGTGACGGTCATGTTTTCTGATCGTTTCCGTAGCATCTTGGCTCGTTGGATTAATGGGAATATAATTGCTTGTTGACAACACCATCATGTTCCAACTTGAATAGCAGTATTAGCGACGTTTGTTGACGTCGTGGCAATTATGGCCGTTCTACGGAGTACTAATCGCCCTGAAAAATCAGCGCTGCAAAGTCGGTCCCCGCCTGTTTTGTGTTGCGCCAAACCTCTTATTTTCTTTTTTTTTTTCCTTCTCCCACCACACAAAATGGAGAGCGGCTCCACACAGCGCAACAACCGCACTGAACCGGCGCATTCGGACGACTACGATGCGCCCGCATCTATCCTGGCACGCTGGGATGCGCTGATTGCCGAGTACGAGGCCTTCCGCGACGCCTTGCGCGCCTGCGTCCAGCAGCCGCAGTGGCCGGGCGTCGGCCCGTACGTGGCGATGCTGAAGACGGAGGCGGCGGGGGCGGCCCGGCTGCTGCTCGGGGGACCACCGGACGGCATCCAGGCGCGCCCCGCGGACGCGGTCGTGCGCGCAGCGGCGTCGAACCTGGCCGCCAAGGAGGCCATGTGGCGCACCATCAAAAAGTGCCAGGGCGTGCTCGCGCTGGACCGGCGGTTCTCCCCGGCCCGCGAAGAGGATGCCAACGCCGACGATGGTCGGCGGCCGCGGCGGCGGCGGCGGGGGCCGCGTGTCCACGGCAGGGAGAGCGGCAGCCGCACGGACGGCGTGTTTGTCAACGCCGTCGTCGACGACGGCCGGGCGTGGCTGCGCGTGCTGCCGACGACGGAGCGGCAGTTGCTGATCGAGATGGCGGAGAACGGGTGGCCGTTTGGTGGCGTGGAGGAGAACGAGGAGGAGGAGGAGGAGAACGAGGACGACGACAACCGACTCGACGACGACTTGGGCGGCATTTCTCTAGTGCGGACAGCCCGCGACCTCGTGCGGGCCGCCGACGCCAACCGCTACCAGGGCGCGTACCCGCGCGTGATCCTCCTGCTGAGCCGCATCGTCGCGGGCCGCGACGCGGAGGTGGACGCGTTGCTGCAGCGTCTGCAGCGGATTCTGCGCGACGACGCCGGCAGCAGTAGCAGTAGCAGCAGCAGTGTCCGGGAGGACACCAACACCAGCACCGACACCGTCGCCGTCACCATCTACACCGCCGACACCCCCTTCCACACGGCGCCGCGCGCTGCAGCAGCTCATGCCGCTGTCGGCCGTGGTCGCCGGCGGCGCCGGCAACCACCGCCTGCTGACGCCGACGCTCAACGTCGACACGTCCATCCTCGTGGCGCTGGCGTCAGACATCACCCACGGCACGCCCATCCCCCCGGCGCCGTGGCACCCACGCCAGCGCGTCGACGAGATGGCCCACGAGCGGGCGCACCCGGGCGCCGTGCTGTCGATGCTGTGCGGCGCCCTGTGCGGGCGGCGGCTCGTGTGCACGCGCGAGGCGGCGGCGACGTTCCGCGCCATGGTGCAGAGCATGGGGCAGGCGAGCGAGCAGGCGCGGGCGGCGGTGTTGGTGGACGGGGATGGTCATGGTCATGGCCATGACCATGGCAACAAGGGCAACGTGGACGACGACGACGTGGCCGACCGCCGCCGTCTCGCGACGTACCGTGCGTTGTCGGCGTACCCGGCCCTGCTTGACGGCCTGCGGCTGCCCATTGCGGTGCTGGACGAAGACTGGGATCTGGCGCGCATCGAGCGCGCCGTCGACGCCGGCGCACTGCCGTCCGTGGCCCGGCCGGTGGCGCGGGACATGGCGGGTGTGGGTGCGAGCAGCACCGCCGCGAAAACGGACACCAAAACGGACACGACGGGCGTGCCGACGCTGGCCGTCTTCTTCTACGGCTGGGCGTCGGGCCACACGACGGTGACGACCAACCACACGGCCCAGACGCGCATCGCCCGGCTGATGGAGCGGGCCCGGTCGGCGAGCGGCGAGCGGGGGCCGACGGTGTGGGTGTGCCGCAAGACGCGCAGCCTCAACGGGACGCAGCGTGAGAGCAAGCGTGCCGACGGGGGACCGCCAGGTTGATGGCTGGCTGGCGGTACTAGGAGAAAGGCACGATAACAGCAGCGATGGCAACCAAGAGAGAAGACCATCCTCCACGTCACCAGGACGGCTCCAACCACAATGTCTATAAATGGCAGCGACAAGGAAACAATTGTTTGCTCATCACGTTTGTGCCCGTTTGATCGCGAGCACGGCGGGCAGACAATCACGGATTGCGTCTCCGGTTTTGCAGGTTATCAGCCGGCTTGGACGCAAGAAACAAAAGCCCGGCCAATTGGGACAAAGACGTGTGTGACGACCTTCTTTTTGTGTGGTTATTTTTGGACGTTTGTTTCATGCAGCCGTCGATCACTGTCGATGTTGTATGAGTTTCTAAGAGAAAGCAGCCGCGAAGTCGACAGTCCTAGAGAAGATGTTCATCGTGTCCCGGTTAAAGAATAAGAGCCGTTTGCGCATCGTGAACGAACGCCTCCACGACTGTCTCTTTGTGAAGATCACGAACTAAGCTGACCACAACAATTTATTTTTATCGATGACGATTGATGCTTTTTAAAAAAAACAGTAGGGACGGCTATTACTCTCTCCAGATGCTTGCAGTACGTACGTTGTGAGGCATGATTATCTGCCTTACAACTCAGATGCGATGTGTTCTTTTGTTGTTCCACAGGGTATTCCATCCTTTGAGAATTCTCATTTATTTTTCTTATATACTTTGAGCGAAAGCAGACGAAGAGAGAAGATTCCGGTTTTGCGAACGAGAGAGAGAGAACAAAAAAGACGACATCTGTAAACGCAGAGAAACCGTGGATCTGGAATGCGTGATCGACCAGGCCACGGTTTGAAATACACCAAAAAAAAAAAAAGAACCAACTAAATTATGGGCAAGAGATGGTTCTCGGAATGGCCAGCTGCCGGTCGTTGTTGGTGTGATGAGTTTGATACTGCGACGTGGTGCCATGAAGGGTTACAGTGGTGAATCTGCGGCGAGCAATGGCATTGGAATCGTTCCATTCTCTTCCATGTTTGGCTTTCGGAACGAGAAATCAAGTGTTCATAGCAGTCGTACCTGGTTTATGTGTTCTTCGCGTACTTCCCAAAGCAAGCCCAAGGAATGGTTCACAGCTCGCCATCGAAGGAGGAGAGACACCGGATTCCCTTCCTGTGGCCTTTTTTTCCTACGTCTCTACAATTCCTGGTCAACACAGGATGGCCTGGTTTGAACGAACCAGGTTTATCTGGTTCAAGGGACTCTTTCGACTCTTTCGTCACCAAACTCCTGGTCGTTGTTCTTGGACTCGGCATCGCTCTCGTCGTTTTCCTTCCCAGGGTTTGCTTCCTTGCTCCACCAATGCAGGACAGCAAGTACGTCATAAGTATGATAACAAGACTCCTTCGCCGTGCGTCCAATTCATCGAGGAAGACAAGACAGATCAATTCGTACAATCGACGAACAGAGTACAATCGACGAACAGAGCGTCACGATTTGGATCTCCCGGTAGGGCTCTCCTTGTTCTTCGTCTTGGCTCACGATCTCACGATGATTGATGTGTTGATGTACATTGTCTTGGTATAATTTTTTTTGGTGAAATGCATTCAACCGTTCAACGATAGCCACATTGCTGGATTCCCTGATTTTCATTGGCTTTCATTGTCTCGGCTTTCGTTGTCGTGGTCCATCATCTACACGAGAAATGCCCCCGTTTTTCCGTGGACGAACATTCAACCAGTAGCACTCATTCGTCGTTCTGAGCCAGACCAAGACCACAGAAAAAGAAAACAAGGCAATCTAGTCCACGGAACAAAGGGGACATTATCTGTTGGTGTGCTTTTGTGTATTTTTTGGGCTAGTTCGATCGCATCAACCCTGTGCCTCAGACGTCGTTTCAGCCCGCAACCAGGGACTCTTTTTCAACCCCCCCCCCCCCGGGTCGCCTGCACCCAAGGTCAAACAGCAACAGGTAGTGATACCTCATAAAGGTCTTCATTCTGGCCCGACGGCGTGCGCCGTTGCGTCCATTTACCGAGGACAAAAGGCAAGGCTTGGCACGACCCCCGGTTCCCGGTCAAAGCACAGCCCTCCTCCGCCCACGTTCAGAGCAAAACAGCGAGCACGGAGCACATCCGTGGTAGATCAGACGGCACAATGGAGCCCCTATGTAGATGAAAACGGTGAAGGTACATGGCTAGCGGAAAAAAAAAAAAAACGAAAAAGTCCAGATACCGGGGGGTCTTTGTGTGCCGGCCCAGGTTTCTGTGTACGATCTGTCTTTTTTTGATCATTCTTCGCTCGTTTTGCATAATGGAACGCGCATTCTTGCAACGGTGCAACCCTTCCTTGCCGGTCTCTGGTTTTGGTTATGCTTTGTCGAGTTCGTTTTGCAATGCCTCAAGCGAATCCGATCGCTGCTGGTCGTTTGGGTGTTTTCTTTTTTTTCCTTTTTCTTTTTTATCTTAGATTTTCTTTTGTATTATTTACTCTTCTGTTAACAGACACAATCCAGAGTCTGAGGTGTTTAGCTTGGTAAAGAACGGCATTCTGTCAAGGGTTTTCGAGTATGCGTACTGCAATGCATCCTGCATGTCGATGTTGCCCCTGACAAGAACGCCACCTTTTTTTTTTTTTTTCCTTTTTCGTGTCGTCCCTTTTCGGCACTCTTTCCCCTTCACTTGCATAAACTCCCGCGTTGCCAATGGGTGACGAAAAGAAAAATGGTGGCTCCATGGGTGAGGGTGCCTAGGAAAGGAAGAAGAGGATGGGCATCGTGGACGGGGGTTCGGCGAGTGTGGTTTGGTTTGTCTCTGTTCTCTTGTCAAAAGGTTCCGCTCTGCCCGATTTAAATGCCGATGTTGCGTCGTCCGTACCAGGAAAAGTATGCAGAAGCATTCGTTTCCGGTTCTGTTTGTTAATTTGCTCTTTCTGTTCCTCGTCCTTTTTTCTCCTTCTGTCTCTTTAATAGCATCCGTGCCCTCTCTCCGCTCGGCCTCTTCCTCTCCCTCCTTTCTTCCTTTTTTTTCGTCTTTTCTTCTTTTCTTCTTTTTGGATTTCTTCTTTTTTTATTATCAGTCTTTCTGTAAGCATGGTCGTCTAACAAGTGGGTGATTGTTTGTTGCTCTACATCCTCGTCTGCTGGACAGCGACGATATCTTCACTTCGTAACACCTTTTTTTATATATATATTTATTTGCGGTCTGGAGATTTTTGCGGGTGGACCACTTCTGATCATTCTTTATATTTTCTCATTCACATACCTCAGAACACCTTGCTACCATGGACCCAACACAACAACCAACACCGGCGAACGGGCGGACGGACAGTGTCATCGCGGAGGAAGCCGACTTTGAAAACTACCTCGAGCGGGAACTGCAGAAACTGGCCGACGACAAGATGAAGCAGGTCGCGGCACGGCGGGCGACGGTCGAAGGAGACGCCGCCGTGGATGCTGCACCGTCCGGAACCAAGACCGGCGAGACGAGCACAGAGAGCCGTGACAGTCTCAAACAGCCAGAGAGCCCCATACGCCCCGAAAGCCAGCAACCCACGCTCGTCCTGGCCACGGCCGTGGCATTTCCGCCCAAACCGAAGCCGGCCGTCTTGATGACGGTCTCGCCGTCGGGGTCGCTGAGGGAGAAGAAGACCCCAACAACCACGACGACAAGAGAAACCGTTGCTGCGCCGGAAGCGCCAATCCCTCCGGCGATGACAGAAGAGCCAACAACAGCACCAACACCGTCACCACCGGCACCGGCACCACCGGCACCGGCAGTGAACGCACCCCCGCGGTACCAGTACCGGCCGCCGGGACTGAAACCGATCGAGACCGCGCGGGCCAACAACCGCCTCCGCGCCAGCACGCTCCCCAACCGCCAGCGACCCATGACCGCTTCCACCACCACGACCACCACGACCGCCCGGCGGCTCTCCTACGCTTCGGCGTCGACCACGTCGACGACCCGGCGCCAGATCAAGTACGGCACGGGCAAGCACGCCCGCGTCGAGCTGGTGCCGCAGCCCAGCGACAACAACGACGACCCCCTGGTAGGTTTTTGCTGTTCCGTGAGAATTTTGTCTTTGTAGATTGTCAACACTAACAACCACAGAATTGGCCGCGGTGGAAAAAGGAGCTCAACTTTTGGTCGCTGCTCACCACGGTCGCCCTCGCCGGCGTCCTCAAGACCGTCTTCGTGCCCGTCCACAGCCAGCTCGCCATGGGCTACGCCGTCTCGTACACGGCGGCGGCCGCGCTGACCGGCGTGCCGCTGATGGTGTCGGCGCTCACGGGGCTGGCCAGCCTCGTCGCCGCCCGCCTCTGGGGCAAGCGGCCGCTGTACCTGGCGTCGGCCGTGCTGCTGTTCGCGGGCAGCCTGTGGAACCTGCGCGCGCCCGGCACCAGCTTCGCGCAGTGCATGGCCGCGCGCGTGTTCCAGGGGCTCGGCTGGGGCGCCTTCGACACTCTCGTCCTGGGGACCATCCACGACACGTACTTTGTATGTACTGCGCATTTTCGTGCGCATTGTTCTCGGTTCTCGTCACAATACTAACACCTTCTCCAGGAACACGAACTGTACTTTCGCACCGCCGTCTACGACGTCGTGGTCGTCACCACCACCTGGGGCGGCCCGCTCCTGGGCGGCGTCGTGTCGAGCCACGGCCTCGGCTTCCGCCTGCAGTTTGAGATCCTCGTCTGCTTCCAGGCGGCCGCCCTGCTCCTGCTGGCGCTGGGCTGCCCCGAGACGGCCTACGACCGCTCGTTCTACTCGCTCAACACCCCCGTCTCCGCCTGGTCCAACAAGGCGCTGCCGCTGCGCCCGCGCGCCACCCTCTCGCTCGAGGCCGTCCGTGACTACGTCACGGCCCGCGGTCTACGCCCTTGGTCGTACACGGTCCAGCAGCAGCAACGCCGCGCATCCAACAAATTCTCCGCCCGCATCGATGGGGCCTTGCTTCTGCAAGCACCCCGCGCGCTCGTCGCCCCCACGACCCTGCTCTTGTTTCTCGTGTCCTTCTTGCCCCTGTGCGCCCTCTGGAGCATGGCCGCGTCGCTGAGCCTGCTCTTCGCGCCGCTGCCCTTCACGCTGGGGCCGCCCCAGCTCGGCGGCCTGCTGACGGCGCCCTGGCTGCTGGCCACGGCTGCCGTGGCCCTTCTGGGCGCCGCGTGGTCGCGCCCCGACGGGCAGCCTGCTGGCCGGCACGGGCTTGCTGGCGTTTGGCCTGTACACGGCGTCGTGCATGACGGCGGCGGCCGCGCGGCGGCCCTCCGCGTTTACGATGGGCAGCAGCAGCGGCAGCGCCAACGGTGCGGATGACGGCGGCCACGACGCCGCCGCGCTGCTGTCGTTCCCCGCCATCAGCATCGTGCTGGGCCTGCTGGCGGCGGGCGCGTACGTGCTGGACGCGACGTTGCGGCCGATGGTGCGGCGGTCGACGCAGTTTACGAGCTCGAACCTCGCGACGGCGCAGCGCAACACGGTGGACATGTGTGCGGGCGTGGCGCTGTGGCGGACGCTGGTAGCGGGCGCGTTTGTGATCGCGGTGCCGAACGCCGTGTGGCTCTGGCGGCTGCTCGAGGCGACGAGCGTAGGCATGGCGACCGCCCAGCTGGTGGTGGCGGCGGCCGTGGCCCTGACCTGGTGGCGGTACGACGAGGCGGTGCGGCGCCTGGACGGGCAGGTCATGCGGTGCGTCGACCTCAACATGCTGAAGCAGACGGGCAGCTTCTTCGACACGGACTAAGAGACGTCCTTACCCTTTATCACCTACCATTTTGTCATGTTTTCAATTTTTTTCATCCAAAGCGGTAGAAACAACTGAATATCTTTGTTCAAGGGACAGTGAGTAGACATGAAGAATAATAGACAGCCTGAAAGATATGAATTTGGGACTGGAATTGGAATTACTGAGATGAATTTGGCGACGGAAAGAAATTACACAGGAATTTGCAGGGAAAAAAGGGGGATATCTGGCGTTTAAGTAGGCTCGACCGGAAGGCGTTTTCTATAAAGCCCGGTAATTTCACATTCTTGTTGATGTTTGGCATCGTCTTTGTTGTCGGCTCCGTCTCATGTCTTCATCTTATCCGTCGTGATTTTCTTCTTCCGCCTTGGATACCGCTGTGTCGCCGCATCACGATGCACAACCGGTCTCTTACCCGGGTAGGCTGAGAAGGCAGCCAGTGTTTGCGCGTTGGACATACGCGGCGGATAAACTTCTGGAAGGCTTCGAACCGGGGAGAACGGGATCGCACACGGGAAAACCGAGGAAACGGCCATTCCGCTCTGACTGGCAGCTGGCACGGCTAAATGAGTTACGGTGTGAAAAGGCAGGAAGACTTCGTCTGAAAGGCCGGCCCAAGGAAACCATCAGCGATGCGTTCAAGACAAGATGAAACCCAGTCCCCCGGTATGATCTTCGTTGTTCCTGTGTGGGTATTGGTCTGAAAGGAGAGACCCGTAGAATGGTTGAACGTGACGAGATGAGACGCGGCCGTGTTGCTGCTTCGTCTTCTAGAAGGCCTGCGTCGATCAGGACTGGCTTCCAGGCTAAACACGCCGCCGCGGTTTGCCTTGGGAAGTCAAATAAGTCGAGTACTGATGTCGTCGAGACGCACGCGCATCCGTGAGAGCTCAAGCATTCATCATCAACACGATGACGATGTTGGCGAGGTGAAGGTCGTGAAGTATCAATAAAATTCACTCGTCATGTATATTGACACCTTTCACGTTTGCTTGAATCACTCTCTGGTCGTTGTCGAATAGAACCTAGGGATCTCGTTCCTTAGATGAACACGGCTGGGTTGAAGGCCTGAAGTCCACCGAGATAGTGTTGTTTACCCGTTATGAACGCACCTCCGCTGCCGACATTGAAAGGCTGCTGTACGTATATTGCTTCATTTAAAAAAGCAGGCAGAGCTCGCTGGAGAGAATATCTCAGTCGTCTTCCCTGTCGCTTTCGTAGAAGCCGTGAGTCTGCTGTAAGAAACATGGAGCACTGGCTCTCGTTTTCGCTTTCGCTACTCGTTTGGTGTGCATTGCGTCGCGCTTCTAAGATGACGCGTTCCGCCGCGAAACGCACGGCTGTTGCCGGCCGCCTTCTCCGTAGTGTCGTCCTCGTTGCTGCAGCTTCTGCTGTCGTCGCGGATGCCTCCGACCTGCTGCCGGTTCCGTCGTTCGCCGCGCCTCCCGCCGTGTTCCGGCCCAAGTTCCGCTACTGGCTGCCGGACGCCAGCGTCTCGGCGGCCGCCCTCGACGCGGACATTGCCGAGCTCGCGGCCGCCGGCGCCGGCGGGCTCGAGCTGCTGCCGTTTTACAACTACGGCCAGCCGCCTGTGTCGACGGACTGGTCCGTGTACGGCTTCGGCACGCCCGCGTTTGCCGCGCTGTTCCGGGCGGCGCTGAACAGCACGGCGCAGCACGCCGGCATGGTGCTGGACTTTGCGCTGGGGGCCAACCAAGGCGCCGGCGTGCCGTCCCGAGCGCCGCCGTCGTCGTTGTCGTCGCCGTCGTCGACGAACTCGACCGACCGCTACCTGGAAGACTGCGCCGGCTTGGCCATGGAGCTCGTCTACGGGACGGCGCCGCTCGCGGCCGGCGAAAGTCTCCACGGCCGGCCGCTGCCGCGGCCCGCGGTGCACTTCAACTACGAACCCCTGCAGGGGTTCATCAACGCGCCCGAGCTGTGGGGCGGCAGCGCGCTGGTGGCGGTGCTGGCCGTGGAGGTCACCGAAGAGCGGCCGCCCACGCGCGACGGGCACCGCCTGGTTCTCCTGAACGAGACGTCCGTCGCCGACTTGACCGACCGCGTCGACAAGACGACGGGCACGCTCATGATGACGAGAGCGACGGATGACTGGACCGTACCATCGGGCGCGGGCAACAACAACAGCAGTTGGCAGCTCATGGCGTTCTACCAGCGTTACACAAACGAGCGCAGCTGCGTGTCCGTGGCCAACGCGACGACGTGGCTCGGCAACGGGTCGTGGATGGTGGACCATTTCAGCGCGGCGGGCGCCCAGAAGATGACACGCTTCTGGGACGCGCACCTGCTGGCGGACAACACGACCAAGGCTCTTTTGCGGAAGGTTGGCGAGTACTGTACGGTGACGTCGCTCGCGTTTCACGGGTCCATCTTTCTTTTGTTGTACTTTTCTCTGGGATGCTAACTCCAAACTTTCCGCCAGCCTGGGAAGATAGCTTGGAGATGATGGCGTCGCTGTGGTGGACGCCCGGCTTCCTGCAGCAGTTCCAGCAGGCCCGTGGCTACAGCGCCGTCCGCTCCCTACCCGTGCTGTTCCAGGCCAAGAACCTGTGGAACAGCTACGGCGCGCCGTACAACACGACGTACGCCTTTGACGAGACGGCGCCGGACGGCGGCCAGTACGCCGAGGACTACCGGCTCACCCTCAACGAAGGGTACCAGGCCTTCTTGCGGCACTACCAGACCTGGGCGGCGGGCCACGGCCTGCAGCACTCGTGCCAGCCCGCATACAACCTCCCCCTGGACATGGTAAGACGAGCCTAGTGCTATTCTTCTTTTTCATTCGTTGGCAGCATGCCCAGACCGCAATAGAAAACCCGCTGACCCGCACAACCCACAACAGGCCGCCGACATCCCCTTGGTGGGCGCGCCCGAGCTCGAGTCGCTCGGCTTCAGCGAGTCCGTCGAGAACTACCTGCAGTTCACGGGCGCCGCGCACGTCGCCGGCCGCACCACCGTCTCGACCGAGATCGGCGCGCAGCGCATCGGCGCCTACGCCCAGACGGTGCCGGCGCTGCTGTGGCTCGTCCGCGACTCCTTTGCCGCCGGCGTCAACACGCTGGTCGTCCACGGCTACCCGTACAGCGGCACCTACCCGGGTACGACGTGGCCCGGCTACACGCCGTTCCAGTTTGAGTTTGGCGAGATGTGGGGGCCCCGGCAGCCCGCGTGGCGGCACATCAACGACACGTTGCTGTTTGCGGCGCGCACTACGCTGGTGCTCAAGACGGGCGTGCCGCGCGTCGACGTGGCGTTCTACGCGTGGGCCGTGCCGTTTTCGGCGCGGGGCGCGCGCACGGGGCCCGAGGAGCTGAATGCGGCCGGTACGTTGAACCTGTAAAAGGTGCAAAGAAGAAAAAGAAAAGAGAGACAGGAGAGGAGCTAACGTTTGAGCTGGTCCTGTTCCGTACAGGATATACACACGAGTACATCGGCCCCGAGAATCTCGTGCTCGCCCGGTCCAATGCGAGCAACGGCGTCCTCTGTCCCGACGGCCCGGCCTACAAAGCCCTGGTCATCGAGGACGACCACCAGCAGCGCATCACGCCGGCCGCGTCGGCCGCGCTTCTCGCCATGGCCGCGGCCAACCTGCCCATTTTTGTTGTCCAGACGTCTTCGCCAAAGAGCATGCCGTTCAACGCCTCGGCTACCGCCATCGGCATGACCGGCCAGGCGGCCGTCACGGCGAACCTCCAAGCGCTGCTCAACGGCTCCTTTCCGAGCGTGCGCACGGTGTCGTCGCGTGCCGCGATCACCGCAGACCTGCTCGCTGCGGGCGAGCGGGGCACGGAGCCGCGCGTCCGCGTCCTGGGCGTGTCGGGCGGCGAGGCGCAGAACGCCAGCCAGCTGTACACGCACTGGCGCTCGGACGTGGCCAACAAAAAGGAGTTTGTGTACGTGCTCAACCGCGGGCCGGCCGGCACGTTTGCGCTGTCGTTGGCGGTGCCGTCCAACCGGTCGTGGACGGCCTTTGTGCTCGACGCCTGGACGGGCGAACAGACGCCGCTCCTGGTGTACACCCGCACGGCGGACGGACGACGCGTGATGACCAACGTGACCCTGGCACAGGAGCAGTCGACGCTTCTCGCCTTTGTAGAAGAAGGGAACTCCACGGAGGGCGCAAGCACCGGCTTCCACGTTGTTGGGCACTCGCCCAACATCGGGCGGATCCGCCCAGACAAAAACGGCCGCCTTGAAGTGCTCGTCCGTGACGGCACGCCCGCCTCGCTGCGTCTGTCCAACGGTTCCACCGTCGTCATCGCTGCCCCCCCGGGCCACAACCATACGCCGTCGACCAACAGCGCGGCCGCGCCGGTTGACTACACGCTGGGCCCGTGGGCGCTGTCCGTGGAGTCCTATGCAGCGCCCACGACGCTCACCACAGCCTCCGTCACCGCCAACAAGACCACCATCACCATACCCTCGCCGCTGACGACCTTACGCCCGTGGACGCAGATCCCGGGCCTCGAGCGCGTGAGCGGCGTGGGCACCTACGTCACGACGTTTCGCCTGCCGGCCGCAAACACCAGCACCAGCACCATCGCATCATCATCATCATCATCGCACAGAGACGCACCGCTGGCGTACACCCTCCACTTGACCGGCCGCATCGCACACACGCTCCGGGCCTTTGTCAACGGCGTGCCGGTGCCGGCCTTCGACCCGGCGGCGTCGACGAAGGACAACGACGCCAGCCACCGCGGCGGCCGCGACATCTCGGCCCTACTGCGGGCACCCGGTCTCGACAACGAGATCCGCATCGAGACGGCCAGCTCGCTGTTCAACGCCGTCAAAGCGCGGGCGGGCGACGTGCGGAGCATCGGCCTGGGCACGCGCGTGCCGCGCTACTACACGGAGGGCGACTGGGCCGCGTTTGGGCTGGTGGGCGACGTGTATGTCCAGCCATGGCGGCGTGTTGTTTTGGCGTGAGGTGTCGTTGCTGTGGATGTTTACGTAATTGAAAAGACCCATAATGAAGACACAAAGTGAAGCCAATTCGCACTGCAACCGGTTTCGCGGTGGCATCCGTTCCATAAGAAGAAGGACCTGCATACGAGCAATACGCGTGCAACCGCGCCTTCCGTCCAGCTCGCCAAGCTTACCGCATCGGGAGTGGTCCTTAGCGCAGGTGGAAATTAGGGAGATTAAACACGGGCACGACGGGGCAGCCCTGCGGGGCCTTTTAGCGAGGCAAACAGTTATTGTAGCATCTGTGATTGGCCCATGTTCGGAGGTCCTACCGTACTGTCACCCGGTGGCGTTTTCGTTTCCCCCCACTTGGAATCAGCGAACAGCAGCTAACTGGAGATACCCTAAGTGCCTCCTCGTAGCCATTCTTGCTTGTTTGGAATACGCTTTTTGGGACCGTAATGGATACCAGGCAGTGTTGAAAGTGGTGCCTTGAAGTAAATGGTGAAGCTATTTGGTGCACTGTAGTGCCATGGATAGCAAGAGAGACCAAAACAATGGATTGAAAAAGAACGTGCAACATTTGAAAGACTAAGTGAACTTTCTATTCTTTATTTGATGATCATTCCAGCTATAGCTCTTAGACAACCTTCTACTTAGCTCATACATCCTCCACGTGTTGTGCTTCTGTTTCCTCTTTTGCCGTCTTCTCGGTGTCCTTCTTTTCTGGTTCGGCGGCGGCTGGAGCGGCGGATGCTGTGCTCGCTTGCTTGGACTTGATGATTTTGGTCAAGTATTCTCCGGTATCACCGAAGCCAACCATCTTGCCGAGTTTGGATTCGAAATGCTCGACGTCGTGTAGCATGCTGTGACCAAATTAGTACTTGTTGTACGCTGCTTAGGGGCTCATGTAGACGTACCTGTCCCGGCCTGATTCCGTCTTAGGATCTACCTCTTGGAACGCTTCGCCGAACTGAACCTTGTAACTGACAAAGACCGGTGTCATGAGCATACGCACAGTTCCTTTTGGTAGCGTTAGAGTCTTGGTGAGGATGCGGTGCAACGAGGTCGCGTCTTTGGCCAACGTCGCCATGTAGGGATGCACATGCTTCTGGCCATCGTCCCAGTCAATATGTTTCATGGCCTTGACATGTGAGGCGGCCAGGCGACTCATGATTTCGACGAGCTTGTCATTAATGCTGTTCTGGTGCTCTTGGTAGCGACGTTTGACCGTGTCAAACTCCACGACACTCGAGGTAGCAGCACCACTTCCCGCATAGCGTCTGACAAACTCGCGGACATGGCTGATCAGGGTGGCGATGAATGCCAAAGCCTGCGATGCGAGAACGAGATGCTTCGAGGTGATGTTCTTCAAACCTGCCGATCGCCTAGCCCCTGCATCCAAGATGAGCTGTGTGCAGCGTGCGTCGAAAAGCTGGAGATAGGAGACCAAGGAAGCCCCGATGTCTGAGGCCATCGATGGCATGCCAACTATCAGTTGCAAGAAATTGGACAAGCCATTCATGCAAAGAACGGCGGAGTTGGGAAGGACGAATATTTCCTCGTCAATGGACGCATGCCTAGTCCTGGCTTTGCCGTTGCCGTTGGGTTGCGGATCGTCAGCCCCATGAGGCTCAGGTTCTGCGTACGGAATCCAAATCTTGAGGCAATCAGACCATTCAGCCGGGTCTTTGGTACTACAGGACAGAATCCTGTTGAGCTCGGCTGTGTCTTTCTCTGAAAAGTCCTTTGCCTCCCATTGGTCGGACTCCATACCCTGAGCAAGCTTCTGCTCTTCCGCCTGGCCATGCTGCTGCACAAAGTCTATGATTTGCCCATTGATGACTGTCTTCAGGGTGAAACCGCTCCGCCCAGAGATGGATTCGCACTCGCGAGCGAAGCAGAGGTTTAGAGTAAAATACCGGAGGAACCGGATCAGCGATAGATGCGTACTCTGCTCTGAGCGCACCCGGAGGAGTTTTGCAATCTCATCCTGTGCGACATCCACAGCTTGACCTAGGAGGTTTGGTAGATCTATTGCTTTGTGGATTTCTTGTGCCTTGAGTGCGGCCATGGAAGACGTCTTGGCGGTAGGAGTAGTTCGTGGTGACTCCCTCTGAGACGTTAGCCCTGAAGGACGGGAGTCGTCACCCAACGAGCTGGCCACGTCAAGCAGCAGTTTGACTTGTGTCGTCAACCTCCTCAACATCTCGGTGACGCTGATATAAATTTTGACCAGTAGGTCTTCAGCATCTTCAGGCTCAAGGGCTCGTAGATTACGGACCAGCATGGACGATTTCTGTTGCTGGGACAACTGTTTCCTTTCTGTCATGATTGACCAAGACGTCATGGACCCGTTGTCATCGTCGTTTGAACTAGGTAGAGGCCGCGGCACTAGATTGCGAATTTGTTTCAGTGCCGCCTCTCTATAGGCAGCGGCCGCAGTTGTGAGGTGCTTCGCTCGGTGTAAGCCGCTTAAGAGCTCTAGTAGCGCGGTCCGAAGACCGTCGGTTGAACTCATATAGGATGGGAAGACAGAAGGCTCCTCCTGTGTATGGCCGCCTCGAGACCGCACTAACGCGCTGGTCCAACGTATGAGTATCTCCTGCGTGGAGACAGCTTCAGCGTGACGCTGGAGGTCTCTCACAAGGAGACCGAGAAATCGTGTTTCGTAAGCTTGGCCGATCCGGAGCCATAAAGTACTCAAATCGTCATGAACGCCTTGTAGTGCTGCTGCACCTCGAAGGTCTCTCAACTGGAGATCCCGTCCATCTATACTGCATGGCTTCTTTGAAAGATCTGGATCGCCGGCAATGAGCTTCGAGAGAGAGTCGATACTTTCGACAGCCTTCTCTATTTCTCCATTGTCAACGAAAGACTCGCAGGTAGCGACGCCATCCACAATATGTTTCAGTTGAAGGACTGCATCGTGTAGCTGTTGGAGATTCGCCCATCGTCGTCGCGTCCGCACAATGTTGAGCCCGCAAGTTGCCATCTCTTTGTCCAAAGCCTCGAGCTCTTTCCTGCGGGCCTTGATTCCCTCCACGGAGTCAGCGGCTTCGGAGTGAAGGTCCCGTAGCGAACTTAGCGCGGTGAAGAAGGTCGTGGAAGCTCTTGCAATGGAAGCTATGAGGTACACCTCGATGGTGTCCATATACCAGGATAGCTTTTCTTGTACTATCGTATTAGTTGCGAGGGCTTTCCGTGGTGCTGCTGCATATCCGTTTGCTGACGCCTTTTCATCCAGCGTCCCTAGTGGTGGCCGAACCACCTCTGACCTCTCACTGACCACGTCAAATATGCGAGGGTTTTCTAAGCGAAAGTCTTTGTCGAAATAGACAGCAGGTATAGTTGACAACGGCGGTGGTCCTTGCGCTGCTCTTCCTGCAAATCCCGAGCTGGATCTTCTAGGCGAGAATGAAGATACGGAGGGGACGGAGCGTTTCTTCGATGCTGGTGGCCGCTCTCCAGGCCGTAGGTGGCCGTCAGCGAAGACGGCAGCCAACTCGTCTGTTGTGCTGCTCCTTCCGTCAAGGCTATTTGCCGCTTCACCTTCGTTCTCCTTCACGCGCCGCAATTGTTCGTGCAATGCACCGACTTGAGCCCAATAGGGCTTGAATTCGGCTGCGTCAACGTGTGTGATATTCGTTAGTGTCACCGGAGGGATATCGCGCGCGGTTGGAGGCTTCTGGGCGCTTGATGCTGAAGCGGAAGTATGTGGTAGCAGTCCCGTTCGTACGATCGGCGGTTGTAGTAATGTCGATATTGCTTTTCAAGATATTAGTGCATGCTTTGAATACAATATGAGAGGACTTCAGCATACCATTCAGCCCTGTTTCCAACACAGCACTTGCCCAGCTACCCGACGTTTTATCTAGCGATCCTCCAATTGCATGGAAGGGTCTTGCCGTCGAGCCTCGTCTTTGATGAGAATACGCTCTTGTAGAACCTTGCCTTGGGAAGCAGTTAGTCTCTATCTCTTGCTACAACGACGCCCGCTGCAATGCCTGTGGGAAGGGAAAACTTCGAATACATCTTTGCAGGTTTAGGCTACCAAAGCCGATCATAGCCCCTTCTCTACCAAGACGCCACAAATTAGGATGATGGAAGCCAGCGCGGGTTGTTGACCAGATAGAGACGCTACCGAGGAATCATAGTAACGAACAGCACCAATGTACATGCATGAAATATTTGCAGCTTCGATCTTGGAGTAGCAATATGATGGGTCTCGATAGATTCGTTGGTTACAAAGTATGGTGAATGCAAGGATTAACTGCTTTGTTCGCTATGCTTACGCACCTAGGCTTTGAAAAGGGGCAAGCTGGCACCGGAAAGAAGACGTGGCGTTACCGAATTTGGTTTAGCGCCACTGTGCATACATTCCCCCGCACTCCGGGCCGCCTGAGCTTAATAGTGGCGCCGGGCCCCGCCGCCGTTAGTGCTACGCATATCACAAATCAGTGAGGCATCGGTCGCCGTTAGCGATCGGGATACGGAAATGAACATAGAAGCACTTACGGGGAACTCTAGTACTAGAATACGCCCAGTTCATGATTCGTATGCCTAGATCTGGCGTGATAAAAATAGATTATAATGCAAGTATTGGTGTTTGCTGATAAAAGAATGCTGATAAAAGAAAGAGTAAAGGAAGAACAAGAGACAAAAGGGACAGGCTCGTATAAAGAGGCGAGCGCTTAGACCGATGCAATGGCACGCACGTAGCACACAGCTTGACCCGAACGCACTGCCGATCCAGGACAACCATCGAGCCCAGTCTCGCACGATCAGCCAGCGCAACGCTGCTACGACTGTACGATATAGCACAACAGACTCTTGTGTTGCACACGACGCGATTTTGGCCACCTGTGGCTGCCATAGCACGTACACACACTGGCAAGCCCGCTGGCAATGCGCCACCCGACACAAGGACACAACCAACCGACGGGCCAACGCCCTCGCTGGACCACGAAAGATTGGCCTAGCTGGCTACTTGTACACCAGATGAAGCCGAAAGTCTCCGATGTTCGGGTGCGGCACCGGCGATGCGGCACAGGCAAGGAGACAGCCGAGCACGTACTGCTTCACTACACGGCGCCCACTCCGTGAACAAACGAGCCATTTTCCCCCGGACACCAGCTAAAATTGCACCGGCGCCTGCAAATGGGAGGGCCGACGGCCGGAACCTCTGCTTCGGTGGCTGAAACGGAGCGTGCCGCATGACAGATTACCAACTACAAAGCCGGCTGGCTGATGTATGTGATTGAACACAATCATATCATTCCTATTGATCTCTTAGACTTACATAAGCAAGATAACATCTGCGACCCATACTTCGTAGATTTTTCATTATATTCCTTTCTTTTATACGTTAAAAATTTCACCATGTCTGTTACCAACCTTGGAAATACCTCTTCGGTGATCCGCGTGCGGCCCGGCGTCGTCGAAAAACGCCCGCACAACTATAAGACGCCGCAACTCCAAGACAGTGTTGCGACGTCCTTTGCCGTCGAGCGGCAGATCCTCGAGCACCTGGGCGACCACCCTAGGATTGTGCGGTGCGTATCGGCTGTGGCCATTTGTGCATTGTCTTTTTGCGTCCGTCTCATTTGCTTATTTTTCCAGCTACCTTGGCCAGAGCCCCGACGACCCCCGTGCGCTGCTCCTCGGCGAGGCCTCCCATAGTGACCTGCAGACCTACTTGGACAAGCATCCCGAGCCGCCGCCGCCGGGACAGGCCTTACGCTGGTGCCGCCAGGCCGCGGAGGCAGTGGCCTATATTCACAGCCGGGGCGTACTGCACTGCGACTTGCGGCCGGCCAATCTATTGGTAGAAAGGGACGCGTATCAAAGCGACGTGGACGACGCCGACGACGCCGACGACCACGGTGCCTCCGTCGTCTCTTTGTCCCTTCGCCTCGCCGACTTTGGCGGCTCTGTTTGCAGTGCCCTGAGCCTCGATGGCGGTGGCCTTGCAAGCACACCGTTCTGGCACCCTGTCCTCGGCCACACGGAGTCTGTTGCCCTCGACCTGTTTGGGCTCGGCTCGCTGATGTATGTGATCTTCACGGCGCGCTGGCCCTATAAGGACACCCCCGGCAGACCGGGTACCATCGAGGCTCGTGAGGCGTACGAGGCGCTTGTGGACCCATTGCTGCTGGCAGAGCAGTACCCCCGGAACGTAGACTGCCTGCCGGTGGGTGCGGTGATCCGCCGGTGTTGGACGCGAGGGTATGCGACGGCGGACGAAGTGGTGCAGGACTTGGCGGGGGTTTTCGTGGGAGAGACAACGCGGAGGGAGGTCATACGACGAGGGTGAATCGACGACATTTGGCGCTTTACGAACAGGATGCGGCGTTGGATCGGGCCTAGAGACGGGACCATGCAGGGCTCAAAGGCTGTCAACGGCTTTTACTTGGGGTGACTAATTCTCAGAGAACAGATAGTTGGCAGGCGATATGGAAACCCATAGCCTTTGTCTCTCAAGACGCTCTAGATATGCAGTGCGGCGGCGACCGAGACGTGGATCAATGCCGCCGCTAAAATATCCGTCACGCCCTCGGCCAAACGTGCGGCTGCGCTGGGAAGTGTGCAACCAGTCGGCCATGGCCGCGCACGAGGTGGTGTTCGCGCGGGTCGGTGTACGTTGGACGGCAATGCTATTCTGATTCCTAGCGTGATACGCTGGGCGTGCAAGTTCCCCTCTTGGTGCATGCATTTCATACTTTGAAAAGACATTAGGGGTAGCATAGTAGAAAAGGTCACGATGCTTTGCATGCTCATCACCAACTGTGACGGCTGCACATCTACAAGGACGTTGTATCTACGAGTAATCATCCGTATTGTTCTACTCCGCACCTTGTCGGGATAATTTCAAAAAGGGAGAACTCCATCTTCTGTCGGGTTGGAGACCCTTAGGTCAGCGGACTGTGGCCCAGGTCCAGTTTAAAATAAAGGGGCAAAGCCACCACATAAACGGGATCTAAGGCGAACGTGAAACGTAAGCTTTTTGTTCGTTTTCCTCATTGACAACAAGCGTTTTTTTCAGCTGAAAATCGCTGCTGAAAAGTGACGGCCCTTGGCTAGCAATACTCAAGATTGTCAATTTTCAGGCTCGTTCGAGCTATTTTTGGCTGTTGTTTGTGAATATTGGACAACCCCGTTTAGCACCATTCTCGACGTGTTATGCTACGAGCCTACTCCCGCATCTCGTTGCATAAAAAACCGGCGCCCAAAATGAAGTCGAGTTCTGAGAAGCCACTACAAATAACCTTAAACCCAACGCGGAAGGCAGTGCGGTCAGAGTCCCGCGTATTCGGCGCTCAAAACGCGCCTTCCTGCCCTTGTTCTGGTCGTTTCTTGCGATACTAGCGCCTTTTTGTAGCAGGGACGCGGCGCAAGGTAGCATCAGACAACACAGGGGTCAGCACAGGCAATGCATGAAGGGCAAAAAAGGCCTAACAAGCAATGCCAAGACCCTCTATATTAGGTCTGTGGCTTGCCAACGACCAGAAGCGAGCCTTTTCTTTGTGTCCTGCCTGTTTCTCGTCGTTTCATTCGGCAGGGAGCGTTGGCGTTTTCATATTAGTGCGATGCGGCTGAGCCGAGACGGACAAAGGCCCAAATGAAAAGGCAGACCACCATTACGTCGCGCAGAAACAACGAAATGAGCAAAACACCGTTTTTCCGTCGTGGAGGGGCCGCTAGAAAGGCCCAAGGCAAAAACGGTTCGCCTGCCGGCTGCAAGGGAGCTTGGCAGCAAGGCAGAAGGGAAACCCACTCCCCCCCTTCTCTGGAGAGCTTTCTTTAGCCTGCTGGTGCAGATCGCGATACGACAAGAGCGAAATGACGCTGGGGCTGTTTAGTCCTGGCCCCAGGGGTTTGGCCAGCGCGAGGCAAGAGAAACTAAGAAAGAAAATGGAGAACGCTCTGGAACGGGTCTTTGTTCTGGGAATCCTCCTCAGCCCCTTTTCCGAAGTGGCAAGGGCCAATCGTCTACGGAGCACGTCCGAGACACAAAAAAGCCCTGGGGACCCAAATGAGGAAGAAAGGGGGTTCTATGGGACATACGAAGGGGGAGGGGCCTTTGGTTTTTTTTATATAAAGGTCCAGCTCCTGCTGCTGCGGTCAACTAGCTTCGTGAGTTTGTTTTGCCAGCCATAACACATATTTTTGGACAGCAGTCTTTGCCGATACACCAGAATTTGACTATTGTAATACACACCCCATACACTCCTTTCAATTCAACAACCACAGCACCGCGCAACCATGCAGTCCAAGGCCCTTCTTCTTGCTTCGCTGGCGGCGGCCACCGCCTCTGCGCTCGAGCTCTACCCCGGCCACCAGGCTCTCCGCCGCGATCTCCTGGCCGCCCGCCAAACCGCCCTCCCGTCGGCCGACGAGAGCGGCCTGATGGCCTGCGCGACCGCCCTCGAGTCCGCCTACGAATCTCTGCCCACGCCGCCGGCCCAGCTCGAATCCTATGTCGCCACCGTCAGCATCGACGACCCCTGCACCTTCACCTACCCGGCCAGCATCTCGTCGGCGCTCAAATCCTACGAGAGCGATGTGTCGACCTGGTTCGATTCCCACAGCGCCGCCATTGAGAGCGCCCTCAGCCAGTGCCCGGAGTACAGCTCCTACGGCGACCTGGGCGGGTCGAGCATCGGCAGCGACGTCTGCTCGACCGGCGCACCGGGCGGCAGCGGTGCGGGCGGCAGCGACAGCGGGCCCACGACGACGGCCGACAAGACCGGCACCAAGACCACGGCCGGTACGGGCGGCAGCACGGCCACGGGCACCGGCTCTGGTTCCGACAGCGGCTCCGGCTCTGGCTCCGGCAGCGGCGCGACCACCACCTCCGCCACCCCGAACGCCGGCCCTCGTGAGACCGCCCTTGCCGGTGCGGCCATTCTGGCTGCCGCTGGTGTTTTCGGCGCTATGGTTGCTCTGTAAACGGGGAGGCAAAGAATGGTTGGAATGTGTGTGTGTGTAAAAAAAAACAGTCGTTTTGGTTTGGGCAGGGGCTTCGAAAAACCTTACTTTAATCTGCTAATTTTATTTTTTTGTCGATTTCTGTTCACTCTTTTTTATTGATTTTATTTTGTCTATCTACCTCCGACGCTTTGTACTATTAGTGTCTTCAAAATCGCAATATCGAGGGTTATTTCGAACAAAATGCGTGCTTTGCCAAAGTTGAGACGTCGAATAACAAGTCAGAATGAACGCAGCTTTTCATTTAAAAAAATAAAAATAAAAATAAAAATAAAAATAAAAATAAATAAATCCACCTTGTTGACCTGGATTGCCCGTCCTTTTGTGTGTATCGTAACGGCTCTCGTATATACAATGCATGTCGCAATAGAAATAGCTCTCTCTCTCTCCCCTCCCCCCCGTTTACAGCTTGCTGTCTTTCCACACCGCCGGCCGCTTCTCCACAAAGCTCAACACGCCCTCCCGCATGTTCGGGCCGCCGTCCATCCGTCCGTACATGCCGCGCTCCAGCGCCTCCGTCGCCCGCTCGGGGCTCAGCCCTTCCC
>AZHD01000002.1:1205741-1234660 GCA_001636815.1 Niveomyces insectorum RCEF 264
GCGGTCCTGCTCGCGCGCGAGCGCCGCCGCCCGCTGGCGCTCACGGTTGACCCACTTGCGCTCGGCTTCCTGGTACAGCTTGTCGTCCTCGGCCTGCTGCTTGCGCTGCTCGCGCCGGTACAGCTCCTCGTCGCTCGCGTCCGTGTCCGGGTCGTTGAACTGCTGGGCGTCACTGCCGCGCCGGTGGCGTTGGTGGTGGTGTTTGTCGCCGTTTGTTTCGCTGCCATTAACGAAAGCAATGGGTCGGGTCGTCCCCCGTGGCCCCAACGGCACCGTATTCGAACTGGACGAGGCCGCCGATGCCGCCGCCGCTGCGTCGTCGAGCCGCGCCGCCAGCCGTGCCTGTTGCTGTTGTATTTGTTGCTCGTCCTGCCCATTTCGCCGACGCTCGCTCTCTTCCCACTCCTGCTCCCGCCGTAGTCGCTCCATGTCGCGGCGGTTGCTGCGGTCGCGGAACGACGCAATCTCCGACGCCACCATTTCCCGCAGCTCCGCCGGGATGTCGGCCAGCTCGTCCTCCTGCGCGAGCGGGATGTTGACAACCTCCACGTTGCCGTCGGGTCCGGGGAACCCCGCATCCGTCATCTTGACGTCGCCGTCGGCTGTCCTTGCGGCGTCTTTCGGCGGCGGGTAAAATAGGTCACGGATGGCGGCGCGCAGGGCGGTTTTTCTTGTCTCGCGCTGTGCCTTGGCTTCGGCCAATGCCTCTTCGGTTTGGTCCTTGCGGTGCGCCTCAATGTATTCCATGCTCACCGGGTCAAAGGCCACGCGCAGCGGCACCTTTTTGATGCCCTTGAACGTGTCGTCCGCGTCGTCCGCATCGTTCGCCTTAACGCCTTCTTCATCTTTTTCTGCCTTCTTCGCGGCGCCGTCGACGTCGACGTCGCCGTTACCGATACCGTCTCCATCAACGTTGTCCTCGTCTTTCGGCTTGGTCTCCGTCTTGTCTTCGCCCTTGCCGTCGGCATCGCCGTCGTCGCCGCCTCCGGGCACCGCCCGCGGCTCCTGCTTCTTCAGCGGTACCTCAACGTCCTTGAGCAATTCAATGGCCGACGCCAGCGATTCGGGGTCCTCGTACTGTGCAAAGCCGAAAAGCTCACCCTTGTGGTCGGATAGGTGCGACGTGCCCGCATCCCACCGCCGCAGCTTACCCACCAGAGCCAGAAGCCGCTCGAGTGCTTGCTCGCCGCCCACGCCCTCGGGGACCTTATGAACAAATATTGTCCGTAGCTTCTCGTCGTTGGAAGGGGGTGCCTGTGCGTGCATGGTATCGCGGAGGGAGGCCCGCGTCTGATCCAGGCCGCCGCGGTCGTTTTGCTGTTGTTGATGCTGCTGCTGCTGCTGCTGCTGTTGTTGTTGCTGTTGCTGTTGCGGGTGTTGGTACTGCTGCTGTTGCTGTTGTTGGTATGGTGATTGCGCTTGATGCTGCTGCTGCTGTTGCCGGTAGTCGCCGCGCATGGGCCCGCCGGCCGAGAGCGGCGACGCCAAGTCAGGCCCGCGCGGGCCATAAGGGTTGTGTGCGGTGGGCCGGGCGGGAAGAGACGACGCGCCTATGCTGGTGGGCCCGCCAGCGCCACCCAGGCGGATCACGGGAGCGTTGAAGTTGATGTTGTTGGGCAGATTGGGCGGGGGGTGGAAGGAAGGGGGGAATCCGCTTGGTCGATTAGCTTGTGTCGCACTGGGTGCCTGTGGCGCACCGGGAGGTGGTGCCATGCCCGGGGCAGGAGACATGCCTGGAGGCGGGCCTGCAAACAGGTGTTAGCGAAAGATAGGATTCGAACACAAAGGGCAGCAGCATCAAAAAAAGGCGCTGCCTTACCTAGGCCCGGATGACCCATACCAGGCACGGGACTCGCGCCCGCGTACGGGTTGAAATTCGGAGGCGGCCCATAGCGGTGGCCTGACGAGCAGTCGGTTAGTACACTGTAAGGACGTTTTGTGCTTTGTTTATGCGACGCAAAAGTCATAGCTGAGGCTGGCAAGGCAGTAATCTCTCTTTCAGAATATGAAAAAGCCAATCAAATCACTTACCTCCGTATGGGTTATAAGCCATCGCTGGTCGATCGCTGGCAGTATCGTGTCAATCGCTGGTTTTCCACTGCAAAAGTATCAGAAAATCAAAGTTGACAGCCCAGTTTGCGCGGATTAGATCGTCGTTGAATGGCCGTTCCTTTTGGTGGAAACGCAGAAAAACGAAACAAAAAAGAGGCGGCGACGAGGCTCTGGGCGAAAGAAAAGTCGCGAAGCGTTTTGCTTGGCTCAGGCGTGTTTTCCCCAGTTAGCGCCGTCGGAGTCGGAACATTGTATTGCCGACGAAATTTTGGGGGAACCCAGCAGCGTAGCGTACTGTAGTAGTAAGCGGCTCGGATGAGCTTCGAAAATCGACGACTCCCACTGACCATCTCGTTTGGCAGAACTGGGGATCATCAAGGCAATCGGGACACAGACAAAGTGCAGGTTGGTTTTTTCTACTCCTAGGCTTGTTGTGACAACAGATACTGACTTTTCTCCGCTTAAAGCGCCTTCATGGAGCTCCAACGAGCCGCGCGTGCGGCGCTCTTTTGCGCGTCACGAACGACGACGACGTCGATTTCGTCAACGACCTGCTTCCGTCTTCCCATTGCCTCTCTTGCGCCGTTTGCAAGGCCATTAGCTAGACAAAGACAGTTTTCTACAACTTTACTGTACCGCGCGCCGCCCCGGTCACCAGCGGAACGGTCGCCGTCTCACAGCGGCAACACCACCACCACCACACCTTCTTGGCCGCCAAACCGGTCGTCAACCGGCCAACCTCAGCTGACGCCCGGCGATGCCGCGCCATCCGCAGACCCCCTCCGCGATCTTTACGCCGCCGACAACCCGGCGCAGTGGGCTCTCTTGTCCGGCGACGACTTCTACAAGCGGCACATGGCCGACGGCGGCGTTGGCGACGGCTTGGCGTCGTCCTCGTCGTCGTCGTCGGCACGAAACGTGCCCAGACTCGTGCTCAAGCCTGTGACGGGGCGCACAGTGTTTGTGGGTGGCCACGTCGACTTGGCGCGCGCGTTTCAGAGGCTCAACGTTATGGTCCGAGGCAGCGGCGTACAGGCGGATTTCCGCCGGCAACGGTTCCACGAGCGGCCGGGGCTGAAGCGCAAGCGGCTGCGCAGCGAACGCTGGCGGGAGCGGTTCAAGAGAGGGTTTCGGGCAACGGTCCAGCGGGTGCGCGAGTTGACGCGGCAGGGGTGGTAGCCCCTGCGGCAGGTAGCGGCCGGGAGCGGCATGGCACTTTGGAGGCGATGTCGCGGCACATGTACAATAAAGAAGCAAGGTGAAAGAAAAAGTGGAAATAAAAAAAAACACAATAAAGAAAATACAGGCGCTAGGCATTCAAGTAAACTCGTTACACTACATAACGTCATGTGTTGTCTTCGTCGTCGTGGTTGTCGTCCCATTCCCGGGTGGGACTGGGGATGGGGCTCATTTTGATTTTGGGCCGGCTGCGGAAGACCGCTTCGGCGTCCTGCTGCGCGCTCGACATGAGCTCCTCTGCGAGGAGCAGGCTGTCGTCGGCCTCTTCCACGGGCGCGAACAAGCCGCCGCTGCCGCTGTCGGCCGCGTCGCGTCGTGCAGCCGTCGCCGCCCGGCTCCTCCGCTGCGACCGCCTGCGCTCCAGCTGCGCCTTCTGGCGAGAGGCTTCGAAATTGGCCATGCTTTTGCGCGTGCGAGCATTGAGGTCCTCGTACGTGTTCCCACCGTTTTGGCGGATCACGTCCCCGGTTTCCGCGTCCGTTTCCGCCGGCTTGCGGCTGGCTGCGCTCTTGTCGTTGCGCCGGAGAACCAGCGCGTCCAACTCGGGCTCATCGTCTTCGTGAATGTGGTCGTCGCGACCACCCTCGCCCTTTTGCACCTTCGTTGTGCGCGACGCGCGGGCCATACTCATGCGTGTGCGCTCTTCCAACGAGAGGGTGTGCCGTGTCTTTTTCAGGGGTGACGGCGACACGTTGTTCATGGAGGCTAGGATCTGGTCAGCCAGCTCCTGCGCGGGCGACGTCGGGCGGCAGTCCTCAGGCGGCGGCTGGACGACAACCACATGCTGTGGCTGCTGTTCTTCTTCCCGTCCATGTCGATCGTCTAATGTTGGTTGCGGGGGTGTTACGTCGTCGGGCGAGGGCGTCTGGGGTGGTGAGAGGGATGACACTGGTGGCAGCGTAGCCGTCTTGGCTGGCCGAATTGGTGGGGAACGCAGTTGCCGAATCGGCAACGTTTGTCCGCTTGTCCTTACGGCGCGCGGCGGCGGCTGCAATTCTTGGACCTCAACGGTGACGACCGCGGCGCGCGCAGCCTTACGCGGAAGCCGCTGCGGCGGTTTCGGTTGCTGTAATGGTGGTTCCGGCTCTTCGTCGGAATCGTAGGCCTTGACGCTAAAGGCCAGGCTCTCCTTGGCAAGTGAGATCCGTTGCCGCGGTGGCGACGATGGCCCTTCGCTGCTCTTCGCAGCGGGCGGTGCTGGCTCTACGAGGATGGGTTGTTCTTCGATGTCGCTAATCTCGGACACACTGTCCTCGGCCGGCACAGGTATCTCGGCATTTTGCTCTCTACGAGTCCGAAGGAGTGTGGTGAGTGGTGGCTTCGCCGGATGCTGTGGCTTGTTGTCCACCTGGGCGAGTTCGTCAGCAAGGCCTTGAAGAAGACTGGCGTAGTCGCTGGGTAGAGTGGGCGCCGCCACCGAGGCGTTGGTGCGGTACCGCTGCCCCTTCCCCGGACTCGACGTGGCGGGATAGAGGTGGTGGTGGGCGTCAAACCCAAAATCGATGCCGCCCCTTTTCTTCGTTTCTAGCCTCGCCGTCGCCGCCCTTGGCGCGCTGTCCGCGCCGTCCGTGCTGTCGTCGTGTTTTCCAAAGACGTGCTTGCGGAACTCTGCCCACCGCTTGACTCGGTCGTTTTGGTAGCGCACGCGCTCTTCCAGCTGCTCCAGGAGACCGCCGTTGTCGCGGCCCTCCAGCTCCGCCAGCCGCCCCGCTTGCACACGCCGCCAGACGCGGTCCGGCGGTATGGTCAACAGCGTGCCGCGCTTTCGCGTGCGGGTGTCGCCGTACAGCAACGTCTCCATCCACTGCTCACTGCCAGACCAGTTGTTGCGGACGAGCCGCCCAATGGCGCGCTGTGCTTCTTCAGGAATACGGTCGCCTCCTTTCCCTCCCCCTCCCATCTTCTCCTCCTCCTCCTCCTCTTCACGAAGCCGCGTCGATTCGCGCTGTCGTGCAAGGCTCCGCTCTTTGATGTCCAGCAGCTCCGCAAAGTCCTTGTACCGTGCGCGGGCCACCTCCTTGTGCCTCAGCAGTCTGCTGAGGGACGCCTTGTGGGCTAGAATCAGGGCATTCAACTGGGTCGGGTCGACCTTGTGTGCACGCGTTTCGAGAGCCAACGCCAGAGCCGCTGCCGGGTATCCGCCTGCTGGGTGTCCTTCAGTCGGGCGCCTGCGGTAATTGTCGGCGACCGCCTTTTTGAGGACGGCCGACGAAAAGGCGGCGAGCACTTCCTCGAGCCGCTCGCCGCGGCACTCGTCGAGCATGGTCTTGCGGATGATGGCATCCCGGCCGAGGGTGCCGTTCTTCTTGGCTTGTTCGAGGGCGCGGAGAAGGGCACCGCGCAGGTTCACAGACTGCAGTTGGTCCGCAGGTGGAAAGTGCGGTTGCATTTTCTAGACCGGAAGACGTGTCCTAAGTTAGTAAAAGGCCTTCGTATGTTCTCTGCCGTTGTTACAGGCAACGCACCGTCTTCGCCTCCTCCGGGTCCCACAGGCAGAATAGCTGGTAGAGGGCCCATTCGGCGCACTGGATCCGCTTCTTCTGGCCCTGACCAACGGCATCCTTTGCGGAGAACGTGCGGGCCGTGATGCCCGGCCAGTCGGGGCGCAGGTCGAGGTCGAGCAGACGCAGGTTGGTGAGGAAGATCGACATGTTGGACGTCGGGATGGGAACAGCAGCGAGAGACGATGAGACGGCCAAGGTGGCGCTGCCACTGCCGCCAACACCGCTGCCGCCATTAGCGATGCCGTTTAGCCCGGTCACCGCGCCGGAACCGTTGCCCAAGGCCGGCTTTGCGTTCGGCACGCGGCCGGACCGCGTTCGGGACAGCAGCGACGCGGACGGCAGCGCTGCCATGGCGGCATTTTGCAAAGCAAAAGGAGACAAGAGGGAAGAATAAAAGGATTCGGCAACCTCAATTTGCTATTGAGGTGTTAAGCAACGCGGAGTGGTTCATTGAGCGGTCAAGTAAACAAGGACGGGAAAAAGCAAGGCGACGACGTCCACAAATACACGCCGACGCCAATCGACGGCAGTAGCATAGCGCGCGTTGGTTGGTGGAAACGGCGGCAACCCTGCTGACATAAAGCTCGAAGACCGCTGAAAACCCATTTTTGAATGTTGGACTAGCGGCCAACCCCCCTGCTACCATTGGCCAGCCCTGTTTCAACGGCGGATCTTAGGGTGTTTTCTAGCAACGTTCCCAGCTCTAGTTTACGCCTAACTGGTCTTCAAGTTACAGCGATCTCGCGATATCGCAATCTTTCGCTTTAAGATTCACTTGTCTCGAACAGGTGTTTCATATTTCATACGTCGGCTCCTCGTAGCTTGATTCTGTTTCTATTTTCAGTTTCTCACTTAATATAGCCCATGAGGGCAGGCAACATTATTCAGAGAATTTTCATATTTCGCTCGTCAGAGTTCTCTCCGTGTCGCATAGTGAAGTTCGTTGCCTATTCGACTGTCTAGAATCTAAGATACAACACTTTGACTGTCGTTACAGCTTTGTCGAGCCGCTCAATGGAGGCAGACGTCGACGTGCTGAGCAGACGTGCCGCCCTTCTGTCGGCATGCGCTTCGTTCCAGCACGACAGCCAAATGGCGCCCAGTTAACGGCGCGCTTGGCGTCGAAGGCCGTTGGCGTACCATCACGGATTTGTGGCGTGGTCGTCGGTCGATCTGTGGTTTGTTTGCAGGGTGGCGTTGCTTTGCGACGTAACGACTCCGCTGCGATTGCTGTAGAGCGGTGGACCAGGGCTGCCTGCACACTGCTGCACACACTTTGTGGTACTGCCCTTGCGGTGGCCAACCGCGGTCCCTCCGTTTCTGTTGCAGACGCGACACGAAAAGAGAGACAAAGCAAGTAATCTCAAAGAAGGCGTGGCCCGCTGCCGGCTGATTCTCGTCAGGCAACCCGCATTGTTAGGTTCCCTGGGCCGGGTCTTTTTGCTGTTGCGTGTGTTATGGACAAGAGGCATCATGGTCATCATCTCAATAGTCAGAAGGGTTCCACGACCCGTCAAGGTCGAAGATTGCTTTCCAAAATACGCTGTCGACCTCGTCGTGCGGTATCGCGAAACCCTCCGTGTCAAGATCCATCAATTGTGTTGGCGGCAGGCCGTGCGCAGACGGCGGCGGCAACGGGAGTTGTTGTTGTTGTTGTTGTGGTGTTGGCGGCATGGACGGCAGAGGTACGGATGGGTTCGCCTCGCCGCCGGAACGGGCCGCCAAGGCAGCATAGGGCCGCGGCCGCTGCGACGGCGACGACGACGACGACGGCGCCGGTGGTGGCGGTGGCGGCGAGATCTTGGTCGTGTACCACGTGCGGATCCAGCGCATCTTGTCGCGGTGCGTCAACAGTATGGGCCGGTTGTCGATGTTGCCGTAGCGCCGCTTGCGGGCCAACCCGCCGCTGGTCGTCGACGGCGGCCGCAGCAGCGACGGCGGCGCGGACGGCGCACCCGGCGCGCTGCTGTCCACCACGAGGCCGCCGCCGTTGCCGCGGTCCTGCTGGCTGTCGTAGTCGTCGGCGGCTTGGAAGTGCGCCTCGAGGCGCAGGGCCACCGCCACAAAGTCAACGGTGCGGCGCGCCTGGCCGACATGCCAGTCCGGGTCACCGTCGAGCAGGAGGAGTCGAGAGACCGTCACGATGCCAAAGGACAGGTGCGCCATGGCCATGAGCGGCAGGGCGCTGAGCACCGCCGTGGGGATGGCGGTGTAGGCGTCAAAAAAATCCTGGGTCGCCTGCAGGCACGCCCAGAGGTGCTCGGTGCGGCGCGCGGCGTCGGCCGGGTGGGCGGATGCGGCGGGCGACGACGGCGACAACGACGACGACGACACGGACGGGGACGGGCGCAGCAGGATGACGGGTTCGTACAGGCGCATCAGGAGCGAGTGGTAGTGTGTCCAGAAGAAGCCTTCGGGGGGGACGGCGGGCCCGGCTGTTAGACAATCGAACGCAAAAAGAAAAGAGTACGGCCGACCGTTGGAAAAAGAAAGGGGGGAACGACGACGACTCACTGTTGCTCTTCACCTCCGGCGGCTGGCTCTCGACGAGGGCGTCCAGCTCTTTGCGGAGTACGGCGATGGTCATGTAGGTCGGGGCCGTCGACGTGGCCGCGGCCGCCGGGGCGCCCGACGGCTCGGCGTCCAAGTTGGGCAGCGCCGCGTAGATGCGCGCGGCGAGACGTTGCATGGCGACGAGCGCGACCAGAAAGGTGTCGGATGCGTACTCGCGCGCGCGCAGCAGCGCGTCGCAGCAGCGCGCCATGTGGCCGCTGAAGGGGAAGACGGGCGTGCGCCGGAACAGCGACGACGACAGCGCGTAGACGTAGTAGCAGCCCAGGACGGCACGCATCTCCTGCGTCGACCGCTCCGGTACCTGGCCTGCGCTGGGCATGCCAGCCAGGGCGGCGGCGGCGTCGGAGACGAACGAGTCGGAGATCAGCCGCCACGTCGGCGCCGACTGGTTCAGGCCCAAGTCGGCGACGAGGCCCGTGGCCAGCTGCAGAAGGGGCGTCACCTTGGCATCGATGTAGTAGCCAGAGTCGATCCTGCGGGGCGAGAGAATGGATGGTCAGTTCTTCCTCGTGTAAATTTTTTTTTTTTAGAGAAAAAGACCGCGGATTCAGTCCCGGTACACTTACCAGGCCGCATATAACAGAATGGCTTGCAGATCGGCAACGTCTTTCTTCTCCTCGATGACGACGTGCTGCGCAATCTGCTCGCGCAGCCAGCGCTTGACGTCGCGCTGCATCTGCGGCGGCTGGGGCAGCACGACCAGGACGAGCACGCGGAACAGGAACGGCTGGGTCTTGAACAGTTCGTAGGCGGAGAGGCCGGGCGGGACGGGGACGAAGGGGAAATACGGCGAATACAGCGCCCGGTAGTCGGCCAGGGCCAAGTCGGCATCGTGGAACGTAATCTTCAAGCCGGGGGCCACCTCGATGTGCTCGAGTGGCGGCAGACGCAGGAGAGGGATGGATGACTGCGGTTGTTGATGTTGTTGTTGTTGTGGTGGTGGTGGTGGCGGTGGTTGTTGCTGCTGCTGTTGTTGTCGTTGTGGAAATTGGTACTGCGGAGAGTGGGCGGACGAACGGTCTCGCGAGGATGTCGTTCCCGGCGTGCCCGGCGTGCTGGGGGTGATGGGGTGTGTGGTGGGCTGGAGGTATGTTTGCTGCTGTTGCTGCTGCTGCTGCTGCTGCTGTGGTTGGTGATGATGTGCGGACATTGATGCCGGCGACTGCGGCGACGAGGACGGCGGCCCGGTGAGTGCCGGCGACACTCCGCGCTCCGGCGACGACGAAACCTCGCCGGCGAGCGTGGCCGGCGCCAATGGCCGGGGCGCCGCCGCCGCCGTTGTCGTTGTTGTTGTTGTTGTCTTTTGGATGTGCTTGCTGGCGGTCAGCAGCGACATGATGCCGTCGATCTTCTGCTCCAGCTGGCCAACTCGTCTGCTTGGGTCAGGTACGCCCGGGGTCTAAGAGAAGGATGAAGGGGATACGACGATGTGACGATAGAGGGACGGCACATCACCTACGTCGGGTTGACCCGCCGCGGCCCGCGCGGTTTGAGATTGGGGAGTACGCATTCCGTCTTGCTCCGGACGCATCTGCACAACGTTTAGCTTTCTGGAGGTGCATTCAGAAAAATGATAGAAAAAAGAGAAAGTAAAAAAAAGAAAAGGACCCACCGTTCGCACGGCGCTTCGCCCGGCTCCGACAGCCAGTTGCACTTGAGCTTGGACACGCTGCACCGGGCACACGCGCGCGGCCGGAATCGAGGGATGTCCGCGGACGCCGGCGTCAGGGACCGGGAGGAAACCAGAAGAGCCGGAGGTGTGGTCGTCGCCGGAGCTTCCGGAACGGCCGGAACGGCCGGCGTGTGCTGCAGCGGCCGCGGAGCGCCCGACGGCGTGTGTCCCGGCGAACCGGACATGGCCAGAAAAAAAAAGAAAAGAATGAGAGAGCGGGCTAGTAACAAGAGACAGAAGAGGTGTGTTGATGCAATGCGCCTTTTAAGCGCGCGCTTGTTTTGAAAAAATAACAAGGAATAAAATAAAATCAAATTAATCAACGAAAACGCACAAACGACACCACAGATCCCTCTTTTCCAACGTTTTCGGGACGCGCGGCATCACTTGTCAGTGGCGAAACAACTGTTTTTTTTCTAACGGTTGCCTTCCATGAAGACAGGCACATGAGAATAACAGTAAAAAAACGGTGGGCAAGGTGGTAGAGGGTCGGCCATGCTCTGCGTGTTGCAAGCCAGCCGTTTGCGCAGAGATCACGAGAAAAGCCCGAGCTGGGTGGTGTGTGTGTGTGCGGCTGCTGTGAGAGAGCCTATTACAACAGGCCCTCGGTGGCTGTAGTGAGATTTGGCGCAGGCCGCCCATCCCCCCGGCCTCTGGGACGTGGTGTGGGGGGCGGTTCGCAGGGCTTGTTCGGTCGGGCATTCGGGTGTCACGGTCTGTCCCGTAAGCTCACTCTCGCAGCGATCGATCCAGCCAATCGGAGTCTTGCATCGGGGCCTAATATCCTAATCGGGTAATGGTCATCATACGGGCCAAAGCTTCCCCAGGGACCGCCATGCAGGACGACGTCGCGTCGGCCGATTCACCTGGCAGTCTTGAAGGAGCTTGTATTTGAGAGTCTGTTCCCCGGGCATGGTTGACCCGTTCTTACACTGTTGCTGTTGTCCGGCTGCCTACACGCAGCCATTCGGGCGTCCCGAAGCATCATGGCTTCTCGGGGGCTTTTTCACCCCCCCGAGACGGGTCTGCTACAAATAAAGGACATCTTGCTTTCCGAAAAGCTGTTGTCTAGTCTCTTTGTTTTGATCAA
This sequence comes from Niveomyces insectorum RCEF 264, assembly GCA_001636815.1. NCBI lineage: Eukaryota > Fungi > Ascomycota > Sordariomycetes > Hypocreales > Cordycipitaceae > Niveomyces > Niveomyces insectorum. Next base: position 1,216,873 of record AZHD01000002.1, read on the forward strand.
TCTTTTACTTCTGTATATTAACTACCATCCATTCGTTTTGGGATTCCTCTCCATAAAAACAGTTTAGCATCTGCTTTGTTGTTGTACCCCCTTTATTATTTCCACTCTTATTTTCAAATCTTTCGTATAAGTCTTTCGTCTTACACAATTATCATGAAAAAATCACAAAAAGACCATGCTCGACTGGAAAGCACCGACGACGGAGCGTCGTCGGCACCGGTCCCGACGCCGCCTCCGCTGGACACCCCTGAGCATCCGACCGGCGTCAAGCTGGTCTCGATCATGGCCGCCTTGTTCCTCGCCCTTTTCTGTGTTGCTTTGGTACGACGTTCTTTTGTTGACTTTTTCATATTTTCTAGTTCATCCATTTTCTCCCACTGACCGCCTAGGACCGCACCATCATCGCCACCGCCATCCCCAAGATCACCAGCGACTTCCGCTCCCTGCCCGACATCGGCTGGTACGGGTCCGCGTACCTGCTTACCTCGGCGTGCTTCCAGCTCTCGTTCGGCAAGCTGTACGCCGAGTTCAACGTCAAGTGGGTGTTTTTGGCGGCCGTGCTCATCTTCGAAGTCGGGTCCGTGATCTGCGCCGCGGCGCCGAGCTCGCCGGCGCTCATCGTCGGGCGGGCCGTGGCGGGATTGGGTTCGGCCGGCGTGGCGACGGGGGCATTGACGGTATGTCCTCTTTTTTCTGAGCAAAAATAATAATAAATAGGACAAAACTAACCCCCGAGCATCAGATCATCGCACACGCGCTGCCCTTGCACAAACGCCCCAAGTATACGGGCCTCATGGGCGCGGCCATGGGCATCTCGCAGGTCATCGGCCCCACGATCGGCGGCGCCTTTACCGACCACGTAACCTGGCGTGAGTAGCCGTACTATCGAGAAACAACTCCTCTCTCCTCCATCACAATCACTGACAACCCAGGCTGGTGCTTCTGGATCAACCTCCCCATCGGCGGCGTGGCCATCCCCATCGTCGCCCTGTTTCTCAACCTGCCGCCCAGCGCGGCCGGCAAGACCGACGGCGACGGCAGCATGGCCCGGCCGACCGTCCGCGGCGTCCTCCGCAAGCTGGACCTCCTCGGCACCCTCTTCGCCGTGCCCGGCACCGTGTGCCTGCTGCTGGCGCTGCAGTGGGGCGGCAGCACGTACACCTGGCGCAGCTGGCGCATCGTCCTGCTGCTGTGCCTCGCCGGCGTGTGCGGGGCGGCCTGGGTGGCCGTGCAGGTGCGCGCGAGCCGGGGCGACGGCGACGACGCCACACTGCCGCTGCGCATCCTGCGGCAGCGCTCCGTGGCGGCCGCCATGCTGTACATGTTCTGCTTCATGGGTTCCCTGTTCACGATGACGTACTACCTGCCCGTGTGGTTCCAGGCCGTCGGCAACGCGTCGCCGCAGCAGGCGGGCGTCAACCTCCTGGCCATGACCGTGGGTACGGCCCTGTTTTCGATCAGTGCCGGTTTTTTGGTGGGCTCTTGTTTGTTCTTTTTTTCGGTTCTTGTAGGCTACGTGCTTGCCTGTGTCTGCGTGCCAACTAACGCGACAGACCACCGCCATCGGCTATTACGTCCCCCTGCTGCTCGCCGGCACCGTGCTGACGTCGGTGGCCACGGGCCTCATCACGCGCTTCTACCTCAACACGAGCACGGGGTATTGGTAGGTGGTGCTTTGTGTTTTTTTTTTCTCCCATCGTCTGGTGTGTAATGAACCACAGAGCACTGACCAAACCAAGGATCGGCTGTCTGGTCCTGCTCGGCATCGGCACCGGCCTCGGCGGCCAGCAGGCCCTCATGGTGCCGCAGACCGTGCTGCAGGGCCGCGACATTGCCCTCGGCACCTCCACCATGATCTTCATGCAGACCATGTCCGGCACCATTTTCCTGTCGGTGAGCGCGAACGTGTTCCAGGGCCGGCTCGTGGCGGAGCTGGCGCGCCGCGCGCCCGACGTCGACCCGCAGGTGGTCGTCGGCAGCGGCGCCTCGGGCATCCAGGCGGCCATGAGCGCGCTCTACTCGGAGGCCGACGTGCAGGCGATCCTGGCGTCCTACGCGCTGGGGCTGCGGCGGGTGTTCTTGCTGGGCCTGGTCCTGGCGTGCCTGACGGTCCTGGGCTCGACGACGGTGGAGTGGAAGAGCGTGAAGAAAGACAAGACGAAGAAGAAGACGGCAGAGACAAGCCCCGACAGCGAGCCGCCAGCGGAGCAACCGGTGCAACAGCAAAAGGAGACGGAGCTGGACAACTTGCCTGCACGCCACGACGAAGGCGGGCACGGTGACGAGACCGAGACGGCAGAGGCGCACGGGGCCGTTTCCGGTGCGACAAGTCGGGGCGACGCTGTATAATTCGGCAGAAAACAACAAAAGAAAGCGGAAAACAGAGTAGACACCGTGCTAGGAGCAACACCGGCGGCCCGTGTAGGTCTGATTCTCCTTTGTTCTGTTTGGATATAGCATAGCGGTAGATAGATTTTGACGTCGAGCTGGCCACGTCTCCATAATAAAAACCACTCTTCTTTCTTCCTGTCCTGAACACTCGTAGAAACATAGAGACGTCGCCCGACGGGCTTCACTGAATCTCCCCCTGGCTCACCAACTTGCGCGTGGTGGCAATGCTCGACTCGACCGCCTTCTTGGCAACCTAGCTGCTGGTCAGACGGTATGCTTAGCTGTGGGAGGATCGAAAAACAACAACAACAAACTTGCCTCCTTGTGCCGGGCTTCCGTCGCCTCCGCCGCCGCGCTGCCCGCCTCGAGCTCGTCGTGCCGCCACGCGAAAATGTACGTCACGTACAGGTCCGTGGCGACGCCGCTCGACCCGGCGCTGATGACGTTGAGCACGGTGCTGCCGTTGTCCAGCTCGTAGTCGACGCGGCTTGGCGCGTGCTCCGTGCACACCTCGACGACGGTCCGGTCAGCAGCCTCGCTGCTGCTGCTGCTGGACCCGGACGCATCTGGCTTGAACACGACGCGGCGCCGGACCACGCCGCCCTCGTCGGCCAGCACCTGGGCAGATTCAATGGCCGGCACAAACTCCCACGGCTTCCGGATCTTGCGCTGGAAGCCCGCAAAGACCTGGGCCTGCGTGAGGACGGGGGATGCGCCCGGCGGGTTGACCGGGACGGTGTGGGCGAGGTGGATGACGGTCATGGTGGATGTGTTGTGGTTGTTGGTGCTGTTGATTTGGAGAATGGAGTCGTGATGCAAATCAACCAAACGGACGGCAAACTAACGGCTTTATACAACGCAGCACGTGTTGTGTAATCACGTTTAGCTGTCCCTGCCGCTGTTGCGTGTAGTCTGGTTTGGTGGGGAAGTCCGAGGTGGCAAGGTAAACCCGGTGCCCATCCTCGCCCTTGGTAGCGGCTGGGCGTCTACATGCCTTTTTTTCTCGGTTACATCTTTGCGTACCGGCATCACGGACGATTCACTCAATCGGAACTACCAACGAAGAGATGAGAACCAGGTTTGCGTCTTCTACACACAGCTGGTTGTCGTCGGACGCAGCTCGGCCGAGCTCTGTCTAGAGAGCTCCGAGAGGAACTGCGTCGTCGGCAGAGCTCCTACGTCCAAGGAAGAGCTCTAATCACGGGATATCCATTGGTTAAAGAGGCCTTCTTTGAGCGAACTGTTGTCGTAGCACGCCACGAGACAGAACCAAGATGGATTGCCTCTCGTGGAACAGCGTTGGCATCGATACGCTTTTTGGGGAGACGCTGTCTTCTTGAATAAACTTTCTTGAAGCCCTCTTCTGGAACGGCAACAATTCTCATGACATTGGCCTTCGGGCGGCCCCCTGGGGGCTCGCCACGGGATCACCATAGGGTGTTCTTGTATTCTTGTAGCCGTCTTACCTCGCAAGTCGTAATCAGACTGCATGTTGCGTACAATCGTCACCATTTTGTCAGCTTCGCAGGCCCAATTCATTTATTTCCATGAACATCACCAAAATTGGAAGATGGCGATGCGATGCGATGCTTCCATAACAGCAATTCACGTGTCTTTCTTCTGCCTTGTTTGTTCTGCGATTGCCTTCTTGGGCAGTTTTTTTGCCGCCTCCCACGTCCGGCAGCTGCGGCTGGCCTGCTTTGTTTCGTTCTTTCCGGTTACGACACAATGCCCGCACCTGAACAAAGCTCTGGGCTGGCTGGGTGACGCTGAGTGACGCCGATGACGCACAGGCCACTATTGTGGGGCAAGGCAGCAGCAAGAAGCTAGTCCTCGGGCGGGTTTTGTCACTTTCTTTCGCCCACCTTTTTTTTTTGTATTTAATTTTGCTATTTTATTTATTTCCCCGTCTCCTCCTCCTCTTTCTCGCAGCTTCCCTCCTTTCAAGCCAAGGCCACGTCGTAATCAATTTTCCCTCCCCCTCGCTTTCCCAAAAGGCACTTCAAGCACGTTGTTTTCTTCCCAATTATCACGATCCCACCAACTCGCAAAGCACGTTTTGATTCCACCAGCGACGACACTTGTCCTTGTTTTTCCTCGTTTGTCTTTTTTTGTTTTTTTTACTCATTTTTCTTTTCTCCTTTCATTTCTCGCCATCCACACCGCTCCCATGGCTCCTCCGCCGCCTGCGAGCTTGCCGCTGACCGAGCGTCTGCTGACGCTCGCAAAGACACTGCAATGTAAGAAAGGAACCAACTTTCTCGAGTTTTTTCGAGTGCCTTTTTCAAAAAGTATCCTGTATCTCCTGATGTAGCCTTTGCTAACGACATGTCGCTCTAGTTGGCTGGTTTGTCGGGTACGTTCCCTCGATCCTTTTTGTGACGGAGTTTTTTTGGTTTTTTCCTCAGAACCTGTCGTCCACACGATCTATCACGTTTACTGCCGTCGTTGGTACGGCGACAACGAGAACCTTGCTCGCGTAGTTCGCTAACCCTACCCGTTGGCAGACACCTCACGCTCATCCTCTGCACGCTGTGGTACACGCTGTCCTGGATTCGCTTCAACTACTACACGTTCTGGGCCCGCGTCTCCTACCGCACGGCCTTTGTGGCGGCCGCCGCTACCTACGGCATTGTTGTCTACAAGACCTTCCGCGCGCGGGCGCGGAACGGCCGTGCACCGACTGGGGCGGCCGGTGCCATCGGCCTGCTCAACGACGAGAACGTGCAATACCTGCGTACGTGATGTTTTGTGTCTATCTTACTCAGCCTTTTTTTTTTCCGTTAGTTTTTTTGTCTTTGTGTACTGCATCGCATTCCTGCTAACATATCCCAGTCATGGCCCTCGTCTGGCTCTACTCCCGCCAGTACGTTCTGGCCCTGCTGCCCTACACCGTCTACTCCGTGTTCCACGTCGCCACCTACACGCGCACGAACCTGATCCCCACTCTCTCGCCTCCGCGCCCGCTGGCCGCTAGCCCGAACGCGTCGCCCGACGCCAAGCCCCAATTTGCCGCCCACCCCGTGGCCGACGCCATCTCCCGCTTCGTGAAGCAGTACTACGACTCGTCCATGTCAATCGTGGCCCTGCTCGAGATCGTGCTGTGGCTGCGCGTCGGCCTCTCGGCCATCGCCTTCCGCAAAGGCTCGTGGATCCTGATCGGCCTGTACACGGCCTTTTTGCGCTCCCGGTACGCCCAGAGCGGGCACGTGCAGGACACCTTTGGCATGATCGAGGCCCGCATCGACAACCTGACGGGCGCCCAGGGCATGAACCCCGTCGTCCGCCAGGTGTGGGAGGGCGTCAAGGGCGGCGTACGCCAGCTGTACTCGGCCACGGACATTCACAAGTACCTGGGTGGTGCGGCACCGGCGCCCCGCAAGACGCAGTAAAGGGAGCACAGGAGCTCCCAACCCACAAGACAAAATGCCATCCAGCCAGCGAAGCGACGTTCCGTTCACAAACCGAGCAAGACACGATTTGCAACGTTCTCGGGAAAATGTCTTTCTTTTTTTTCTGGCTGGCATTAAGAACGACCGTGGCACAAGGCCGACAAACATGCAAGTATCTGGCACATACCACCCAGGTCAAACGAACCCGACTATGAACAAATGAGTCGATAATGATGAGGAGGAGGCACGCGCCGTTATATCTGGGTTTGCCGGAAAGCGAAAATGGGGGAAGAAGGAAGATTGGAACAAGAGTTGTACGAGATACGAGTACGAGAGGTGGATGTGAGGGGAAGCTTTTATGAGACGGAGGACAGAGACGGGGGCTCGAAGATGGGAAACGACAGCCACGGCTGTTCTCTGATCACGTCTTTTGCTGTTTGCTTTTTTTTTTCTGGCTTTTGCCTTGCACTTGGCTTTTTTCAAGAGGTTATACATACCGTTTTGGGAGTTCGGTAGGCGAGATGACGAAAACCCGGATGGTGAATGCTGGTTTCACCGCCGGTTTTTGTCCGTATTTTGTACTTGTACTCGCTTATTCTTTTTTGCTGTTTTTTCACCTCAATTTACCGCTCTTTCCTTGCAGCAATGATGACGAAAAGGCGTTTGCTTTGTTTTTTTCCATAGTGGTTGCTTTGTTGCTTCGTTCCCCCCACAACTGCCCTATCAAGCCCGCTCGTCCAACGCGGATCACCCGCGCTAAAAGCCCTGATGACGTCGTTGCACCGTTACCGATGGATGGGGTCAGGACCAACTTACAGGGCTCTTTTGTACCTGCTTTCCTACAGCAAGGCCACACCCCCAGAACAACAACATTCCAGTAATTACTGCTTTTTATTCTTTTGCTTTGAACTGACCATTTGTACCGCAAAAACTTACCGCCCGCTGCTAGAACCCTTTTGCAACGTCGTCCTAACACATGATTTCGACCTGTCGTTCTCGTCTGATCTCTTTCGTCCCGATCTCGTGTCCCCGACCTCGTTTGCCCCCATGGCGTCCCTCCTCCGCCAGATCGTGGCCGGACCGCGCGCCAAGCACGCCGAGACGGGGCTCGACCTCTGCTACGTGACGTCCAACATCATTGCTACGTAGGTCGGCGTTCCTCTTTGTACCCATTCTTGGCTTGGTTCTTGTTCGCTCACCCTCCTCTACAGATCCGGCCCCTCCCAGACCTACCCGCAGCGCGCCTACCGCAACCCCCTCGACCGCCTCGTTGCCTTCCTCGACGCCCGCCACGGCGACCACTGGGCCATCTGGGAGTTCCGCGCTGAGGGCACCGGCTACCCGGACGCCGCCGTCTACGACCGCATCCGCCACTACCCCTGGCCGGACCACCACCCGCCACCGTTCCGGCTGGTGCCGCTGATCCTCGCCAGCATGCGGCAGTGGTTGGGGGCGGACTGCGAAGGTCCTCTGGACGACGGCGTGGCCAACACCAAAACGGACGACAAAGAGGCGAAAAAGGACAAGGCCGCCCAGACGCACCGCGTCGTCGTCGTCCACTGCAAGGCCGGCAAGGGCCGCTCCGGCACCATGGCCTGCAGCTACCTCGTCGCCGAGTGCGGCTGGACCCCCGAGCAGGCCCTCTCGCGCTTCACAGCCCGGCGCATGCGGCCTGGCTTCGGCAGCGGCGTCACCATCCCCTCGCAGCGGCGCTGGCTCCGGTACGTCAACCGTTGGGCGCACGCCCACCCGCCGAACGACAACAACAACAACAACAACAACACAACCACCACCACCACCACCACCGCAAACAAACGAACATACGTCGACCGCCCCGTCGAAATCGTCGCCGTCCACGTCCGCGGCTTGCGACACGGCGTTAAGCTGTCGGTCGAGGGCTACGTCGACGAGGGGAAGAAGATCCGCGTGTTCCACACATTTACCAACGACGAGCGCACCGTGGTCGAGGCGGACGCGCCGGGCGGCGGCGGCCTGCTGGACTTTGTGTCCGACCTCGCGGGGCTCACGGTGGCAGGGGATGGTGGCGACAACGACCTTCTTGGCACGGACAGCAAAAAATCGACCGCACTGGGACGACCGCGGACCGATGGCGCGCTTGCCGACGCCACCAAAGAGGAACGACGCCGGAGCGGCAGCAGCCCGCCCCCGGACAAGAGCAAGTCCACCCCTGCGCTCACAACGCCGGCCACGCCATCGTCGGCGTCGCTATCGTCGTCCTCGGGACGGACATGCAACAACAACAAGCAGACCTGGTTTGCCTCGGCCGACGAGCCCGGCGGCCGCACCGTCATCTTCCGGCCCAAGACGCCTGTCCGCGTCCCCACCAGCGACGTCAACATTGCCATTGAGCGCCGCAACCGGACGCCGACGAGCCTCGCGGGCCTCGCGTTTGTGACGTCCGTCGCGCACGTCTGGTTCAACGCCTTCTTTGAGGGCAACGGGCCCGAGCAGGGCGGCGCCGCCGACGACCACGGCGTCTTTGCTGTGGACTGGGACGAGCTCGACGGCATCAAGGGCAGCAGCCAAAAGGGCAGCCGGGCGGCCGACCGGCTGGTGGTGGAGTGGCGGGCGGTCCAGGAAGAACACGTGGCCGAGGCGGAGACGGTAGCGGAGGCTGTGTCGGCAGGCGCTGGCGGTGGTGGTGGTGCGCAGACCGAGATCAGCGGCGTGCCCGTTGCCCCCGAGGACCTCGTCAGCGCTGCCGGGCCCGAGGGGGTGCCGCAGATGCGGCCGGCTGATTGGCGGGGTGGCAACCAGGAAGACCCCGAGGCGCACAAGAGGTTGGGTCTGCGCACGGACGACCCGGAGAGCGTCGATGTGAGCCGCGCGAGCAGTGTGCAGGGTGTTCCAACCGGCGGTGGCGACAGCGGCAGCGGGCCATCGGCGTCGTTGGCGGCGGCCGCAGAAAAAGCCACCGCGGCCACGGGGACGGCAGGGACCAATGACAGCGACGACACGCTGGCGGCCGTCAAGACGAGCGGGCCGACGGGGGAGGAGCTCACCAGCAATGGCGATGACGAAGGACACAGTGTGAACGACAACAACCATGGAGACAACGGCACCGGTGGGGGCCGTTGATGCGGCCGGCGCGCGGAACCAAGACGACGGGCATGGGCCGGGACTGAGCGTGTACAGAAAAGCTGTATATTAGAGCCGGTCGGCCATAACGAGACATGGCATTCTATAGAATTACTTTAAGCAAAAATGGCCTTGAATAGAAATACGAGAATTTCAGGAAGAAAGCTTTCCACCAAATGCTCTCGACAGTGGTGGTTGATGTCCCCGGTCGCCTGGGCCCGCCAGATCGGTTCGGAAGAGGCGTGCCCCACTTAAATTGGCAACAACCAACAACCGTCGAAAACGCTGGTTTTATCTGAATACTCCTATCCCCCCCCCAGCTTTTGATCTTCGTCTTCCCTACTTGCCTCGCGCATTTCGTTTTTTCCATCCGTTGCGTGTTCACAAAGCGACAATGGCCACCGTTGCCTCGCTTCAGCGCATGTCCGCGGCGGAGCTGGCCTCACGGCTCCTGGCCGGGCCCGCCGCCGCCACCGCCACCGACTCCCCGAAGCTGGCTATTGTCGACGTGCGGGATGACGGTGGGTGTATTGTCCTCTTTTGGCGTCGTGCCTCCTATGCATCTGAACGCGCATCTTTCTCACCAAGCGGCACAGACTACATTGGCGGCCACATCAGGGGCTCCCTGCATTTTCCCTCGGGCAGCCTGTCCGCCACGCTGCCGACGCTCGTGCGCAAGCTGCGGGACGCCGACACGGTCGTGTTCCACTGCGCGCTGTCGCAGCAGCGCGGGCCGGGCGCGGCGCTGCAGTACCTGCGGGCGGTCGAGGAGGAGGCGGCGCGCACCCAGAATGGAGCCCAAACGGCGGCGGCCGCCGCCGCCGCCACGGCAGCCGAGGCCGTGAAGGAGGCGGCGACGGGGGTGTCGTCGGCATCCACGGCAGAGGCAAGCAGTGGGAGACGACAACAGACGGTCTACGTTCTCGACCGGGGGTTTGTTGGGTGGCAAGAGATCCACGGCGAGGACGAACGGCTGACCGAAGGCTTCCGTAAGGAGCTGTGGCGAGCGTACTGATACGGTGGTTGTCGTGTAAACGAGGTCAAGGAAAGATGGAAAGGGAATAAGAAGTTGCCAAAAAGAATAGCATGTGGTGCTAGGATAGGCGTTTCCCCGTAAACATTTATTTCAAATTTTTTTATTCGCGTCGCCAGACGAAACAGGCAGCGCAGATTTTATACGCCATTTTGCTACCAATTACGAAAATCAGGTCCATCCGCTGTGTGCACATCATCACTCCCGCCATAGACTCTGTGATGCGCTGTCTAAAAGCCCACAAAAAAGAAAATACAAGAAGAAGAAAATAGAGACCGTGCAGTTAACCTGATAATGTGTCGTCTACAGATTTCAAATACCTCTTGTAGACGGTAACAAAGTCCACGACAAACGATTGGGCATGCTGGCCGAGAAACTCGGGCTCGGGCTCAAACACCCACTCGAGATCCAAGACGACGAGGCGGTCGTCCACCAACAACAGGTTGTCCAGTTTCAAGTCGTCGTACACGACCCCGAATGTTTGCAGCTCGGCCGCCACGGCTTCCACGCGGCGCCGAAAGGCCTCCACCGACAGCCGCGGCTCGACCTGCGCGCGCAGGCTGACACCGTCGACCAGGGACAAGACCAGAGCGCGCTTTCCTTCGCTCTGGGCCTCTCCGTAATAAACTGGGATTCGGTGCCCTTGCAACGGCTGCAGCTTGCGGTACATGCGTTGTTCGTTCTCAAACAACTCCGTGTACGTGTCGGCTTCCTTGGCCAGCGTCTTCAGGACGACACGGGGCGGTAGAAAAGGACCGGGCCAGTGCCGCCGTGCCAGGCCTTGCAAACGCGACGGCAAGCGGGAAACAAGGTACTGAAACGGCCTGTACCAGAAGCGCGGCCGAACGGCGAGGCGAAAAACATGCGGAAACGTGTCGTCGAACAGATTCGCTACGGCGTGGACGACAGAGCGGCCAAGCCGAAACTAAGGCACAAGTCAGACATGCCTCTTCAAATCACGGCCAAGAGGCCTGGGAAAGTACACTATGGGCTGGTGGTACCTTTATCGGGCGGGGATATATTCTGCTGCTTTCGCCGCTGGCGCAGCCATCGTCACCGTCATGCATGTTAAAACTCTTGCATAAACCTGGCTGAGGCTGGCGACGCGCTGCAGTGGTTTTTGGGTAGGATGCAGGGTAGGGGGGAAACCAACCCTTTCCCATATGTTGAGTAAGCAGAATGAAATGGGCAAAAAACCGTTTGCCTATTAAAACTTGCGTGTGCATACCCATGTCGCTCCGAATGGGTCGTCAAGTGTGGACTTGCCTTCACTCCCGAATCTGACGATGATCAACAGCGGTTTCAGCAAGAAACGCATGTGGTGCTAGGATAGGCATTCCCAGGTGTTGCCATAATGTTTTTTCACATCGCCAAGCGAAATTGACAGACCATGAACAACAGGTTTTATACATGAATTCGCTATCAGTTTTTGAACATCACTCAGGTCTGTCTGCTATTTGCCCATCCACCACGCAAGCCGAAACTACGTTGCAGGCAGTTCTTGTACAAAGACACGGGGCAAGGAACAACGCGTAAAGAGAGATACCTGAACCGGGCACGGGTATCGTGGACAATGTGACCTTGGATAGAAGTCCCAGCAACCGGCTTTCTGGTATTTCAGCTCACTTGTGCGGCAAATCCAGCCGTTTTAATTAAACGGGATTCCCCCCCGCTTTATCTGCTTTGTTAAAATATGGACACGGGATATCTGTGGTAGTGCACCGGTTAATGTTGTGGACTAGAGTGTGGTGAAATATGCGCTTTATATTGCTTGCCGTGCGGAAGACGCGGTCGAGGACACAACCGAGATGCGTATTGTGGCGGCAGCAAGGAGGGCGACCGAAGAAAAGAAGACCAGACAAGGCACAATATCAAAACGCAATAATGCTGCTGTCGCCGCCACTTGCTTCTCTGCTGTGCACCTGTGCTTGCATCGTAGGTGCCGTTGCCGTTGCCGGCGCGGCCGCCGGGCCGTCCGGTCCAGCCACCCCCGTTGCCGCGGCCGACCTCCCGGCGTTCACCTACAACGCCGACACCTTCTTGCTCCACGGCCGGCCCTACGTCATCATCGGCGGCCAGATGGATCCGCAGCGCGTGCCTCCCGCGTATTGGGCCGACCGCGTCGCCAAGGCCCGCGCCATGGGCCTCAACACCGTGTTCAGCTACGTCTACTGGAATCTGTTGGAGCCGCAGCCGGGCCAGTGGGCGGGCGGCGCTGGCTCCGGCGCCAACGACATTGCGCGGTTTTTCCGGCTGGCAGCCGACGCCGGCCTGCACGTTGTCCTCCGCCCGGGGCCCTACGTCTGCGGCGAGCGCGAGTGGGGCGGGTTCCCGGCCTGGCTCGCGCAGGTGCCCAACATGACGGTGCGCAGCGCCAACGCGGCGTTCCTGGCGCACGCGACGCGCTACCTCACGCGGCTGGCCGCCGACCTCCGCGACACGCAGATCACCCGCTCTTCAGATGGTGGTGGTGGTGCCCTCATTATGGTGCAGGTCGAGAACGAGTACGGCTCCTACGGCACGGACCACGCGTACACGGCGGCGCTGCGCGACACGCTGCGCGCCGTGTTTGACGTGCCCCTCTACACCAACGACGGCGGCGTCGACTGGACGCTCGCGGGCGGGTCCGTGCCGGGCGTGCTCGCGGCCGTCGACGGCGACCCGCAGGGCGGGTTCGCCGCGCGCCGCCGCTACGTCACGGACCCCTCGATGCTCGGCCCCCTACTAGACGGCGAGTACTACACGCTGGCGCCAGACATCTGGGGCGCGTCGGCGGCGACGAACCGGCACAACGCGGCGGCGGAGCCGGGCTCGGCGCAGGCGGCGCAGTTTGTGCGCGACATCGAGGGCGTGCTGCGGGCCAACAACTCCATCAGCCTGTACATGTTCCACGGGGGCACGAACTTCGGGTTCGGCAACGGCGCGCTGTGGCGCGCCGGCAACGTGACGGCGCCGTTCACGACGAGCTACGACTACGGGGCGCCGCTGGACGAGAGCGGGCGGACGACGGACCTGTACGCGCTGCTGCGGGCGACACTGGTGCGGTACGCCGCGGGAGCGGGAGGCGGTCCCGCCGGATCCACCAACACGACGATGGTGCCGACGCCGCCGGCCAACGTGCCACGGATGAGCCTGCCGGCGCCGATCGCGTTGACGCCGTACGCGAGCCTCTTTGACGTGGCCAAGCGAACCAACGCGAGCCGCCGCCGCACGGGTCCGTCGCCCGTGACCATGGAGGCCCTGGGGCAGGCCTACGGGTTTGTGCTGTACGAGCACCGCGTGCCCCGGAACGCGACGACGACACCGCGCGGCCTCCTGCAGCCGGGTGACCGCGCCCGCGACCGCGTGCTCGTGTATGTGAACGGGGCGCGCGTGGGCGTGATGGACAGCACGTACCCGCAGCCCGCGGCGGTGCATGTCGATTTGCAGGCGGAACCAGACGACGACGACGACGACGACACCGTGCTGCAGCTGCTGGCCGAGAACCTCGGCCGCGTCGACTACTACTCACGGGAAGCGCGCACAACGAACGCGCTGCTGGACCCGGCCAAGGGCATCGTGGGGGACGTGACGGTGGGCGGCACGGTGGTGCGCGGGTGGACGTCGACGGCGCTGCCGCTGGACGGGGTGCCGGACTGGCACAGAAATCACAGCCACGCCGAAAAGACCATCCTGCCCGCCGACACGCCCCTGTTCTACCACGGCACGTTCACGGTCGACACACCGGCCGACAACAACACGGCCGCGCTGGACACGTTCCTGGCGGTGCCGAACGGGACCAAGGGCGTGGTGTGGGTGAACGGGTTCAACCTGGGGCGGTACTGGGTCGTGGGCCCGCAGCAGTCGCTGTACGTGCCGGGGACGCTGCTGCGAGCCGGCCGGGGGACAACGAACGACGTCGTGGTGCTAGAGCTAGAGCCGACGGCGGCGGCAGCGGCGGCGGCAGGGCAGACGATGACAGCGGTGGCCCAGGCGGAGCGGGTGTGGGCGAACCACGCCGACCCGGATGCGCCGTAGTCGCCCTGACGGGATAGTTCAACTTATGATTAGGAAAATAAACTGTGACCCGTAGCCTATAAAGAAGCTGCTTTCTTTCTAAATTCTATAATTATCCCCCTTGTTTTCTCCCCATCATGTCAACCAAACCCCCCTACTTATCCAGCGGGCTCACGGTCGGGTCCCAGCAGATGTGCGAGTACTCGTCGGTCTCGAGGTCGGCGACCTCGGCGGCGGTCAGCTCGAAGCCGTAGACGTCCGCGTTGCTCTTGATGCGCGCGGGCGTCGCGCTCTTGGGCAGCGGGACGAGCCCCTTTTGCAGGCTCCAGCGGATGAGCACCTGGGCCTCGGACACGCCGTACTTGTCGGCGAGCGCCTTGAGCTTGGGCTCGCCCCAGCGGCGGCCGCGCACGATGGGCGCGTACGCCTGGACGGCGACGTGGTGGCGCGCGCACCAGTCGACAATGTCGCGGCGCGCCAGCCAGGGGTGGATCTCCCACTGGCCGACGGCGAGGACGCCGCCGGCGCCGGGGCCGCCGCGCTCCTGCTCGAGCTCGGCGATGTGCTGCCGCAGCTCGTCGAGGTGGTGGACGCCGTAGTTGGAGACGCCGATGGAGCGGACCTGGCCGGCCTCGACGGCCTCGACGAGGGCGCGCCAGGCGCCCTTGCGGTTGGCGGAGCCGCCGAAGGGCGCGTGGAGGAGCATGAGGTCGATGTAGTCGAGGCCGGTCTCGCGCAGGGTCGTGGCGACCTGGGCCTTGGCGCCGTCGTAGGAGATGGCCGTGCGCGGCACCTTGGAGGTGAAGAAGATCTGGTCGCGGGGGATGCCGGAGGAGCGGATGGCGGCGCCGGCGCCGGCCTCGTTGAGGTAGGAGGCAGCGTCGTCGATCTGGGGAGATGTTAGCAGACAGCTTGACGATTGGATGAGGGTAAGGTAAACGCGGAAAACAGGAAGCACCCACGTGACGGTAACCGGCGTCAAAGGCCTGCTTGACAATGACTTCGGCCTGGTCGGCGGGTCTGCAGAATTGTTAGACGAGGGGGGGAAGGCGATGATCACGATGGTGTCTTACACTGCCCAGAGCTATGAGATTGTTAGCAATAACACTCAAAAATAGAAGGAAAAACAAGGAAAAACATAAAAAAAAGAAAAAGAAAAAACACGAAAACGCTGGCCACGTACGCCAAAGCCCAGCCGCGGCAGCTCGTAGCCGCTCGCGAGCTTGATCGTCGAGTTGATGGAGAGCGCTGCCATTCTGAACATTCACGTAACGATGACAAGAAGGCGTACAGAAATCGAAATTTTTTTTTTTTTTTCTCAACAAAAGACAGGGTGGCAAGCGATTTATACTGCAAAATTGGAGCTGTGACGCAATCGAAGCGAAATGTGCGTTTTGCGGGCGAGATATGGTGGGGGGTTTTATCATGTTTGGTTTTCTCCTTTTTTTTTTTTTTTTTTTTTTTTTTTTTTTTTCGCTCCGTGCGACGGCGTCGTGCCGCCTTGCGCACACCGGTCGTTTGCCGGTGTGTAGTCTTTGTCGTTTCCTTTGGTTCGGCGCAATTGATAGCAATCGACCGATTTTGGCGTGGATATTAATATCGCTAGTTACGGCGCCAACGCGGTGCCTCGCCTTACCTCGACGCGGCGATGATGATACCGACAGGTGCTCGTGGGATCTACGCAGACGGGTTGGGTTGATGGCACGAAGTACGATCTCAAGAACGGATCTTGTGTTTCTTGAGGTCCTTTTAATTGAATCTTTATTGATGCTCGATGTTCACGACGACCACAGAAACGAACTGGCAAAGCCCATCTCCTTTTTCATGTCCTTCCCCTGTTTCTTACTTGCCCCTGCACTTCCGGCAATTCTCTCGCAACTTAGAAGACACTCGGCGTAAAGTCGACCACGGTAATCTTCTCTGCAAGACCCTTGAGCGACGCGACAAACGCCAGGTGTGCCGGGTCCGATTGGACGTAGTAGTCCCGGTCGGCGGCCGAGGCAAACTCGACGACAAAGCCGTGCGTGGCGCCGTGCTGGGAGGTCAGTGGATTGTCGGTTGTAGGCGTTCTCACTACGGTAAACCGACCTGCAAGCCCTCGGGCGAGTTGTCGTGGCCGCCCGTGACGCGGCGGATGTACGGCGTCTGCGTCGTCGGGTGGACGCAGGCCGTGGCCAGCGCGAGCAAGTTGAGGCACGTCTGCGCGTGTCAGTGCATGATCTTGTGATCATATCGAGATTGTTACGATAAATGAAACCCACCGTCTTGACGGCCGCCGGGTCGGCCCCGGGCTTGAATTGGAGCAGAACAATGTGCGTGATCGACATGTTGTGTGTACGCGACGTTCAAGATATCTAAGACGCGACAACAGAACTTTGAAGAGAAAGACGAGACGAGCAAGCAGACTCAAGCAGACAAGACGAGTAAGCAGCAGGCAAAAGACTATGTAACGTCCTTTTCTCTCGCCGCCGCATCGCTCGGATATAGCTTGCATACGATGACGCTTCGCCGATGGGCCACCACCGAGGCAGAGGAGACACCGAGACAACCCCGGATCTAAAAGACGTGTCGATCGCAGCTGGGCTACGATATCGGCTACAACCTTTTTGGTCGTTCACATCATGTGCGGGCCTTCTAGGAAGGGAGATGGGACGCCCGCAGTCGTTATGCGAGTACTTCCTGTGCATGTGTTCGTGACGGCTGGCCCTGAAGAATTCGATGTGACATTGCTCCAACTAGTTCATTGTCAGAGCCGAAGATCTAGATAGTTTGAACGAGAAGACCAAACCAGAAAATGAAACTAATACAGTTAAGACCCAGCAAACGGATGTTCTTTCAAAGGGAGTGCTATATTAACAAGGTTCAGTCTACTGTATGTCAGCTATACTATGAAGTAGCCATTTGGATTGGTGAACGTCCTGCTCGATTACTATGTTTATATATTCACATATTTATATATATATATATATATATAGAAGTCGGTAAACATGGTCGATGAAATTCACATTCTGCTTATGAAACCGTTCAAAATACAGAGCACCTGCACTGACCCGAATAGACGTCATTTGACTGGCTAGAGCTGCCGCGGGGCAGAGGCGACTTTTAGAGCACGAGTAAGTACACCTCTACTTGCCCAATGCGGGGATGGCCGTTCGCCACGGCGTGCTCAACCTCGAAACCACTTGACTTTTTGACCGTTTTGCTACCTGCGTCGTCCGGCCGCGAGGGCCTCACTTTGGACCGCATCGATTCGTCGTCAACGAGATTCTCGACTCGCGCGCCATGCAGATTGTCTCCAAGAAGAAGACGGCCAACCTCGAGGCCGTCGGCGAGGGCAGCATTTCGCTGTTGCCGACGGAACCAGAAGACATGGTATTTTTTTCTTTTTTTTCCTTTCTTTTTTCTTTCTTTTTTCTTTCTTTTATGTGACCTTCTCCTCTAACCCCCCAGTGGCATGCAAACAACCTCATCGCCCCCCAGGACATCCTCAAGGCCCACGCCGTCCGCAAGGTCGTCGACGAGACCGCCACGGGGTCCACGTCGTCGACGCGCGTCCACACCGACCTGACCGTCCGCGTCACGGCCACCGCCTTCGACCCGGCCGCGTCCACGCTGCGCGTCACGGGCGTCGTCGTCGCCGAGAACCCCTTTGTCAACCTCGGCCAGTACCACACCCTCGACCTCGCCCTCCACCGGCCCTTTACCCTCTGGAAGCACGACGGCTGGGACTCGGTCGCCCTCGCCGAGCTGCACGAGGCCCTGCGGCCCGACCGCCCGGGCGCCGTCGCCGCCGTCGTCATGAGCGGCGGCAGCGGCAGCGGCGGCGGCGGCGACGGCGTCGCCAACATTTGCCTGTTGACCGACTACCAGACGCTGC
>AZHD01000002.1:1234771-1249967 GCA_001636815.1 Niveomyces insectorum RCEF 264
AAGACGCTGCGGCGGCTCGCGCAGAACGCCGTCGTCGTGCACTGCAGCTCGGGCCACGTGCACGCGCTGCACGAGGTGCTGCAGAGCCCGGCCGTGGCGGCGCGGCTCGCCGACAGCAAGTTCCGCACGGAGACGCAGCTCGTCGACACGGTCGAGCAGCGGCTGCGCAGCGCAGACAGTTCTACTTCTACCAGTTCGGCGGACTGCAGCCACCGCGTCGCGTACGGACTGCGCCCCGTGGCGCGCGCCGTCGAGGAGGGCGCCGTGGGCCGCGGCGGGGGCACGCTGCTGGTGAACAACGCGCTGTTCCGCAGCCACGACGCGGCGACGCGCAAGCGGTACGTGGCGCTGGTGGACAAGGTGAAGGCGGACGGCGGCGAGGCCAAGATCCTGAGCAGCGACCACGAGAGCGGGCGGCGGCTGGCGTCGCTGGGCGGCATCGCGGCGCTGCTGACGTACCCGCTGTACGACCTGGACGAGGAGTACGCGGAGGAGGACGACGGCGAGGAGGGGGGCGCCGGTGAGACCAACGACGCGGACGCACCGTCCATAATATGAGTTATGTTGTAAAAAAGCAAACACAGGGATACCATAGGGGACATAAACAAAAGCGTTGATTTCGGGGCGTCCATAGATGTTTGCCACAAAAAGCGATGACGTCATTGACGCTGGTAGACGGGGCGGTTGGCTAGGAACAGCTTCAATGGACGGCCTGTTGGCGGATCATTTTCTACTACGTATAAACTTAGACAAGCGAGGAAAACAGAAGATGTATCGCAACTCGCTCGCCGTGGTCTCGGCAGGTAGAGTGTAGTCGCGTGTCCGCCTCGTCGTCTGCCGCACGCTCTGCTTTCGCGCACGTGCCCCAATTGGTTCCTATGTAAAACGAGCAGCACATGCAAGATACAAAGGCATGCAGCAGATATGCAACAGACATGCAACAGACACGCTGGTCAACACGTTCATCCCATCGTACGGTGTAATGCTCCGGCAGTGAGCCCTCCAATATTTCTGACATGCCGGCGTTTTGCCCTTTACGGGGGGGTTGGCGCTGTTGTCAGCCCTTTTGCCCGAGACGGGACGGTGAACCAAACCCGCGGTCTCATTTCCGGCCGTTTCGCAACATGCGCGCATATCGCCAAGCTGGCATATTTCGTTGCTTTTTGGTTCTCTGCACTCTTTGTCTTGTGTATTACAATTTGAGCTCTTACAATTTAGTACATAATTACTCCGTAATCAGACTCCGTTCCATAGCGCAACGACCCGAAACAAGAAAGTACCAGAACAAACGAATCCTCCGTAAGCCGCACCTGCCGCACCTGCACCACCAACACCCCCGCTAAGGCCCAATTCGGCAGCAACGGAATCTCCGGATCGCAAGCTCGTTCTTTCCCCCCTGCTGCCCGTGTCTCCCAGTTGGCTCCATATTTGTCGCCTCTCATTTTCGTCAACGTCTGTTGTTTTTTTGCCTTTTCCTGTATTTTTATTCCATGTGATTATTTTCTTTTGCTCACCTGCTCTCCCATCATCATCACTCTCAGTCTTCGTCTCATTTTTTGACCACGACTGCCGCTTTCACTTGGATAACGTGAGGCATCGGGTGTTTTTTTTCTTTTTTTTTTCTTTTTTTTCTATTTTTTTTTCTTCTTTTCTTCTTTCCTTATTTTCCTTTATTCTTCCCTATTATCTGACCACCCTCGTCTGGCCAACGAGCAGCTCTTTCTCGTTCTTGGCGCAGTGTGACCAACGCAGTGCTCCCGCTCACCCACTCGCCTGCTCGCTTGTTCGCCCTGCCGTTCTCCTTTTTGTCGCTCGGTTCGCTCGTGTTCCCAAAAAAGGGGAGCTTGTCCGGCATCAAGCTATACACACACCCCCACACGACCGTTATATTGCTTTCAGCCCAGTCCACTCCAGCTCAACCAGCAACCAGCCGGCCGGCCAGCCAGCCAGCCAACCATTTTAAGAGGGAAAACGAAAAGCGGATGATCCGGAAGTTGGGCCCCTGCGACCCCCTTGGCAGGACAAGGCAAACGAAAACAACGCCCCCATAATGGACGATGGCCGCCATCGTCGGAGCCATAAAGGGCGGCCAGGACCACCATCGTCGTTCTTGGGACGGGGACGTGGACGTAGACGACAATGACAACGACAACGAGGAGACGCCTGCTCTTCCTCCTCCGTCGCCCTCGTCTTCGTCGGCCGCCCGTCCACCGCCCAGTGAAGACGTGTCTGCGTCCAGCCGTGCTCCCAAGACACCTACGTCACTTGACGGCAACGGTATGTTTGTGTTCTTTTATTTTATTGTATTTTATTTTCTGGTTTCCGCACCTCGGAGAGTTGCCGTTCCCGGTCGTTTTAAGCATAATATGTCCCCAGTTTTTCTAGGCACCCTTTTTCTCCCCCATCCGTCTGGGCAATGGCCCGTCTTACGTCCGTCCTCTTGGGACACGCGTCCCCGTTGCTTGGATCTTCGTTTTTTTGTATCGTTCGTCGTGTGTCTCCATTTTCTACTTGCCCTAGTGGGCTTTGCCAAGGAGACGATGCATGTGTGACTTGCATGCGTACCCTTCCCCCCCCTCTTATCGTTGTTGTGCGCTTCTGCCTCCTCCGGTTGAGCTCCGGTTACCACGGCATACGCGGCCCCGTCAGCCGAACTAACGGTGTTGATCAGCGGCTGCTCCTACACGAAGCGGCATTGCCTCGTTGCCGAGCGCCACGGTTGAATCGCCCACTGCGGCAGCCTCCTCCTCGTCCCCCTCCTCCGCCACTGCCACTGCCACCGCCGCTGCCGCGGCCTTGCCTTTGGTCACCCGGCGCACGTCACGGCTTACGCGGGCACCTTCGGGCACCACCACCGGCAAGGAACTCGAACCCATCCGGACGCAACCAACGACCGCGGCGTCTGTCCAGTCAAGCAGTCCGTCCGCCAATGCATCCATTGACCCCCTGTCCCAGGTACGATGAACGCGGCTCGCGAGCACCCCTTGTCCTGTTTCGGACCCTGCCACGACCCTGCCCCAGACGTTACCACTGCCCCTTTCGTTGCCATTGTCCCTTTGCTTTTTTTTCCCATGGTGACCCACCCTTCGGTTCTGCCTCTACTGTTACTAACGCGGCTGGTTCAGCACATCTTTTTGCGAACGAACACCGATCTGTCCAAGGCATCCAAACTTCGCAGCCAGTCTTCCCGCCCCGACAATTCTGCGGCAGACGGGTTGTTGTCTCGCATCGACAGCTCCCCACGCCATGTACCCGTGGCAGCCGATGTAGGCCGAGAAAAGAAGTAAGAACTGCTCGTAGTTTTAGCCCATTTGCATCATCCGTGCTCTCCAGCTGACTTCTCTTCCACCAGAAAAGGATTCCTGGGCCGCTTGAGCATGAGGGCCAGTAGGAAAAAGGGAGATGCCAACGACTACGCCTCCGAGTTTGGCGAACCCCGGACGGACGGGTCCAATGCCGTTCTCTTCTCGTCCTTTGTGGACGCCGCGGGGTTCACCCCCCACCACAAGGCACCGCCCCGGTACATCCGGATCAAGTCGCACAACAAAAAGACCAAGGAGTTCGACCGCATGTTCCTCGCCCAGGAACTGGTGGGGACATTGCCACGCGATACCGAGACCGACAGCAGCAAGACCGCGCTCGGCAGTACCGTGAGCGTGAGCGGCTCGACCAAGAAGAAGATCACGACCGGCGGCGCCGTATGGGCCACCGCATTCAGCAAGGACGGCAAGTACCTCGCTGCCGGCGGCCGGGACCATGTCGTCCGCGTCTGGGCCGTGATTTCCACGCCGGAAGACCGGAGAGCCCAGGAAGAAGAGGAAGCGCGCCATGGCGGCGGTACCGGCGGCAGCGAACGGCTGAGCGCGCCGGTGTTCTTGGAACGGCCCGTCCAGGAATTTCGGGGCCACACGGGCGAGGTCCTGGACCTCAGCTGGAGCAAGAACAACTTTCTGCTGTCGACGTCCATGGACAAGACGGTGCGGCTGTGGCACACCAGCCGCGACGAGTGCCTCTGCACCTTCAAGCACAAGGAGCTCGTCAGCAAGGTGGCCTTCCACCCGCGGGACGACCGCTTCTTCCTCGCCGGCTGCCTCGACGCCACCCTGCGCCTCTGGAGCATCCCCGACAAGAACATCGCCTTCTCGTCCCCCATGTCCGACATGATCACCGCCGTGGCCTTCTCGCCCGACGGCAAGACCGCCATGGCCGGCCTGCTCAACGGCTTCTGCGTCGTCCTCGAGACCGACGGGCTCAAGCCGCTGACCCAGATCCACGTGCGCTCGTCCCGCGGCCGCAACGCCAAGGGCAGCAAAATTACCGGCATCGTCACCATGACCCCGCCCCGCGGCAAGCCCACCGACGCCCTCGTGCTCATCACCTCCACCGACGCCCGCGTCCGCATCTACAACCTGCGCGACAAGAGCGTCGAGGCCAAGTTCAAGGGCCACGAACACGCCAGCAGCCAGCTGTTTGCCAGCTTCAGCGATGACGGCAAGTACGTCATCTGCGGCAGCGAAGACCGCAAGGCCTACATCTGGAGCGTCGGCCCCGCCGACCCCAGCGGCAAGGACAAGTACCCCTGCGAGGTCTTTGACGCCCACAGCAGCGACCTCGTCACCACCGCCGTGTTTGCCCCGACCCAGACCCGCCAGCTGCTCGGCGCCTCCGGCGACCCCATCTACGACCTGTGCAACCCGCCCCCTGTCACCCTCATGTCCCTCGAAGAGTCCATGGCCCTGTCGCAGTCCGGCATGTCCGACCACACGCTGCAGCACGAGGACGGCGCCGCCACGGCGCATGCCCCCACCTTGCATCAGCCGCTGCTACCGCCACCACCACCACGTCCGCGCCCCGACGTGTCCCCCGCGTACCTGGCGCGGTCGAACCATTTCCACGGCAACATCATTGTCACGAGCGACGACACCGGCATCATAAAGGTGTTCCGCCAGGACTGCGCCGCCGAGAAACGGAAGCACGAGAGCTGGGAGACGGGCTCCAGCTTCAGCCGGAAACTGACGGGCGTCGGATCCGTTGGCGGTGGCGGCGGTGGTGGCGGTGGTGGTGCCAGTGGCATGATTGGCCGCAGCGGCAGCATTGTTACGCGGTCGAGCATGGGCGATGTGGCCCGCTCCCGGCGCGGCTCCCTGTCGCAGGCCTTTGCGGCGGTCCACAGTCCCGCCGCGACCGCGGTCGCGGGTGGTGGCGGCAGCGGGAGCTCCGACCGCATTCTCAGTTGGCGCCAGGGCATCGAAGGCGGCAGCGGCAGCAGCCGCCCCAGCTCGCTGATCGGTAGTGTCGTCAGCGGAGGCGGAGGCGGAGGCGGGGGCGGAGGTAACGGAGTGTTGGGTAGTGGTGGCATTGGTGTCACACCCATCCGGACTGAGCGCTCCATCTCGCCCAGCAAGGCGTCGCGCACGCCCCTGAGTGGCCTCGCGAGCGACGCCCGCAAACAGCCGTACGCCGCGACGACCAGCTCGCCTTTGTCGCCGCACTTCGCCGTCAACCAAGCGAGAAATCCCCCATGGAATGCGTCGCTAAATGGGGGTCGGCCGGGCGAGAAGCAAGCCGTGCCGGCTCTGGCACCCTTGTCGTCGACGACGACGGCGACGACAACAACAAGATCGACGACGACAACAACGACGACGGCAAGGCCACCCAACGGCGGGGCCACCCCACCAAGCAACATGCGGACCTCCGACGTACTACACGCCACGGACAGGCAGACGGACGTCAACGGCCGTGGCAACGACGCAGCCCGTACCGCCGAGCGCGACGTTGATGCGAAGAAACCCGGACCGCCCGTGCCGAGTCTGACTTTTCGCCCTGCGGACGAAGACGACGCGCTGCGTCTCGACCCCGTCGGGGCCAGCTACAGCTTTTGGAACCTGAACAAGTGGAAGGGCATCGCGGGCCTGAGGGCGTCGCTGATTGGCGGCCACTCTGGATCGGGAAGTGGTGGTGGCGGCAGCAGTGGCGGCGCTGATGGCAGTGGTACTGGCGGCGGCGGGGGCCGTCGCGGCAGCCACAACGCCTTGGACAATCTGTACGAACGGTTGACGACACACGAGCACACCGAGCAGGGCCAGGCTGCGGTAGACGGGGGAGACCATGGTACGGCGCACGCCGCACGGAAGTCGCCGCACCAGGGCAAAGGCGGCAACGCGCGCACCACCTCCAATGACAAAGACGCGGCCGCGGCAGAACAGAGCCAGCTGTCGTCCCGTGTGCCGTCCGTGGCCGAGGCCAGCGACGGCGGGTCCAGCCTCGACCCCAACCGCCTGTACCCGCGCCTGTCACACCCACACGGCGGCTTTGCCCGGGCCGGGTCCGTCATCAGCCGGCTGAGCTCGGAGATGACGAGCTCCGAGGGCGAAGGCGAGGGGGACGGCGACACGGTTGGTCACCGAGGCGGCCGCACCGCGGCGGCGGCGGGCCACTCGGCCGACCACAGCGAGGGCGGCGTGGAGATGCGCTGCACCAAATGTGGCGGGCGGGATTTCAAAGCGCGCCGGACCGGCGGCGCTGGCGGCGTACAACGGCTGCACTGCAGCCGGTGCGGCAAAGTAGTGGAGGACGACGGGGCCCATACGCTGATTTGAAGACGGTCTTGTGTGATCTTTCTTTTTTGGTATAGGGCTTTTTTGCAGTGCACGGGATGTAGTCGAAGCATTTTCACGGAGTTATTTTTGTGTTGGTATATATAAAAAAAAGTAGGGAGGGCCTGTCTTTCGTCTTTTTGCATTTACATCTTCTTGGAATATTCAACTTATTTTTTGGAACGAGACGCAATATGAAGCCATTTGCGTCTATATATGTATGGGAACGAAGTCGATTCGTTCACAGCACATCCTAAAGTGAAGGCAGTTTGTGACCTACCTTGGACAATCTTTATTTTAGTCTGCAGCTACGTCGATGACGAGAGAACGCGAGTAAAAGACTTGCGCTCGACATTTCTCGACGAGGCGAAAAAAACACAAAGAAACAAAAAAAGAGAAACAAAAAGAAAACAAAAAGAAAACAAAAGAAAACAAACCAAAACAAAGACGATCACTGACATAGTAGGGCAGCACGCTTGGTAAAGAACATATAATATATTGTAAGGATAAACACTAAATACTATTCCAAAAAAAAAGGCAATACGCGCGGAAGCTGACAAAAGAACAACAACAACAAAAAAACCAAGAAAACACTTACCATAGGGAGTGAGGGAGGGAACTTTATTTACCAGGAACGGGGCGGGGGCCCGGCGTACGGGAGCCGGCTCGGCTTCACTTGCAACCGCGGGCCCACATTGTTCCGGAACAGGTCCGCCAGCAGGCCGCCGCTGTCCACCCAGCGACCGCGCAGCTCCAGCTCCTGGATCACGCCCAGCAGCTGCTCGATGTGCTCGTTGAGCCCTCGCAGGTACCCCGGCTGCTCGCCCTCGTAGGCGTAGCGAAAGCCGAAGCCGCGGATCCGCTGGATGGCGGTCCGCCACGCGTCTTCGACGGCCGCGCCCGTCACCGCCCAGGCCCGCGACAGCATGCACCTTTCGTCCTCGGGCTGCTGCACGATGACGGTGGCGAGGTACCACAACAACCGTTCCACGAGGCCGTGCGCGGTGGTCGCGAGGTCGCAGCGGGCGTCCAGCGCCGCCATCTGCTCCAGGATTCCGCGCTCCAGCAGCAGGTCGCGCACGCGGAACAGGCGGACCGCGTCGGGGCTGGCGACCAGCTCGCGCGGCGTGAACATGTCGGAGGCGCCCCGGGCCCCGGTCCGGGAGTAGACGATGGCGGCGGCGGTGTTCATCTGCTGCTGCAGCAGCAGCTTTTGCTGCTGTTGTTGTTGGGGCGGTGCTTGTCGGCCGGAGGCAGCAGCGGCGGCGGTCGGCCGGGGTGCCGGCTGCTGGTTGAGCTGGTGCATCGCCTCGACCCAGCGGTTGGTGCTGTGCTGCACGAGCGACGGGATGCCGAGCTGCGCCGCGGTCATGGTGCCGCCGCCAAAGATGCGCTCGCCGACGAGGGTGTCGCCCATCATGGTGACGACGACGAGACCCTCGAGGTAGCGCACGAGGTCGACGGCGGCGGCGAACCGGATCTGGCGGGTCGTGAACGTGGTCGACGGCCAGCAAAAGCGGGCCACGAGGCCGTTGTCCGGGTGGGCCCAGATGTGCTCGTTGGCGGCGTGGTCCTCCCAGCCGGAGAGGATGTGGAAGATGGCCTCGACGATGAGGCCGCAGTCCTTGCCCGGGCTGGTGGTCTTGATCACATTGCTGATGAACTCAGCGTGCCACGGCTCGTTGAAACGTTCAGCAGAAATCATTTTGTTTAGGTTTTGTTCTTTTTCAGGGGTATAAATTTGGGGGTGAACTTACTTTTTTCTTCGGTTTGGCGTGGGAATGTTTGGCCGTATTTTGTTTGTTGTGTTTGTGTGCGAATATGAAGTGAGCAAGTTAATGAAAAAAGAAAAACAAAAGCATTTCGTCAGAAGGGTTGGACGAAAGGGCTGATTTATATTTTTGTGAAAAGCAGATGAACTCCCGAATGAAAAGCAGGCGCGAAAAGAAAGAACAAGACAATGAAGAAAAAAAATATATATAAAATGAAAGAACGAGAAAAAAAAAAACTGAACAAGAGTGGCTTGTCAAAGGTGGTTTATGAAAGACGCGGTCAAGGCCATTGTGATAATGCTCAAGGAACAAAGAAAGGAACAATGGCGTACGAACAAAAGAGTACAATTTTCCCGTACCATGATACAATGAGCAGGTTTGCGAATTTCCTGTCTAATGAAAGAAAATGTGCAAAATCACCGTGGTCCTGGACGCACTTTTAGCCACGCCTGTTCACAATTGCATTGTCATGACCGTCGTATTATACAAAACTATCAACAACAAAAGCTGGTTGGCGCGGTTTACTTCGCCTGCTAATAGTAGCCCCCTTTTCGCGGCTTGTGCCGGTGATCGTTGTTCCGGTCGCGGTGGTGATACGGACCCCAGCCCGTGTCGTTGCTGCCTCCGCCATTGCCGCTGCCGCTGCCGCCGCCGCCGCCTTGCCGACCGCCGTGGTGGGTTCGGTCCCGCCGTCCGCCGTGGCTCCGGTGATTGGAATTGTGGTTGTGGCTGTTGTGGTTAATGTTCTTGTTGTTGTTGTTATTGTTGTTTTGGTGGTGGTGGTGGCGGTCGTTGTTCCGGCTCGGCTCCTCGGGAATCAACTCCTCCGTCTCCGTCTCGTGCTCTTCGTACTCTTCCTTGAAGTACTCGGCGACCTCGGCCCGCTCCTGGCGCATCTTGTCGGCCTCAAAGACAAAGCGCAACGTGCCCTCCTGCCGTTTGAGGTTGGGCTTGACGGTCGGGTTAACGCCGCCGGCCGTAGCGCCACTGTTGGGCCACGAACCCGTCGTCGCCGGCGACGTGGCCGACCCGGGCGTCGTGATGCTGCTCGGGTGGTGGTGGTGGTGGGCCTCGCGCTCGTCCTCCAGGGCGCATTTGGCGCACCAGCTCTCCACGCGCAGCAGCCCGGGCGCCTCGTCGACCTCCTGGTTGACGCGGATCTTGATGTTGATAAAGGTGTTGAGGTCCACGCGCGCGCCGATCTTGGTCGACTTGGGGAACTGCGTGTACAGGTCGAGGAGATCGAGCAGCGTCTCGACGACGCTGCCGCGCGTCGTGTGGTACGCGCCGGGGTCGATGCGGCGGACGACGTCGTCGACGTGGCGGCCCAGCACCAGGGCCGTCAGCTCGAC
Organism: Niveomyces insectorum RCEF 264; assembly: GCA_001636815.1. Taxonomy (NCBI): domain Eukaryota; kingdom Fungi; phylum Ascomycota; class Sordariomycetes; order Hypocreales; family Cordycipitaceae; genus Niveomyces; species Niveomyces insectorum. The sequence goes on from AZHD01000002.1 coordinate 1,244,492, forward strand.
GACGGCCAGGACCATGGTGAAGGACGTCTGCTTGATGGGCGCAAACGTTTTGTACAGGTCGATGGACATGGGGTAGGCCATGGCGAGGAACGCCTTGGCGTCGTCGTCGGCGGGCGCGATCAGCTGGCGGATCACCTTGACGAGCAGCTTCTGGGGGTGGCGGACGCGGAAGTCGAACCCGACGGTCTGCAGGATGAGGCGGTCGAGGCCGACGATGATGGTCGAGGGGCGGTCAAAGATCTAGGTTCGGTCAGCCGTTGGGGCACGAGTGTTTCCATACAATCTGCAAAACAAAATCCCAGAAGAGAACAAAAATGCCCACCTTGTCGTCGGGCGTCGTCGGCTTGTCCGGGTTCTTGAGGTTGTAGGCCGCGCACAGCACCTCGCGCGATTTCTTGATTGTGTCCTCGACCTTGCACGCCACAAACAGCGCGGACAGGGCCGCGTCCTGGAAGTTGTACTCGGCGTCGCGGAAGTTGAGCCGGAATTTGTGGTAGTAGGTGCACGCCGTCGCAAACGTTTTCACGGGTCTGGAAAGTTAGCCCATGGAAGACAGGGAGCGTCACGTTCATATAACGCAAACGTACAACTGCAGCGACTCTCGGACGTTGTCAATCAACTGCACGCCTTGCAACCGATAGTTGTCTTCGCGCAGAGGATCGCAGCCGTTTTCGCGTTGCCGTCGCCGGAGCTGCTGCTCCAAGGTGTACTGGCTGGCCACCGAGACGTAGCCCGGGTGCGGGCCCTTGACGGGCGGGTGTTCCTCGGTCACTACCTGTGGTGGCGGTGGTACGGCCGGTGTCGCCGGTGCAGCAGATGCCGCGTATCCTGCGCCGCCTGAGCCTCTGTGTCCACCACCTCCTCCTCCACCACCTCCGCCTCCTCCGCCTCCTCCACCTCCGCCGCCGTGGTGTCGCGGACCGCGACGGCCCATGGCGCTGCTTATGGCTGGCTCAACAGACCTGTCGCAGACACGGCACACGGCGTATATATATCAGCTTTGTCACGGACAATCCCTTCGTTCCCGGGAAACCTCTCCGGGTCCTGTCTGAAAGTGTCTGTCTCGTCGTCTCCTTGATCGCGCGTCGTCGGATCGCTCTGTGTCGGTTGCTGCAGGCTAGCAGCCGAGTTTCGTAATTAATCAATGACTTGCAGGTGTTCTGCAGCACTTGGTCGTGTTCTGGTGTCGTGTGTCGTGTGTCGCGGTGTAGGTATGCGTTGTCGTTGTTTCGAAACGATTTTTGGCCTTTTTGCTGCCGTCGCGTACCTGCCCTGTAAATTTCATTTTTTTTTTTTGCCCGCGGTCGCTCCTGCCTTATCGTCGCAGTGGCGGCGCGTTAGCCGCACCCCACCGAGTTACAGTGAGACCGCTAAGAGTGCCCACCTTTTATGGGCCCCCAGGCCTGGAAGCTAGAGATCACCCTCCAGGTCCAACCTATGACGAGTGGGCGCCCCTACTAGTGCACCCTTGCCGGTGACGTCAAGGCGAGCCCTCCGCCGTGACACGAGGTCAACCAGTGACCACGATTGTCCTTCAGGAACGGCTAGCTCGTAGCTATGCGGTTCTGCTCTTTCTGACATCTGCAGCAACACCAGCCGAGCTGTTCTTTTGACTTTCCTTGCCTCTGCCGTTCCGATGCGATCCGCCTCATAATGCCGGCCGACTCCGAATCCGAATCCGATCCCGGGCCCGGTCCCGGTCCTGGTCCCGGTTCCGCTCCCTCTCCACCGGCTCTTCCGCCTCTACCGCCTCGTCCGTTGCATCCGCCTGCTCTGCCGCTGGACGCCCGCCGGCTGCACGCGCTCTTTGACATCCTCACACACTACGAGACGTACGACGAGATCCAGAGCTTCAAGGACCCCGAGACCATCTACAACTACGGCTACCCTTTTGTGAAAAAGACCGTCGGCAGCGGCAGCGGCAGCAGCAGCAGCAGCACCGCCACGGAGGACAATGTGCCGGCTGCAGCGTACGCGGCCCAGTCGGACGCCCCGCTGCTGCACATGCTCTTCAACAAGGGGGTGCTGTCCCTGCCGCCGGCCAAGACGCTGCCGCCCGCGTTTTGGCGCGTCCGCGTGCAGACGTTGATGGCCCAGCTGGCTGAGGCCGAACTGTCGGAGAGCTACGACCAGGGCGCGATGGGCTCACGCAAGATCCTGGCGACGGCCGCGTCGGCGCTGATCGAGTCGCTGAGCCGGGGGGCGCTAGGCGGCTACCCGGTCCGGCGTGTCAGCGGCAGCGGCAGCGGCAGCGGCAGCGGCAACGGCAACGGCACCGATGCTGCTGCGGCTGCTGCGGCTGCTGCCGGCCGCATCGCCGGCAAGACCTACGACACGGCCAACGCAGCCGACTTCTCCAACGCCTGGGACGACGTCCTGCGCGCCATGGTGTACGGCGACCTGGTCGACGAGCTGTTTACGTTTTGCGCCGAGCACGAGAACATCGAGGAGCACTCACCGGCGGTGCACGCCGCCGTGGACTACATTATCATCCAGTGGGTTTTGGGGGGTGGCCTGTAAATTCGTCTGCACTGGATCATAGTCATCTAACCCTGCAAACACAGCTTGGCCGAATTTCTGCACTACGTCTTTGTGCTGTCGCCCAACGGCCGGTACCTCACCAAGCTGGCCGACAGCATCCAGCAGCTCGTGCCGTACACGCTCATCCGCCAGACGCTTCGTGTCAGCAACGCCGCCACTATGATCAACGGCATGATGAAGCTGCTGCTGGCCAAACTGAGCGTCGGCGGCCTGACCAACTGGATGGGCCTGACCACGGCGGCCAACGACGGGATGAATTTGCTGCAGCGGTAGGTCTGTTGTTGTTGTTGTTGTTCTTGTTCTTATTGTTATCTTGGCGTTATTCGTTCTGACCAACAAGCATCATCTCCCTCGTGCTCGCATACGACGCGTCCAACTTCAAAAAGGCCGCCGACAAAATCGAAAAGGCCAAGGACGGCCCCAGCAAGGCCCAGCTCAACGCCATCAAGGAGCACCTCGCGCGGCCTCGGCAGTACCACGACGCCGTCCGCCGCGACAGCATCACACGGCGCCAGTCCATGGTCGTCGCCATTCTCGACTCGGTCGACCCGCAGCTGGTCCGCGGCCTCACCGAGGCCCAGCACGCGCAGTGCGCGCAGTACTACGCCGCGCTGCTGTCCGTGCACGACCGGCGCGCGCTCACCGACGTGTTCTGCCGGCAGAACCCGGATCTGTTCACGCAGGCGCTGCGCGACGGCGTGGCCGCCCTGGACCCGATCATCCGGCGGATCCACGATCAGATCGACCTCAAGGAGCACGTCGCCGACGCGGAAGCGTTTATCGATGCTTTCATCGAGGTGAGCCGGGGCGTGAACGTCAACGTGAACAGCAACGGCACAGGCACTGGCAACAGCGACGGCGGCGACGGAACGACCGCAAAAACGGCCCTCCCCACCGTCAAAGACTACGTCGTGCTCCTCCGCGAGCACCGCCAGCTCTTGTTCAAATGGCTGCACCGTGTCGCCACCGAGACGCCCGACATCCGCGACATGTTCCGCGCGTGGGCCGTCGACACCATCAAGGTGTTTCGGGGGCCGCCCGTGTCGGAGGAGGGCGACAACGAGACGACCACCGCGGACAACGCCGCCGCGGCGGAGACTACCCCATCGTCTTCTGCGCCTGCATCGGGCGCCCGCAGCGCCGGCACCATGGACGGCGAGCTGACCCGCCTGTTTGCCGCTCTGCCCGCCGACGTCCAGAGCGCCCTTGTGCCACAGATCGACGCGCACATGGCGTACCTCGATGCGCTCGACGAAGCGGCCGCCGTGCAAAAGCAGGCCCTGCTCGACGCGGTCTATGCACCGGCAGCCGCGGGGGACGGTTCGGGCGACGACGACAATCCCCCCGACAGTGACGACAACAGCAACAACAAGAATGTCAAAAAGGTGGCCGGGTCCGGCCGGTTCATAGCTCGTTGGCAGGAGCTGCTCGACAACACCCTCGTCGGCCCCGCCACGGCCGCCGGGGGGGCCCTTCGGCACGGCCGCGACGTCGTGCACATCACGGCGCCCGGCAAGACGGGCGTAGACGGGCGCGGCGTGAAGCAGCGCGGCAAGGGGAAGACGACGCACACCGACGGCCGCAAAAGCGGACCGTCTAGTGCACGCAGCAGCCGGCGGCCATCGCCGGTGCGTGGGCTGTCGCAGGCGCAAGCGCAGGCGCAGGAAGCACAGCAGCACGGCATGACCACCACGCTGCAGCCGCCCAATGTCGAGTCCGTCGTCCAGGCCTTGGGGCCGCCGTTCAGGGCATTCCTCATGGAGCGCAGCCAAGGGGTGCATGCATGAAGACGGACGAGGGAAAAACAGAGAAATGGGGATGGGGACAGAGATATAGGCATACGGTTTGCATTTTTGGGGGCGTTTCGGTAGACAAGGTCGCAGGGGAGAGAGAGAAACGTGTTCCTGCTCGCCCACGCATAGGTGGAAAATATTAAAGACAAACTTCCTTGCCCCGTTCTTCAGAAACCCTGCGCTGCGTGCCACGCCGCCGCCCATCCCGGGTAAAACGGCGCCTCGTCCAGCGTGCGCACGGCCCAGTTTGCCGGCACCACGCCGCGCTGCACCTGCTCGGCCGCCCACGCGGCCAGCGCCGGCAACGCCGCCGCACGCACATGCGGCAGGCACTTGCCGGGCACGACGAGGCGCGGGTTGCCGTCCTGCAGGACGCGGTGCAGCAGCGCGGGCACGTAGGGCTCGGTGCGGAGGGCGGCGAGGGGCGTGAACACGGCCTTGTAGTTGAACACGACGGCGCCGGTCAGGGGGAGGCGGCGGAGGGTCTGCCAGTCGCAGCGCAGGCGGACGTCGGCAGTGTCGGTGTCGGTGTTGGCGTCCGCTGCGTCCGCGCCAGCCCTCCGCAACGCAAACAGCTCTTCCGCCGCCTCCAGCGTCCACGCGCCCCGCTGGATGGGTTGGTCCGTGGGCAGGCGCGCAAAGTAGCGGTCCATGCTGCCAGCGAGGCGGGCGGCGTAGTCGGTGACGGCCGCGTGGATATCCCGGAGGGGTTGGTCGCGGTGCTGGCCGATGCACCAGCCGACGGACGAGCACACGGCAGCGGCACGGAGGCAGTAGGAGCCGGGTTCGCCGCCTCCGTCTCCGTCTCCGTCTCCATCTCCGTCATCCTCGCCGCCGCTTCGCAGCAGCACGGCAAAGTCTTCGGGCACGTTCGCAAAGAGCACCTCCAACGGGTGCAGTGGGCTGTCCAGCCCTACGGGCGTCCGCGTGCCCAGCACGCGGTTGACAAACACGGGGTGGTTGTCGTCACCGCCGCTGCTCTCCAACGCAAACAGCAGCGGATACCGCTTGCATAGGAACTGTAAGGCCATTTCCATGAGCTCGCGGCAGGCCAGGTCGGCGCCGGGCCCGTGGAAAAAAATGCGCGAGCCGTGGACGGCACGTAGACGGCGGCGTTCGGCGAGGCGGGGGCGGGAGGGGTG
>AZHD01000002.1:1249979-1273129 GCA_001636815.1 Niveomyces insectorum RCEF 264
GTGCGTCAGTTCGAGCCAGTAGTCGGGCTCGAGTCTGGCCAGGGCTGTGGTGGTCAGCGACACGTCACGACAACCTCCTCGACAACCTCCTCTTTTTGCGAAAAGGAAAGGGGAGGGACGTAGTTACCCATGGTCTGGTGGTACCGCCAACGGAACGGCCGGTAGGGGCGGAAGCGGGCACGGGCGAGGTCGAAGCCGTCGGGGCAGGGCTGCGGGTGGCGCACGCCGCTGAGGACGGCGTAGTCCGGGAACGTGCCGAGGAGGGACTGGATCTCGGGCAGCGTGAAGCCCGTAGGCGAGCAGCAGAGGCGCTCAGCGGTGGTGCTCACTGCCCGCGTCGACGGCAGCGCGTGTGCCCGCAGGTGATCGACGGGGATGGCCGCCGTGTTGTCGCGGTCATCGTCGTCATCGTCGTCGTTGCCGGCAACACTCCGGATGTGCAGACCATCCGGCAACACGTGCGGCAACACAAAGCGCCGGGATGGCGGGAAGAGCGAGGCAATGTCATGCCGCCGTGCCGATGCGGTGCTGCCGGCGATGCCAGCGGACGCGGCAGCGGTCTTCTCGGGGGTTGTCCGCTGCCGGATGGCTTGCGTGTATCTCGCGCCAACCACGACGAACAGAAGAGCAGAAACAACGACCAGACCCAGAGCGAACAGACCCGGGTGGCGTTCGGTGACCGTCATCACGGCTAGAACAGGCTGGTGAGCACGGGCGACGAAAGCCATGGCGAGCAGTCCGATGAAGACGACCCAAGGTGACGTTCACCTAAGCAGTGTCGGTTGATGAGGCCAATGGTCTTTCAGAGGTTTTTCCTGAGTTGGCCACTTTTGACGATTCGTGTGTCCCATCTCTCACAGGTGACAACGCCTGGCATCCCCATCCCGTCCCAGGAAATCTGCGTCCTTTTTCATGCACATCTTCATATCTCTAGGTGCCGGCCGACACCTGTTATTGGGTCGTGGGCTGCACCGGTCTGCATCCCGTATGGCCCGTCGTCTTCGATACCACGTCGTGTGCCAATGAGCGACGATGAACGGCCGCATGCGATAACGCAAGTTATATTACTCGGCACGCTCCTGGGAACACTGCTCGTCGTCATGGCAGTAAAGAGCAGACAGACAGAGCGCCCATAGCCCATACAATGTTCGAGCGAGCATAAGCCGGTTGCTGTAACCGATATTCACATTTCCAAATATTACTTTATGCAGATGGTTTTTTCTATGTTTTTTGCATTTTTATACTCATATTGTCAGTTTGGACCCTAACTGAGATGCACTCTGATACCAGAACAAACAACTTCTGCCGAATATACTTCTTTTGTGATATCTGAAATCCCAACACAAAGAAACACGAAGAAAGAAAACCTCCATCTCGAAAAACGTATCTGACTACAAACACGCAAAGAACCCGCTGGCCAACAGCTGTAAGTACACCTTTGCACACTTTCCGTGGAAAACAAATAAATTCAACCGTCGTACAAAATCGTTATCCAGATCAAGGATGACCCCAACCTGTGGAACAAACACGACACCGCATGACGCTTTCTCTCGTCGTATGTCTGACGGCCAGGTGTCACTGCATTGACAAAGGCCTGGAGGCAAGATATCAGACAACGTCTGTGCTCCATATGCTAGGGGTACGAGAGTCCCTGTAAGAAAACAAATCTGGGGATGAAAAAAGAAGAAAAACACAAAAAAAAAAAATATTGTTACCACCACCAACAACTCTATAAGAAACAGGGGCAGCACCTTTACTTGCCGTCTCCCTTTCCATACATGCATCTCATATCTCTTTTGACGCCTGCCATTTCGCATTGTTCTCGCCATTGTGGTGTTGTTCTTATTTTGTCTTCCTTGGCATGTCTTATTTGTGAGACGGCGCATCCCGAAGATGATGCTCGCGTGAACTGTTTTGGTCCAAGATCGCAACATCCGGTGAGCTCTTTGTACTTCCCCAAGCTGGTCACGTATTTCGACCATGTTCGACGCTGTTCCACGTCAACCCTGTTGTTTACTTCGTTCAGGAAGAGAGCAAGGCACAAGGGGGCCCCTGGCCAGATTGTATCACGGAATATGGACCGAGCCATCCATGAGCTTTTGTTTTTTGTCTCATGTATCTTCCAAACAATGTCTAACAAAAACAGAGAAGCAAAAGACACAAGACTGCTTTGTGTGGACGAAAAAACGGATGGAGCTGATTCCTTTTTTCCCCGGACGCAGCAGACATGCTCCTAGAAGACAGAAAGCTCCACGGCTGCGTCGTATTTGCGTCGTACTTCGTATGCAATTCGTCGACTGGGTCCATCATATGGATATCCTCATCGAACAAAGCAAAAAGGAGGCTTTCGTATCGTTACAGCTGGCCCTCTTGTGCTGTGTCTGGTTGCTTCTGGACAGTGCTTGTCGACATTGGCGAGAAGGAACGTCGGTCAGTTGGTGTTGTAGGGCCTTGAGGTTCTGGTTTATATAGGCAGACGATGGCCACAATAAGAACGCAGACACAGGTTCCTTTTCTCTTCTCTTTCCAGACGGAAGCGAAGGACGATATAAAGTTTGTTGATATAAAAGCGTCCTCGTTATCAAACGTCATCTACAGTTGAATGTGAGCACAGAGAAACGATTCCTACAGGCAAACGAAACAACATGCGGACTACCGTTGTGACTGCCCCGGTTGTTGCAGCCGCCGTGCTGCTCGTGTTTGCCTGCCGCGGCGCCGCGGACCCGTGGCCCTACCGGCGGTACCACGCCATGCAGGCCGCCGACGGGACGCACACCGCCAACACGAGCCGGCCGGAGCACGGCAACGATGACGAAGGCAGCGGGCCGCCCCGGCTCTTCTCGGATTGGTTCCACCGCATCGTCGCCAACGACCGGGCAACGGGGGCCGACCTGCGGGGCAGCTTTCTCGGCGGCACGGTCCCGCCGCCGGACGCGTCGTGGGACGACCTGGTCGCCAGCCTCAACCTCACGGGGAAACAGAAAGCAACGGCCGCAACGGCCGCAACGGCCGCGGCCGCCGACCGTCCGCCGCACATTCCGCATCACTGGCACGCCCACGAGGCCCAGCAGCTGTTCCGCTCCCTGGGGTTCCCGCTCGACCCGGCCTGCATCGCCGACAAGGCCCGCTGGTGGTACCGCACGTACGATGGCGCCTGCAACTGGCTCAAGGCCGGCGAGGCCGGCCAGGGCGGCTACGCCCGGCCCAAGTCGCGCGATTACGACCAGCACGCCTACGCCGACGGCGTCGCCGAGCCGCGCGCCGGGCCTAACCCGCGCGCCGTCAGCAACGCGTTTTTCAAGCGCAAGCCGACCGTCTACTACGAGCACACGCCGCTGCTGCTAGGCCTCATCGAGTTTGTCATCCACGACGTCACCTGGTCGCAGGACTCGGCCACGGAGTTTGTGGACGTGCCCGTGCCGGCCGACGAGACGGCGTTCCCGCCGAACACGACCCTGCGCGTGTACCGCACCGAGGCCGCGCCGGGCACGGGCACGTCGCCGCAGAACCCGCGCGAGAACCTCAACCACGCGACGACCTGGATCGACGTGTCGTCGCTGTACGGCAGCACGCCGTCCGTGGGGCGGGCCCTGCGGTCCTTTGAGGGCGGCCGTCTGCGGTCGCAGGAGGGGGCGGGAAGCCAGAACCAGGGCGGCGGCGGTCAGTACCTCCCCTTCAACACCATGGGCGTGCCCGTGCGCAGCCGGCCCGGCCAGGACCCGGCGATGCTGTTTGCCGGCGGCGACCCGCGCACGAACGAGGACTGGATCATGCTGGCCGTGCACACGCTGCTGCTGCGCGAGCACAACCGGCTGTGCGGCGTGCTCGCGGCCCGGCGGCCCGACCTCGCCGGCGACGACGAGCGGCTGTACCAGACGGTGCGCCTCATCCTGTCGGCCAAGTTCCAGCTCATCGCCAACTCGTACCAGATGGCCTACTTCACCCCGACCATGCCGTGGCCGCGCGACGACGGCTACCCGCTCTTCCGCGAGATGATGGGCCGCGACTGGCTGCAGATGAACCCGGCCAACGCGTACCCCTGGCCCATGGCCATGAAGCACGGCCGGCCCAACGTCGTCAGCGCCGAGATGGCCGTCGTGTACCGCTTCCACGAGTTCATCGTCGAGCAGTTCCCGCTCGTCGACGCCGCCGGCCGGACCGTCCGCAACCAGAGCCTGTTCGCCACGGGCTTCAACGCGCCCGGCTTCGTCGACGCGGGCCTCGAAAACGTCTTGCGGGGGATCGTGTCGACCACGATCCCCAACTTCAAGAGCGGCGTCGACGAGTCGTTCCGCACGGCCAACCGGTACCGGGGCGCGCCTTTTGACATCGTGACGGCGTCGATCGTGCACGAGCGCGAGCAGGGGCTGCCGACGTTCAACAACTACTTCCGGGCCTACAATGCGCAGGGTAGGTAGTTTTCTCGTTTTTTTTTTTCGTGCTGTTTTTCTGTTTTCTTTTTTTTCCTCTTCTGATGGACCAGGCCCCCGTGTCCGCGTCCCGATCCGCACGCGCTTCGAGGACTTCACCAGCGACCCGGCCGCGCTCGCGGACCTCAAGCGGCTGTATGCGTCGCCCGACGACGTCGACCTCGTCGTCGGCTGCCAGCTCGACGAAACGCTGTTCCCGGCGACGTCCGTGCCGACCAGCGCGCTCATCATCAGCCTCTTCAACCTCATCAGCATGGGCAACGCCGACCGCTTCTCCGTCGGCTACGCGGCCATGCGCTGCTGGCTCGTCGACAAGCCCTGGGACTGCCACCCGAGCAACGCGCTCGAGGACGTGCTGTGGCAGCCCCAGCCCCGGCCCGGGTTCCCCCACTTCCGCTTCTACGACCCCTTCTGGATGGCCGAGCTCGACTTCCAGGCGCACGGCCAGAACCTGCTGTGGCGCCTCGTGACCGAGAACACAGACATTGCCTGCCTGCAGCGGCACCCGCTGTTCCCGGCCGACCCGGTGACGAACCCGGTGCTGTGTGCGCTGCCGCCGGCCAGCCGCGGCGAGACGCTCGCAAACTACACGTCGGCCGCCGCCGCCGGCGTCGAACATTTTAACCTCGTCGCTGTTTCTGTTTCTGATGACGAGGTCGTCCTTCGTCTGCTGCTGTTTCGAGGAATCGCGATGCTGCTGACGCGTGTCCTGCGTCGACTTTCTTGTAGGTTCGGGTCGTTCCTGGTTGTCACCGAAGCGATTAGAAAGCTGCTCGTCAAGCTCGTGGATCGTATCGTTGTTGACGAGATCTGCCTTCTGTTTCGAAGAGCGCCGCGAGGATCTCTTCGTGTTCGCGTTCGGGCCGGTTTTGTGTAGGCTCGAGTCGCGGGCGGGAATGGGACGAGGGCTGGGTGCACCGTTGTCGAGGGAGTGACGCGGCTCCTTGGTGCTCGGAGAGTCTGTATGCGACTCTTCGCTGATTGGCGTCTCAGCAAGAAACGGATCGGCCCGTGTGGAAACGGTGCCACTGGTGCTCAGGCGTTCGCTGCCGCCGCCGCCTCCTCCCTGCGGCAGCACGTCGTGGGCCCGCTGTTGGCGCTGCTGGCCTGGCTGGCCCGCCTCGTGAAGCTGCTGCGGGCCGCGCTGGCCCTGCTCCGCCACCTCCGGACGCTGCTGCGGGCCGTGCGGGCCGTGCTCCGGTGGCTTGCGAAGCTGCTGCACGGCGGCGGTGGCGGCAGCTCCCTCTCGCAGGTGCTGCTGCGGTTGCTGGCGATGACGACGTCGACGCTCGCGGCGGTCGCGGGCACGGTGTACGTGATCAAGGCGGCCCGTCGCCGCCGCAGACGGAACGACGGCCGGACGCAAGGCGACAATGACCGATACCCCCGCGTGCTCCGCGGCTGGCCCGTCCTCGGCGAGGGCCTGGCCTTTCAGCGGGACGCCAAGGCCGTGCTGCTCAAGGGCTTCGCCGCGTTCGGCCACCTCAGCCCGTCCCGGGTCTTTGGCATCCACCTCGGCCCGCAGACGCACTACGTGCTGTCGCAGCCGGCCGACCTGCAGATGATGCTCGACGACAACCCGTACGGCGTGCACTTTGACCTCGACCGGTTCTTTGCCAGCATCGGCGCGCCCATTTTCCTGCACAAGGAGAACTTTGACACCAACTTGGTGGGTTGCCTTTCTTTCGTTCCCTCCCCCCGTTTTCCCTTTTTCCCGCGATCACTAACACCGATCCCAGCACGCCAACCTCATCCGCACGCACCTGGGCGACCGCGCGACGGTCAAGGCCTTTGGCGCCACCATCGCGGCAGCCGCGGAGCGGTACCTGCACGACCACCCGCTCGTGCCCGCGGACCGTGCCTCGGCCGAGCACCCGACGCTCAGCGGCAGCATGGACCGCTTCAGCGCGAGCGTCAGCGCGCGGTGCATGCTGGGCACCGACGCGTACGCCCACCCGGAGCTCGTCGACCTGTTTCTCGCGTTCAACACCACCGTCGACACCATCATGCAGCTGTCGAGCGTGCTGCCGCCGGTCCTGCACGTCTTCCTCCGCATCCAAGTCAACCGCAGCTACGCGCGGTTCCGCACCATCTTCTTGCCCATCATCCGGCGGCGCCGAGCGGATCCGTACGGCGGCCAAGAGGGCCTCATCGATTTCATGCCGTTTATCCTCGCGGCGGTCGACGACGACAACCGGGCTTCGGGTGGGTGTTTTTTTTTTTTTTTTTCCTTTTTCATTTTGCTTCTTAAAATTCCTACTGACCTCCAGACCTCATTGCCATTTCCGTCTGGATCGGCCTCCGCAACCTGCAGGTCAGCGTCACGTCGACCCTGCTCGACATCATCAATGAGCCCGGGCTCGCCGACCGCGTGACCGCGTCGCTGGCCGGCGCCACCGTGGACAACCTCGATACCTTTTCGTTTGCGGACTCCCAAGCAGGCGGCAGCGGAGACAACAACCATGACAATGCTGGTGGCGGCACGGCCGGCACGCCCTGGGCGCTCCTACGCAGCGCCGTCCTCGAGTCCATCCGCCTCTGCGGGACCGCCACGGGGCCCGCGCGCATCGTGGCCAACCAGGCGAGGCCCCTGGCGCTGCGCTCCGACCCGGCCGTCCGCCTGCCCCCCGGCAAGGTGGCCACACTGTCGACGTACTACACGCACCGGCAGCCGTCGAGCTTCGGCGCCGACGCCGCCGTGTACCGCGCCGACCGGTTCGTGGCCAGCAGCCCGGCGCTCGGCAGCGTGCGCAACATTGCGTTCGGCCTGCAGGGCCCGCGCATGTGCCCGGGACAGTGGTACGTGCAGGCGGCCATTTGCGTGATGGTGCAGCGGCTGCTGGCGGAGTACGCATTTGCGCCGGCGGCGACGGGGCGGAGCGACGCCGACAAGTACGCGTACCACGCGGGTGTGGTGACGCGACAGGAGGTGCCGGTGATGGTGACGCGGCGGCAGACAGAGAAACAGCAGCCGGACAAGGCGCGATGAGGGCTCATCAGGAAAGATACATACGGTGTCAGGACCTTTTATTCTTCGAAGGTGGCCAACTATTTCTCGAGATTGGATGGCAGCAAAGGCCTATGTCGTTGAAAGTCGAAGTTGTTGATCTAGACAACAGAACACATTCCCACAATGCAGCATTATGAGGTGATTAGCGTTCACGCTGATTGCCCTTCTCGCTCGTTATACCTGCACGCGCCTTGGACGACAATCTTACCCCCATGCTCTCCAGGCCAGATATCTCACGGCTCTATTTCTGCTTCCAGTTGGAGATGAATAACAGCCACAGAACACTTCTCCCTTGATATTGCTTGGAACAGTCCTCCTGGGCATTTGCCTATTGGGCCAACCGTCGTCAACTGTGTTGAAGACATGGCGAATGGTGGGAGCGGACAAGTTGCTCATTCTAACGAGAGTGTCGGTCCGTCTCCCCCAAGCTCGAGAAGCAGTAGTCTGGATGGTCCACATATGAGAGGAAAACCGAAGAGATACCAGTAAATATTAAAACTGGATATATGAGAACGACAAAGTGACCGGACGAACCGTCGTCGCCCTCAAACTTTACGGATCATCGTTTAACGACGCTATATGATCCTCTAGCACGAGGTGCTCAAAAAAAATTGTCGTCGAGTGTAAATACTATCCTAAATGTTGTTGTAAACAAAACTCTTGTTGTAAGAGGCGTTTTGTTGGATGGGGTGAATTCTCGTCAGTTTTATATGCCGCAGACACTGTTCGCGAGTATTGGTACCTCTTTTGTACTAACTTCAAACTGCACGTGACACCCACACAAGAATAACCAAAACGGCCACTGTGGCAGCAAATGCGCGAATAGCTTCGTCCAGCAACCAAGGTCCCGTCCTACAAGAATACAGAACACACGGCATCGCGAAACCGAGAGAAGGGTTTATATGACCGAAAAAGGCTCTGAATTGTTGGGTTGGACAGTTGTATGATCTACTCGAGCAACCGGGATAATTCGACCCGGCAAAAAGCAGAGCTCCCAAAAAGCTTTTTTTTTCCTTTTTCCTTTTTTTCGCTTTTTCTCCTTTTCTCCTTTTTTCCCTACGACCACCTCAGATTCCGTTCACCGCGCCTCTTTCGCTCCTAGCGATTCGACTGCGCCCTCCATGGCGCGACAACGGGCTGCCGTCGCCGCCGCGCTGCCGCTGCTGCTGCCGCTGCTCCTCTTCACGACCGGCGCGGCGGCGGCGCCCGACATCAACCTCCCGTCCTACCACTACGGCGACCCAATCAAGGTGGAATGCATGAACCGAAGCTCGTGCGTGTTCTCGGATTATTCTAGCTTCTTTATATATTCTCTGCAACACAACTGACCTCAACCAACCACAGGGAAACCGGCGAACACATCCAGCTCGCCAACCACGAGATCCAGTGGATCCCCTTCCCCGTGTGCAACGAGACCCAGAAGCCCCTCGAGTTCCACTACGGCATCGAGGGCGAGCTCGCCTGCACGCTCGCCAGCGTCAGCGACCCCTTCTTCCACCTGCTCGAGTTCTACCTCCACGCCGACGCGCCCCTCGCCTGCCGCCTGGCCACGCGGCCGGCGCCCCACATCGAGACCGTCGGCGAGCGGCCCTACGAGCCGACCTACGTGCCGCTCGTCGTCGCGCTCGCCGGCGCGCTGCAGCTGAGCCACCTGCACGTGGCCACGCACCTCAACGTGCTGCTGCACAGCACGCCCAAGCACCACATCCACCCGCACGACAGCGGCGTGCTCGACTCGGCCGTGGCGTACAGCACGAGCCCGCTGGGGCCGCCCTTGGGGCTGGGACCGGGGCCGGAGCACGAGACGAGCGGCGGCCACGACAAGGCCCGCAACCTCGGGCACGGGCCCCAGCGGGGGGGACAGGCGACGACGGACCGTACCACCTCCACCACCACCGCCGTCGAGCCGGCGGCGCCCCGCGACCTCCACCGCCTTGTCATCGGCGACCCGCTCCCGCTCACGTTCTCCGTGCGCTGGTTCCCGACGCCGGCGCTGCCCAAGACCGAGGGCCGCGTCGAGTGGTCCGGCATGGGCCACCACGTGGGGCCCAGCACGGTGTTTTACAGCCTGGTGTCCTTCCTGGCCGGCCTGATCGTGTCGGCCGTGTATTTTTTCGGCACGGTGCTGCCGCGGCGGCTCAAGGGCCGCAGTCTGGGCGGCGCCACACCGCTGGGCTACGGCGTGGGCAACGGTGTGGGCAACGGCTGGGGCATCGCGCCGAAGCGGGCCCTGGACTAGGCGGGCCTTCCAGCGTGCGCATGGGGCCAACACCGAGACTAACAGTGGTGTATTACAATATGAGGTTCGTTCGGCGGGATCAAGGTTTGTGTGGGCGAGAGACGGGCATCATTTGGATTCTTCGGTTTTTCTTTTCGTTCTTTAAACTGGCGTTTACGGAAAGCGAGTTTTTGGGAAGTATGTGGGAAACAAACTCCGTCCCTTTTTTGTATAGATACCATTGGAGTTCATCTATCCTACTATTTTTTGTAATACATGAACATGTACATTTTCCAGTTCTTTCTCCCCTTGCAGTCGTGAACAGCCGGAGTAGACGTACGACTCACTGCGTCTTTTTGGTGCCGTCGGTCACTCGGAACCGCGCCAGCAGACGCGCATACATGTCGGCAAACAGTAGAGCAGCTACACCAGTCAGCAAAAGGTCACCGGAGGCAATCAAAAGAGACAGAAGAAAACAAAAAACCCACGCATGGCCAACCACGGCCCCATGAGCTGGTACCGGAACACGTTCTTCTGCGCCACCGAGTACACGGCCGGGTCCCAGTACGCGACGTCGTGGATGCACACCGCCGTCGTCAGCGCCGTTTCGAACGCGTACACCAGCAAGAGAAGTTCCAGCGGGCCCGTGGTCCGGCCCGTGGTCCGGCCGCCGCCGTTGCCACCCCGAACAACGCCCGCCAGCCGGTACACGGCATACAGCGCGGTCGGCAGCGCAAACCCCAGCTCCAGCGCAAAGAACAGCGGCAGCCAGCTGCCGCCGGCGCCGCCGAGGCCCGCCCGGACCGCCGGATCGGGCGTCCACTGCACGAGCGGGTCGTTGTACGTGGCGACGTACCACTGGCGGAAGCGGTGCAGCGCGTGCAGCGGGCTGCCGGGCGCGGCGCAGAGCCACGCCGGGTACGTGTCGACGGCGTCGACGCCTGTTACGCGTTAGAAAGATGGGGGGCGGGGCTGTGAAACAAAAAAAAAAAAAAAAAAAAAAAAAAAAAAAAAAAAAAAACAATAAGCATAAACAAGACGTACACAGAATCACCGGAATTTGGACACAGAACCAGGCCAGCCACACGCGGTCGCGGACTGGCTGGGGGAGCGCCATGTTTTTCGTTGCGAAGTGCAAATTTCAAGACAACAATGGACCGACTAGAAAGATGGGAGACACAGCAAGCGTGCCGGCGGTGGTGTGCTTGCTTTTGGTTGTTCTTCACGTGCGAGAGGGAGGAGAAAAATGGTTTTTGGGGGTAATTTTTTTATTTTTCAATTTTTTTTTTCTTTTTTGGGGTTTTATTAAAAAAGTGGGGAAAGGGAAAAAGAAAACAAACCAATCAGAAAACAAATAGCAAGAAATAACAGAACTGACAGAGCTGACAGAGCTGACAGCTACATGGTAGGAACAGGTGTTGCAATCTGTTTGCGAATGAATGGCACATATGCAGCAACAGTGGCGAGAGGCAGAACTACAGAGAGAGACTTACGCGTGGTTTCCAGAGCTTGTAGTGGGCCTGTCCCGAGCGCTTGGGACGCCAGCAGCGGCTTGGCCCGCTGGACGGACATGTGGAGACGAGGAGCGGGTTGGGACGTGGCTTTCTGGCCGAACTACGTTGCAATGCGCTGTGTTGTCTTTCTACGCCGTCGCCTGAGAACCGCACATGGTCTTACGCGCACCCTGGACGAAGAACGTTAGTCCGCCAACCCGTCGAAGTGGTCGGCAGCATGCCCTTTGACATTGGTCTTGTAGTTAATCTGCCGTTGAGTGGACTCCTTCATCCGGGCGGCCAACGTTCCCTTGACTCGTTCAATGCCCACCAACAGCTGCACGAACACATGTCTTGTACGGCCGGCCAGGATCGCCCGTGCATACCAAGCATCCGCATCGCTGATGGTGAGCACGCGGCCGCGAATGCGAGTAAAGGCGTGCACCCATACCGCGTCCCAATCTTCGTCGTGCATGATCGCTTTGACCCGTGCTTCCGTCACTTCCATGGTCTCGTTGGCGCCGAGAAGCGTTGCAATCAAGTACCACATCAGCCGCACGGCCGTGCCGTGCGGCACGGTCTTCAGCCGTTTTTGCTCGTCCAGTTGCTCCATCTTCCGCACAAAGCCATGCTGGAAAAACCGTGCGCGAACGTGGCGCAACCGGTACCAGCGGGGGTGTTTTACAAACTCCAGGGGCGTGAAGAGTCGATCTTCATCGACGAGGTCGGCTTCGCTGCCGCGTCTCTGGGCATCGGTCTGGAAAAGACTGTCGAGGGCTGGCCACGGCGTGAGCTCCGCGGCCGCATATTTGTTCATCCATTCGGTGGTCGAAAAAGCGTGGAATGGTTCGTACCTCAGCGTCACCCCGGCAAAGGCATCGCGCGTCAGGCCCTCCGGCATCTCGGTATACCGGCGCCACATCCAGGGGCTCGTGAACACCTTGGCGGCAGCACCTGCGGCAACATGGCCATCAAAGTACGTCATCATATTGCCGACGTGCAAGAGGTACTCGTCCAGCGGGGCATATGTCGACTGGAGAACACGGGCGACAAGTCCCCGTTCGGGATGGGCCCAGACAATTTCATTGGCTTCGTGCTTCTCCCATTCTCGCACCAAGCTTTCGATCGTGCGGTAAACGTAGTCGTTGTACGGCGCATGGCGTTCGTTATGCGGCGCCACGTTGAGCACCAACTGCTCAAACGCTGCGTGCCACGGTCGCCCGCTGCGCTCGGACGCCATGTTTCTATGACCTCAGTGTATGGATTCTTTTGCAGTTCCCGCCCCTGTTGCTGATGCTGTTGCAGTTCTTAGGGGAGTTGGAGTCATATACATCAGTCAAAACAACCAGCTTTGACGACACAGAAAGGCGTATTTATACTTTTCTCGGGCATACGTGAAAACGAGAGTGAACAGTTGTGACCAGGGAAACTCATGTAGCAAAGAAAAATAACAGAAAAACCCCCTGTGTGAATGAGAAGGCGGTTTGTGGAAAGACAAGCAGAGTGAATTATCCTGCAGCAAAAAGAGCATTTACAACGGTCTCAACGGCCACTGGGAGACAGAGAACAGGGTGACCCGTCATTGTGTGGCATGGTTTTTTTGGTTTTTTTTTTTTTTTTTTTTTTTTTTTTTTTTTTTTTTTTTTTTTTTTTTTTTTTTTTTTTTTTTTTTTTTTTTTTTTTTTTTTTTTTTTTTTTTTTTTTTTTTTTTTTTTTTTTTTTTTTTTTTTTTTTTTTTTTTTTTTTTTTTTTTTTTTTTTTTTTTTTTTTTTTTTTTTTTTTTTTTTTTTTTTTTTTTTTTTTTTTTTAGTTGAAGAGAAGGGGACAGGAAAATAAGTCCCAGGATTTACGTTTTCCATTTTTTGTTCATGCTGGTGAATGAACATCATCCTGCGTAGGCTGGACAAAGAGAAAACTCGGTTGTGATTGCTTTTATGATTGTTTTACATACCCATGTACATCCAAAGGTCACGAACTGAAGAACGAGCTCGTAGACAGTAAGACGGTCTTGACAGTTACTCACAGTTGTCTTTGCGTTGAGACTTGGGCATGCCGGGGAAGTCATGGTAGACGGGTTGGATTGTTCTCGTATTGTCTCCATTGCATGCAAAGACGCAAAGAAAGAAGACTTTAAGGCGGCAATGGGAGCAAACACAAGGAAACGTGGGATCAATGGGCTAAAATGGGCCACAAAGAAGCATAGAAAAAAGGTGGAAGGGAAGAGCAAAGGAGCCAAAGAGTGAATTAAGAAAAATAAAAGACAACTGTGAATAAAAACTGTGCTCATCGGTCTTTCGAAACGAGTGTACGCCGTGTCAAGACATGGTTCTGTTCGTAGAAAAAAAGACGTAGCTACAGGATGAAATAAGCCGTGAACAATACATTCATTTTTTGAATTCTTTTTTGGAGTTTTCCGAGATTTTATATTTTCTTTGTTTTCCATTTTCTACATCCGTCCAACACCGTGACCCACAGACCAGGTACCAGTAACCTATGGCCACGTGAAAGACAAAGAAACCGCACACCCGTTTCGACCGTTGCTCATCCCACCAGCATGCTGTCCGGCAACCCGGCGTGCCGGTTGTGCTCCTTCTGCGCCCGGTGCTCGGCCAGCAGCGTCTCGCAACTGTCCCGCCATGCCCGGTACTCGCCGCTCTGCAGCATGCTCGGCGGCAGCGGCCGGCCGGTCCGCTGCTGCTGGTGCTCGGACAACATGGGCGGCAACTCCCAGCGGTAGTTGAATGGCGGCAGGAACGGCGGATCGACGGCGGCGGGGGTGACGGCACCGGCAGCGGCAGCGGCAGTGGGACGGCGCCGGCGGTGCCCAGGCGTGGACGCGGGGACGGTCGCCCAGTCCACGACGTCTGTGGCCGAGCCGCGGGAAAACGCCGGCGTAGCGGTCGGCTTTGCACGCGCAGGGGCTCCGCCTTTTTCTTCGTCGTCGACGCCGTCGCCGCCATCTTGGCCGTGGCCGCGCCGGTGCGTCTGCTTGGTCTCCCGGGCCACCAAATCCCGCAAAAACTGCGCGATGAATGCGGCGTCGCCCAGCTCGGCTAGCCGCTCGCTGTCGGCGCCCGCCCAGAGGGACGTCGACGCGCCTTTTTCCCGGCCGCCGCCACTACCGCCGCTACCCCGCCGCGTATGTCGAAAACGGCGTCGGCGGTGGTGGTGGTACGGGCAACAGCAGGTGGTCCGCGTCCGCACCCTGCGCCAACAGGTACGCGGCTGTCTCGGTCCGCCCATAGCGCGCGGCCATGTGGAGCGGCGTGCGGCCAAGGTCGTCGACGGCGTCCAGCTCGGCCCCGCGCTGCAGCAGGTGGCGCACGGCGTCGGTCGCGCCCGCGCCGGCGGCTACGTGCAGCGGCGTACAACAGCCCTTCCCGTCGCGCGAGTCCAACAACGCACGTGTAGCCTCGTCTGCGGCAGCTGCCGCCGCCGGATCAACAGCAGCAGTGTCGTCACCAGCACCACCACCAGTACCACCACCGTGGGCGGCATA
This sequence comes from Niveomyces insectorum RCEF 264, assembly GCA_001636815.1. Lineage (NCBI taxonomy): Eukaryota > Fungi > Ascomycota > Sordariomycetes > Hypocreales > Cordycipitaceae > Niveomyces > Niveomyces insectorum. The sequence goes on from AZHD01000002.1 coordinate 1,264,630, forward strand.
CGCCCGGGCGTAGAAGGCGTCGAGCACCACCGCAGCCAGCTGCGGTGCAGCGCCCCGCAGGGCCGGAAGACGGCGTCGAGGACGTCTTTGTCGGGGTTGTGGTCGCCCGGCTCAGCATCCGTGCCGGTGCCGGTGCCGGTGCCGGCGGTGGGCGGGGCAACAAGTGGGACGGTCGGTATTGGCGGCGGCGTGGCGGGGGGCCGCTGTACTTGCTCCTCCTGCTACTGCTGCTGCTGCTGCGTCGGGCCGTGCGTGGCGGGAGGATGCGAGTGGCGTGAGCGCGGCCAGGCGCGCGAGGAACGACGCCGATCCGGAGGACGACGAGGGCGCCGACAAGGACGATGACCGGGCACGGCCACAGAAATGAGGGTGTTGTTCGGGGGGTGAAAATGACGACGACGCCGTCGCCGACGCCGCCGGGGACGACATGGACAAGGACAGACGGTGGCCGAACAGGCTGTGGGCATGCCGGCGGGGTGACAAGTGGTCGACGTCGCGGCCGGCGGGATGTACGGCGGTTGCGGGCCTGGTACGGTCGCCTTCTGCGGCAACGGCGTCGTAGCTTGGGGGCGACAGGGCCCCGTGTCTCTGCTCGGGCGTGACATCAGGGGCATGGCGTGCGTACGGTGGCGGCACGTCCGCCATGGTGGAATCGCTTTTGTGGCGATGTACAAGGAGACTTTGTCGACGTTCGAGATATCAACCGAGACGCGAAGGCAACGGGAATATCTCGAGATAATAAAAAGCTTCGATGTAGCAAGACAAGACCTGCCGTTTCTTTCCTGTCTCACATGCTTTTTCCCAAAGAGCCACTATAATAAACGACAGACGGCTGACGTCGCCGCCGCGGGGAGCCGCTGGAGGAATAAGGTGATCGTCGCCATGTCGCCCCCAAGGCCGTTTTTGCTATTTGCTCTGCCAATCACCGAAGGAGGTGTTGGTGGCCAGGCTGAGCCCCAATCAGGCTGCGGCCAAGCTGCTCCTCGTCTTTGTGTCGACATATTAGTTAATAAATCTGGTCTCGTGCAGCCGAGGTGTTCTATCTGAGGAAACTAACAACGAAAATGATATTGAAATGGAAAGGAATGAAATAAGGCGGATTTCTTTCATTAATCTTCCATGCTTCTCTATTTCCCTTTCAGGGGTCCTCCTTTTGCGTCAACTCTACGACAAATCGTCACATAATCTGTCTGCGTTTGGCTGATTGGCCCGGTGTTCGGCTCAGGGGAAATACATATACTATTCATGACTGCGGTTTCCTTCTCTTCCCCAGCGATGCTCGCGGTGTGTCAAGCCCTGTGTATGGCAAGTCATCGAACAGATGGGTATTCGTATCCCGGCCTGCCGCTCAATGAGCGCGCGATCCAGTAACTCCCAGCACACAACTGGAGGACCTGGCAAACACAAAAGCACAGCTTATATGCATTTGAAGCATTCAACGTCGCCGCGACAAGCGCCGAACAAATAACCCTTTTGAATTTGAAAAGACACAAAACTATTGCAGGTTGACGTACAGCCCGCCGTCCACCAGGAGTTCCGCCCCCGTCTCGTTGGAAGTCAGTCAAACAGTCACACAGACTCGGACCGAATGGATGGATGGTAAAAACGCATAAAGGAAGGGGGGAATACGCACCACGTAACCACTCAGCTCCTCGCAGGCGAGGAACACGGCCGGCCCCGCCAGGTCGTGCGGCCGACCCACGCGGCCCAGCGGCGTCCGGCCCTCCATGTAGGCGCGCTTGGCGTCGTCGGCCAGGTCCGCCTCGTTGAGCTGCGTCCGGATCGTGCCCGGCAGCAGCGAGTTGCAGCGGATGCCGTAGGGCCCCAGCGCGATGGCGCACGACTGCATCAGGCTCTTGATGCCGGCCTTGGTCGGCGTGTAGTGGGTCTGCGTGCCGCCGCCGACGAGCGCCGAGATGGAGCTGATGCCGATGATGGACCCGCCGGGCGGGGACTGGTGCAGGGCCATCTGGCGGCCGGCGGCCTGGGTGGCGTAGAAGGCGCCCGACAGGTTGGTGGCGACGGTCTGCTCCCACAGGGGCGCGGGCAGGTCGAGAAAGGGCGCGAACGCGCAGACGCCGGCGTTGCTCACAAAGACGTCGAGGCGGTCGGCGCCGAAGTGGGCGAGGATGCGGGCGACGAGGGCGCGGCCGGTCTCGGGCTGGGCGACGTCGCCGGGGACGAGCACGAGGCGGCGCTCCAGCGAGTTGTCGGAGGCCGGGGAGTCGGCGTCGGCGTCGGCGTCGGCGGCGGCAGCAGCGGCGGCGGCCACGATGGGCGCAACCTCGGCGAGGAGACTCTGGACGTGGACCTCGTCGGCGGGTCCGCCGAGGTGGTTGATGCCGACCTTTGCGCCGTGCCGGAGGTATTCGAGGGCGATGGCCTAGTGTAGGGTTTAGTGGAGGTACTGATCAAATAAAAGGAAAAAAACGAATGGAAAACCAACCCGTCCGATGCCGGTCAGGCCGCCGGTGATGCCGGCGACTTTGCCGACGAGAAGCTGGGGGGTCGGCATTTGCTGTGAATTGTCGGGGTTTTTGGTTGTGTTCGTCAAGCGGAGAAGTCTGAAACACAAAGATCAATCGCAGCAAGTTATGTTTTGTGAGACGGTAACAAAGATGAAGTCGGATGCATGGCTGTGAATCTGCCGATATAGACGGCCTATCCCTGCTGTAGCTCAACAACACCCAAGGGCGGCTCTAGCCGTCCCCAACTCGTGTTAATGCCGCCCGAGTCTTCAGGTGCAGTACGCCACTAAACGCAGTCCTCGGCGTAACATTGGCACTGACGCGAGACGACATTTTGCTGGGAGGGCATTACAACATGAGAATAAGGGCCGTTCAATTTGACAATAAATAAAATTCCAAATGAATCTTCTAAAACTGGCTGATCTTTCTTTGAAAACGGTGTAAACTCTCCCTTTTGGTTTAATTACTGTTATGAAACTCGGTATATTTCATTCATATGAGCAGTCTTGATCGAGGTGAAGAATGTTCATGAATATACAGAAATCGAAGGCGAGAAGTCGCTGGTTCAATTTCCACGAGAATAAGAATCTCTTGAAGTATCTGACCTCGCCACTGCAAATACATTTCTACGTCTTTCGTCTATACCCCTTCTCGGCGCAACAACAATATCTTGACTGAATGCTGTTCGCTTTAAAGTGCATTTTTTTTCATAGAAACGATGAGATGAACATAGCAACAAGCTACCAGAGGACGTAAAACCGCTTTATAATATGGTTTCGCGCTTGAAAGACGTCTGCAGGTCGTCCAACCCTCTTCAGTTCGCTCGCTCGTTTCTTTTGCACCGCCAGCGACAGCGACGCATCTGACAGGCAGAAGAGCCTGCATGCCAACTATTCCCGGTTCAAGGCTGTCAGCCATGACAGAGTAGTCTTTCAGAAGGACTAAAAATGGGGGAACGGATCGTAAAGCGTATAGAATGCCAAGATGGAAATATAAAAGCATAGACACATCCCGTCAACGTGTCTTGGATTTCTGACGTAGAAAAGCATTGGAAACCACTTTGCAATGCCCAACTTGTACGCCGTCTATCTTTCTCGCAACTACGCTCGGCTGACGCTGGGCGTTCCATGTTTGGCGGTCTCATGGCTCCGTCGTGAGAAAAGGTCAGAATCGGTAAAATGGAAAATGCCATCCATCAAATGAACGGGGCTAAAAGATGGATTTTAGCGTGTGGTCAGCTGATCTCACCGGAGCCTGGACTGGCCTGGCCTCGGCTGGTTTTAGCTGTCCCTGGGGAGGGCACGCAAGGCGGTGACGTCGCGGGGGGGAAAGGGCGGCCACCGCCCGCCCGCCTGCCCAGTAAAAGGGACACCAAAGCAGGAACGACAAGAATCCTGTCCACACAAATCATCGCGAACAACCACCACCACCACCACCACCACCACCACAACCTCGACAGGACGCCTCCCACCACCTGGAACCGCGGCTAAAAGGAGCGAAGACGACCCGGACGTTTGTTTTTGTGTTTATTTTTCTCATTCGCAGTGGTTGTTTCTCGCGTGCCTCGCGTGTCCCAGGAGTTTAAGGGGTATCGTCGAATTTCTTTTTTTTTTCTTTTTATTTATTTTCACTTTTCTTTTTTCCCTTTCCCTTCCCCGTCTCATCTCCGTCCGCCTGTCGTCCGTAAGTCATTCACTATCCTCGACGTTCTCCCATTGTCTTCGCCCTACGGACGGCCGGCCGACCCACCCCCCGAACCTCATCGTCGTCGATCGACACAGCACAGCCTACCTGGCCCCCCTTTTCCGCGGGTTTTGATCTGCAGTCCTGGACTTCCTGCTCCGTACGAAGTATTTCGCATACGTTCCCGCTGGTACGCGCACGCGTTCTTTTGGGACGGAAGAAGTGGCTCAAATTTTGGGAATCCCGACGACGACAACGACGACGACAACGACGACGACAACGACGACGACAACGTTCTTCTATTTTCTTCCCTCACGACATCACCGAATCGGACTCTTTCCTTCGCATCGCATGGACCGGACCTGATGACGGGCGGCCTCGTTTCTTTTCTCTCGTCCTCTCTCTCTTCGTCGTTGTCGCGGCATGGGCGTCAACCTCGACCTACGCCGTCCGCCGCCGCCTACCTTTCCCTCGCTATATAATGGATCCCTCCGAGGAGAACGGGCCCGATGGCTCCTCGATTGTAGGTTTTCCCGACCTCGTTTTATTCTGTTTCTTCGTCTGTTGTTTTCCTCTACGTCATGCTGACCCCCCAAGAAACCCGTTTCCTCCCTCCGCGCGCGGTTCGAGAACATGAGCAAACCGTCCGACGCGTTCAGTCCCCATCCTTCTCCGTTGCCCTTTGTGCCCGGCAGCCGACCCATCTCGCCCGCGCCCAAGCCCGACAAGTTCCGCGAGCAGCCGCCCACACCCGGCACAGCGGGCAGCAGCCATCACAACAAGCCTCCTCCTCCTCCCGTTGCGCCGGCGACGGCCCCCGCTTCGAAACCCCGGCCGCGGGACCCCGTCTCGACCTTCGCCTCCAGCTCCCAGGTTTCGCTCGCCTCCTCGGGGGCCACCACCGCCAACGCGGACAGCCACACGGCGGCGGCTGCTACGAGCACCACATCGACGACAGCGACGGCAGTGACGACGACCTCGATCACCCCGTCATCGAATACCACCAGCAGCCACGTCGGCCACAGTCCCGCGCTACGGCCCTCCAACCGGCTGGGACCGCCGCCGCCGCTCAGCCCGCGGCCCATCCCCCCGCCGTCCTTGCTGGTTCAGCCGCCGCACTCGCCCCCCAAGGGCCGGGTCGGCAACACGGTCGCTTCCCTGGGCGGCGTCGACGCGTCCAGCTACTTTCTCAACCCGGACGCCGTCGCCAAAGCGCCGCTGACGCCCTCGGCTTCGCCGCGGCTGCCCACGGTCCCGAGCCGACCACACACGCCTACCTTCGCCGCCACGCTCGACATGCGCCGGTCGCCGCGGCTCTCGCCGTCGCAACCGCCTTCACCACCGCCGCCGCGAAGGTCCGCCGAGCTCAAACGGGAGCGCGACCAGAAAGAGCAGCAGCCACCACCCCAACAACAACGGGAATTTCGAGCCGCACCACCACCCGTCAACCGCGCGGAAAAACCAAAAATACCGTCGCAACACCTTGCGCATTCGCCGGGTGGTGGTGGTGGCGCGGGCGCCAGCCCCGTGAGCCCCTTTCTGGGCGCCGGCGAATCGGGCTACTCGCCGCCGGGCGGACTCCGCAGCAGCCTCGCCGAAAAGCGCGCGTCGTACACCAACAGCCCCTATAGCAGCGCCGACAACCTGCTGATCCACGACCACCACGACGAGCTGCCCCCGTCTCTGCCCGCCCGGCCACGGCCCCCACAACAACAACAACTGCCGCCACAACTGGATAGGACCATGTCCGTGCCGCCGCTGCCGTCGTCCTCGAGGCCAAAACTGACACCCTCCGCGTTTGAGCCGCCGCCCGTCCACCACGCGGTGGTCACCCAGCGCAGCCTCGAACGGGAGCAGAAAATGGCCGGCAACGGCGCAGCAACACCGCGGGGCCTGCTGTCGCCGCAAACCACCGGCGCGGACGAGGCGCGACCACCACCACTGCCGACGCGGCCCCACGGCAACGTCGCCGCCGACAACAACACCGTACAACCACCACAATCACAACCACAACCACCACCACCACCACCACCACCAGTACGAAACCAAATCCCTGCCACCACCACGGCCATCTCCACCACCGTGATCACCACAACACGGCCACCACCGCATCCGCCCCGGCCTAATGCGGGCGTACTGAACGGCGCTAGCAACAGCAGCAGCAGCAGCAACAGCAATGGCCACAGCACTACTGCCGGCAACGGAAACACAGTGGGTACGTCTCCCGGCTACCAAATACCGTCTATGTCCACGAAACGCGTCGTCTCCAATCCCACCACCACCACCATCAGCCAGCAGCAGCAACAACAGCAGCAGTTCCCGCCGCCGCCCATGCGCACGCAGCACGTGCGGTCGATGACCGTGGACCGCGTCTCCAACAAGATTCCCAACGATTTCCGAAAATCCATGGTGTTGCCCACAATTGGAGCAGGCTCAGGGTTCGCTAGCAGCGGCACGTCAACACCGACGGAGGGCAGCGGCTTCCGCGGGGCCACCGGTGCCGGCCTCGGCGCTGGCAGCACCGGCAGTGGTAACGGGTCTGCTGCCACCAGCACGACGGACACGACCTCGGAGTCGGCACTCTCCTCGTCCACGACCAAAGCGGCGGCCACCGACAGCAAGGCCGCCTTGGTCTTTCCCGACGCATCCAACATCAACCGCCGCCCGCCGTACGCCAAGCAGGGCGTGCCGGAGATCACCACGCGCTACGAGACGCGCCACATGGACGTCTGCGGGCAGCGCCTCGTCACCACGGGCACGTTTACGCGCGTGTGGAGCCTGCAGGACGGCGACATTCTGATGAGTCTGTCGCACGGCGAGAGCATCAAGGCCACGGCGGTCGTGTTCAAGCCGGGCGCCCACGCCGACGACGAGGGCATGCGCGTCTGGATCGGCAACAGCGCGGGCGAGCTGATGGAGGCCGACATCGCCACGCAGAGTCTCGTGGCCAGCCGGCCCAACGCCCACAACCGGCACGAGATCGTCCGGCTCTACCGCCACTTCAACGAGCTGTGGTCTCTCTGCGACGGCGGCGCCCTGTACGTGTGGGGCCCCGTCGACGACGGCGCGGGCGCCGCCGTGCCGAGCCTGGCCGGGAACCAGCACCAGTCCTTCCGCGTGCCCCGCGGCCACACGTTCTCCATGGTTGTGGGCGACGAGCTGTGGTACGCGACCGGCAAGGAGCTGCGCGTCTTTTTGCCGACGCTCGACGGCAAGGCGCCCTTCCAGGTCCTTATGCGGGCCCTGTGCCAGGAGAACGCGGGCGACATCTCGGCGGGCACCGTGCTGCTGTCCGACCTGGACACGGTGTACTTTGGCCACACGGACGGCAAGGTGAGCCTGTACTCGCGCACGGACTACACCTGCGTCGGGCTCGTCAGCCTCGGCTCCTACAAGATCAACAGCCTGGCGAGCGCCGGCGGCTACGTCTGGGCGGGCTACACCACGGGGCGCGTGTGCGTGTACGACACCCGCGGCACGCCGTGGGTGGTCAAGAAGGAGTGGGCGGCCCACGACAGCAACCCGGTGGTCAAGCTGCTGGCCGACCGCGCGGGAGCCTACGAGCTGGACCAGCTGCGCGTGGTGTCGCTGGGCGCCGACAACGTGCTGCGCCTGTGGGACGGGTTCCTGCAGGACGACTGGCTCGAGGCGGCCCTGCAGAGCCGCGACACGGCGTACTGCGACTTCGACACGGTGCGCGTCCAGGTGCTGACGTGGAACGCGGGCGCCGCGACGCCGGGCAGCCTGCGCTACGCCGAGGACGATGCGCGGTTCATGCAGGACCTGCTGCAGGCCGGCGGCGGCGGCAGCAGCGGCGGCAGCGGCGGCCCGCACCCGGACATTCTCGTGTTTGGGTTCCAGGAGCTCGTCGACCTCGAGGACAAGACGGCCACGGCGAAGCGCATCCTCAAGCCCAAGAAGCGCTCCGAGGGCGCGGGCGCCGACGGCCAGGAGAAGCGCATGAGCCACCAGTACCGCGACTGGCGCGATTTCCTCGTGCGCTGCCTCGACGACTTCATGGACGGCGAGCTGTACCACCTGCTGCAGACGGCGCACATGGTTGGCCTCTTTACGTGCGTCTTTGTCAAGGCCGACCTGCGCGACCGCATCGGCCAGCTGGCGACGGCCGAGGTGAAGCGCGGTATGGGCGGGCTGCACGGCAACAAGGGCGCCGTGGTCGTGCGCTTCCTCGTCGACGACACCTCGCTGTGCTTTGTCAACTGCCACCTGGCGGCGGGCCAGTCGCAGGCCGCGCACCGGCACCAGGACCTCGCCGCCATCCTCGACACGGCGGCGCTGCCGGCCGAGCGCGACGTGCCCGCGCGCCTCGACCGGTTCACGGGCGGCGG
>AZHD01000002.1:1276131-1324802 GCA_001636815.1 Niveomyces insectorum RCEF 264
GGCCAGCGGCGTCGCCCCCGCCAGCGCCGCCGAGGCCGAGGCCACGACGTCTGCCCAGGGCATCTCGCCCGCGGCGGCCGCGGCGGCCGCGCGCCTCTTCCATTTTGAGGACGACGGCCACGCCATCAAGCTGGTGCGCGCCACGGGGCTGATTGAGCGCCTGGTGCGGTCGCCTCCGCACGCGTCGGCGCCCTGGCGGATCCTGCGGGGCGCGGACGGCACGGGAGACAACAGAGAAGGCGAAGACGCCGTGTGGGCGGCGCTGTACACGCTCGAGACGGATGCGGTGCGCGGGCCGGGCAACACGTGGGTGCGGACAGCCGGCCTCGAGGAAGCATGGGAGGTGGGTTTTTTTTCTTTTTTTTGCAGTTTCATGATTTCCTTTTCCCTGACTGGCTTTCTTCGTCTACGATCCATACTAACAGCAAGCCAGAACGTCCAAGACGAGCCCGGATACGAGTTGTAGAATTGGACACCAACAAAAGGCGAACGAGGTTCTGTAGTGTAGGATAGTGATGCAGAAGGGGCATATTTCGAGTTTGCGGTCTGCATGGAGAAGGCAGAGAAAGCTCAGATTGTTATCTACGAAAAGGGAGAGTTTGAAAAGTATGTAAAAAGGTTTTATGAGTAAGCTTGCGCTTTCATCTCAATACGGGTCTTGATATCATCGTTTTATCCTTTTAAAATTACGACGGGCAACAAGCGACATCAAATTGGACAAGACCTGCAAACCGAAGTCCATTCAGGCGTATAGCTTTCATGCAAAAAAAAAAAAAAAAAAAAAAAAAAAAAAACAAAAAACAAAAACCCATCATGAGCCCTACATGTTGCGACCACGCCCGAGCACGAGTGTGGAAAAAAAGGACGGCAATAATTTTTTCCATTTTTCTTTTCCTCGATCAAAAAAGACATACAAAGGAACATAAGAGAAAAAAAGGAAAAACAGACGAGCAAAATCGTAGTTCGCAAACCCCCATAGTATCCCAAGGTTGTGGCCAGAAAACCAACGATGCAGACGGTGAGTGTATCTGCAAGAGAAGAATAGGAAGAAGGAAAATATAAGTAGTAAAAAAAAAGGGAAGCCATGAAGGGTAAGGGAAAAAAGAGTCAATGAACGCACACACACACACACATACAAAATCAAAAAAGGCCAAAAACGAGCGGTGGTGCGGGCCAACCCCCCCATGCAACTCCCAATCTCCCTTCCTTTTCAACAACAACAGCAAAAAAGGCGCTATATGTATTTCCTCGCCGGTCATCGTACGCTGTCGCTGCACACACGCACACACGCACACACCGGAAACATTATCTCGTTTCTCGGCCCGAGGTCGCCATACGCAAGTTCCAAGTCACGCTTTTACGCTAACACACGCATTGTGCGGCCCCATCACCTTTGCTTCAGCGAGGACCCCGAGTTCTGCCTCTCACGGACGGGCACCGCCGGCGCCGCTCGCCGCTGGCCGCGGTCGGCGTCTTGGAGCTTGAGCGAGTCCAGCCTCTTTTGGTTGTCTTCGGCGTCGTTTTCGTCCAGCCGCGGCATCGCGCTGGATTGTGTGCGCGAGCGACCCGGGGCCGCGGCGTTGTCGGACGTGCCGTTGGCCAGCTTCCGCTGGTTGGCCTGCTCTTGGATGGCGGCCCATTTGTGCTCGCGCAGGGCCTCTCGTGCGCCGGCGCTTTGTTGGTGTTCGGTGTATTCGTGCGAGCAGTCGTCAAACAGCTGCGGATTGATCTCCATAAAAAGCTTCATCGCATTGTACACCATGCCGTGTATAGTCCTAAAGCAAACGAGTCAGATATGATCAAACGAACCCTCAACACCAAAGAGGACGAAAAAAAGGGGAAAGCGTCGATTTTACCTATTCCAGTGTCCCTTAGAGTTCTCGTACAGGGGCGCAAACATGATGGGCAGAATGATTTCGACGTTGTCGCTGACAAGATTGCAGAAATACTCGTTGTTCCAGAAATAGAGGGCACGCTCCGCCACCTGAAAATGCGGACTGGCGACCGACTTGGCCAGCTGGTGGAACAACGGCTCTTGAACCTTTGCAAATTCGGCCGGGTCCATCACCTCAAATATGTCTTCAACCTCGTTAAGGAACATGACTTCCTTGGTACTGTTGACCTTCGGCCAGTAGCGCAAGAGCCCGAGAACGACCTAGCAAGAGAAGAGTGTTAGCGGCGGACGGTGGCTTCGGTCTTGATAGAAGGGCGGGGAGGATTGAGGCAGAAAAACGCACTTCTTCTGTCAAGGAGGCATCTTTCTCCAGAAACTGGACGATGCAGTACGCCAACTGCGGGTGGTACATGCTGAGGCTCTTGACTTTGTGCAGCGGCAACAGGACGCGGGTGAGAAACAGCTTGTGCTCCTCTTTGAGAGGCAGGGCGAAGCCGTTGATGATCGAACCGAGAATCTCGAGCAGCTCGGCGATGCCGTTGAAACGCTCGGTTTCATATGTGAACTGGAAAAAGACATTGTTGATGGATCGTCGGATAAAGGAGCGGAGGTTGAGGAATTTGCCGTAGATACGGTGGAGGGTGGTTTTGAGGAAATCGCGCTCGCGGGGATCCTCCGAATCGAAGAGCTCTAGGAGCTGCAGAACAAAGCTGTGGTCTATGTAGGCCTTGGCGATGTTCGTGTTGAAGTCCTGGCTCTCGATGAAGCGGAGGAAAAACTCGTAGACGACCTGAATATGGGGCCAGGCGACCTCCAAGACGGGCTCGTCCTCTTCCGGATCAAAGGCTTCGCCCTGGGGGTTGACCGGTGGCGGGATCGGTCGGAAGAGATTTTTGGCAAACATGTCCACCACGCGGGGGTACATCGGCTCGGTAATGACTTGTCGGTTGTTAGCGACGTAGTCGAGCAACTCGTGGAGTGCCAATCGTTTGACCTCCTTCGACTTCATGTCGGAGCTCGCGTCGTTGAAGTCGAAAATGACGTTGCACTGATCAATCTTTTGCATGAACAAGTCTTGCCGCCGGTTGGGCGGCACTTCGTGAAAGCCCGGCAGCTTGTCGAGATCACGGTGGGACGAGATGTCGAAGCGGGACGAATGCTGGCGTTTTGGCGTCCTGAGCCCTTCGGGCACATCCTTGGGCGTCGATTGCAGCAAGCGATCGTACACCAGCGATTTCTGGCCTGCCTTTGGTGGAGCAAGATCGTGCGGCATCGTCTCGGCGGCGCCTGGCGGGGGCACATGCTACGGACGGGTCAGTACAAGAAAACGCTGTGGGAATGGAGAGAACGTCTCCATTCGAGAAGGGAGAGAAGGGACGACGAGAATAATGCATACCGGTGCGCTCGGGCTTACGATAACAGTAGGTGGTAGCTGACCGAGGCGGCTCGGCGAGCTCGTGCCGCTGGTGTTGCCGCTCGAGGCAGCGCTTCCGTTCCCGTTCGGCGCCTGTTGCGCGGGGCCCATACTGCTGAACCGGTCCGGGACGCCGGGATTCGCCGCTTGGACACCTCCGAGGTTGCCAATGTGTGGTGCTTGGCCCGCAGGCGATCCGCCGTTGCCATGTTCGCCCCCAGCAATGCCGGTTATGCCCCCTAGACCTCCACCGACCGAGGTCGCATTGCCTGGCGGCAACGGCTTGTTCCGAATGTCGCTTATTGTGGACGCTGACGACGCCGGCGTGAGCACGGGAGATTGGCCCGCGGGGGGGTCTCGGGCATTGTTAGAAGAGGACGGCGAGGCGGTGCCGTCCTTGGCGTCCTTGTTTTTTTTGGATGCCTTGTTCGGATCTTTGCTTCGCGACAGCTGTTGCAAAAAAAAGGTCAGCATAAATCCAAGTAAAAGTGAAGACAAAGACCATGTGCAGGGCAAACAAAAAGGAAGGGAAAGAAAGGCGTGTCTCCGTTCTGATGGATCTTGCGCTGTATCTGACTCTCAACAGCCCACCAAAACAAGTTGACTGACTCTCTGGCTTAAACGCCTCATTTTACGTGTTTTTTCTTCTCTCGCTCGTAGAGCGAGTAACAACAACAATCTTTGGGGAGAAATGGCACAGCCGGCGAAGGCTTTCCACAGAAAGAACAAAGGGTGCAGTTTTCAGCAAAGAATGGATGTTGGATAATGAAAAAGAGCGTGCTGATGCAGTGAACGGGTAGGGGAATGCTCTGCTGTCAATGGTTGTGCAGTGGGACGATTGCGGATGCCCCTGAAATGGTGCCGGCCTCGTGCAGGCAGTCCTCAAGAATCCTGGGGACCTGGGTGCCTGAAGCCGATTCCGAAATGCTGGAACAGCGCCCGGCCAACAAATTGGGTGTCGATTGCGCCCAGCCAAGTGTCACCGCCCGCGGAGTCGTTGACAGTCGCGTCGAACTGTCGGTCTCGTTGCGCTTTTGGAAGACCAAAAATCCCGGTCCGCGAAAACTTGTGGTATCCCCCCAATTGTTGATCGATGTTCACGTTGTCGATGTTTCGTTGTTTTGTTTTGCTTTGTTTCTTTTTCCTTTTCCCCCCAATTCCTCGAGTTGTTTTAGGCCAGGGGGGTCGGACACGGTCGCAGTGTGGAACTGGGGCGGAAGAACGTTTGGTTTCGTCGTAACAACAGAGCACGCACCGGCAAAAGCACCAAGCCACACAACCACACCACAAAACAGCTTCTGGGTTTTTCTCCAGCAGGGAGCACCAATGGGATGAAAAAGGGAACGCTGCGACGCAAAATGGAGTGGTAGGGCTAGTGGATCGTACAGAGACTGGATCGGCAAGGATACAGTGCTTTGTTTTCTGTATTTTCTCTTTTTCCCTTGGATGGCCAGGAGGGGGGAACAGCGGTGCAGATGGGGAAAAGAGGAGAAAAAGCACGAGAAGAACGGAGACGCGAAGAGAACCAAAGAAACGGAGAGGGAACGGGAGGGACGTCGGGGATATTGCACGTTAGCAATAGAAACACACCTCGCGCTTGAGTTTTAGTTTCGAGAACATTGGTATGGGAGACGCAACTGCTTTTGTGCAGTCGGCGGCGTGTATTTCGTCGAGAGAGGGAAGGGTGGAGGAGACAAAGGGAGAACGGCGAAGATTGAGACTCGAGGTTGTTCCCTCACACACGGCCTACTGTGGTCCTCGTGTTGCCGCTGCCGTTGCCGTTGCCGATGCCGTCGTTCGTGTTCGTCTCAGTCAGTCGTCCTCGTCCTCGTCCTCGTCTTTTATCGTCTGCTTCTTGTTTGTTCTCGTTGTTGCGGCTCGCGCTCTTTTCTTTTCGCTCGGTCGGTCGGCAATGAGTAGGTCAATCCGCGTATCGTTTCGTGATCATCTGCTGGTCCATCAGTGGCCGCGTTCTATCTTCTTGCTGTTTGTCCTTTCGGTATCTGTTTTTTTTTCGTCTCGTCTAATCGTGGTCGGGAAGTGGAGGTAGTGTTTTGGTAAAACGTTCAGGAGGAACCAAGTTCTGGGGATTTGCTTGCGGGGCCAGCGAGAGAGAGAGAGAGAGAGAGGTGAGACGCGGGACCAAGGAAAGGAGCGGCGGTACTACTCCGTAGTGGTTGGTTGGTTGGTGGGTGGTGGTGGCGGGCGGTCACTGGGTGGGAGAAGAAGAACAATCCTGCAGCTTGGGGCGGTGGGTATCACTTACCTAACAGCGGACCCGTCCTTGTGCACGTCTGAATGGCGCGTCGAGAAAGTAGTGCTTCTATCTCTCCCTGTAGAAGGCCTTGCAGCGGAAACCCGCACTGGGGTCAGTTTATGGTGGTGTATGGCGTGGGCGACCCGTTGTTGGTCTGAGCTTCTCGCCGTAGGACTGTCGTCAGTGCGAGCAATTCCGAGGCGGTGATGGCTGCTGGCACTTGAGAAGAGAGAAACGAACAACAGAAAACGAAGAAGAAAGCCAGAACCGAGAATTCGTCCAGCAAAAAAAAAGCAAACGCGAGGCTGGTGAAGTAACAGACGTGACAAAAGGAAGATGAATTGAAAGGAATGAAAGCGGTGGGCCGCTTCTGTGATTGCAAAAGGATGGTGGGGGAGCAAGCCCACCGAAGGAAAATGAAGCTGAAACGATGCGACGCGAAGTTTAGAAGAAAGCAGTTCGTGATGTTTTTTGCGCGTGTACGGAGTGAGAGTCAATTTTGTCGTGTTCCAAACTGGACTTTGCCTTCTTTGGGAAACAACACAAAGGGTTCCTTCCTTTTTTTCTTGCACAACGGATTCCCCGTCGTTTGAGGCAACTGCGTCGTCTCTTCGGCCTTCTGCCATTCCCCAGCACAGTGGGAAGGCGCACGGGCCACACATGCACCCGTGATTAGCTTTCACAGTGTATATATACTGTGTTTGAGATATATGATACTGTGTCGGTAAACGAATCGCTGAGGCCAATCCCCAACTACACGCTCCAGAGGACTCTTGCAAGTCGACGAGCTGACGAGGGACATTCGGTCTATGCCACACAAGGTACTGTGAAATGGAGGCAGACGATGACAAGGCCCCGGTGTATCCCATACCGGCGCGGCAGATCGCAGCCGTGGAGCATCCGGCTCTGCTGAGGAGCCTCAACCGGGGTCTCGAGACGTTTGGCGTCAACGTCGACTACAGAAAGGCGGGTGTTCGTGGGTCCCCCTGTCTATGCAAGAACGCGACGGTAAAGGCTGACGGGTTGGGACCAGATTGTCAAGCCGGAGGGCCCGCAGGCGTCGCTGCCGTTGTTTCTGCGCCACGAAGATCCTTCGTCCAGCGCGCTGGTGTCGCACAATGCAGCCTCCCACAACGTCGTCCTCGCCGTCACGTTGCCCGCCAGGACGGGCATGAAGCGCAAGAGAGGCGTGGACGGCCCGTGGGAGTACGATCCGTCCGTTGCCACTAGCGCTGGCGGCGCCGGCGCCGACAGTCTTGGTAGTGGTGAGGGCCGGCTGGCGGGCGAGACCCTGGACCAGCGAAATGCCCGGCTGCTGCGGCGGATGCTGCAGGACAATGCGGGCAACTACAAAGTGGACGTGGTCGGCTTGGTCAAGCACAGCCACCGGTACCGAGGTGAGGGAAGAAAAAGAAAAAGAAAACTCAGTGAGTCTGCTGGAAAAAGACACTGACGAACGTTTCGCCTACAGGATTGTTTGATTTCCAGCAATCGGCCCACGACTCCTCGTTCATGGCCAAGTTTACCGAAAAAGTTTTACCCGGTGAACGTATGTTCCTTTTTTTCTTTTCTTTTTTTTTTCTTGCTCGGCGGCAGCTAACAAACAAAGTCTCCAAACTCCGCGAGTTCGAGCTCACGCCCGGCGTGGCGCCGCCGCCCCACGTGGATCTCCCGGCGCCGCCGTTCTTTACGACGCAGACGCTGCCGTTCTCGTACTTTTACAGCCAAAACCCCTTTGTCCGCGAAGTGGCCGCGGCTGACGGCGCCGTGCAGCTCGTCAACTCGACGGCCGCCACGGCCGCGCGGGGGTACTTTCTCAAGTTTGACCACGAGCCCATCCCGACGGCGCCGCCGCCCACGCTGCCGGCGATGGCGGGCCGCCACCAACAGGCCGTCCTGGCCGCGATGCGGCAGGCCGTGGCGGAGCGGCCGGTGTGGACGCGCCGTGGCCTCGTCAGCCACATGAGCGCCGCGATGGGCCTCCCCTTTACGGAAAACCGGCTGAAGCCGTACTTTGCGCACGTGTGTTACCAGTTCAAGGGCGGGCCCTGGCGCGACACGCTCGTTCGCTACGGGGTCGACCCGCGCAAGGACCCGGCCCACCGCCAGTACCAGACCCTGCTCTTCCAGCTGCACCAGCAAGCGGACCGGAAACGGGCGTGTTGGTACAGCCTCCGTCCAGCCGGCGGCGGCGGCGAGGAGGAGGAGGGGCGATCCGCGAATGCAAGCGCAGAGGTAAACGCAAACGCAGACCCAAGTACGGCCGCAAAAACAGCCACCCAGGCTCTGTCCGTCCCCCTGTCGCCCGGCAAGGGCCGCCAGGATACGCACATTTTCGACGGGCGGAGCTACTGCGACGACGGCAAGATCTGGCAGGTGTGCGACATTACGGACCCCGTGCTGGCGGCGATGCTGGCCGACGCGCCCGTGCGGCCGACGTGCGACCTGGCCAGCACGGGCTGGTACCACCAGGGGACGTGGGCCAAGGCCAAGGCGATCATGAAGACGAAGCTGATGGCCGTCCGGTTCGGACGCGACGTCGACGCCAGTGCCTTCCGCCGTGCGCTGGCCATTGGCGACGCGACGCCGCGGCTGGGCGTGCGGTCGATCAAAGTGCCGGTGCCGGACCTGCACCTGACGCCCGAAGAGGCGGCGCTCAACGCGATGAAGACGTACCACGGGCAGCCGCGGAAGCGGGAGCGGCGGCGCGGCGTCACGTCGTTTTCCGTGCCGGTGCTGACGCAGCAACAGCGCAATGCAACCGCACGAACACCTGGGGCGGAGCCGCGTGCCGCGCCGTCGTCCGCAGTGTCGGAGAAGGAGCCGCCAGGCGAAGACGAGGAACAAGCGGGAGAGGAAGACGAAATAGAAGAGATGGACGAGATGGAAGAAGTGGAAGAAGAGGAGGAGGAAGAGATGGAGGAGCTGGAAGAAGACGAGCCGGATGACGTTGATCTGGAAGAGGACCTGGAGGAAGAGGAGCTTGAAGCGGAAGCAGACGAAGCTCACGAGGATGAAACGGACGAAAGGGCGGCCCGGTACGCGGCCATCAAAGAAGAGATTCTGGACGACGTGGACGAAAACGACAACGGCGGCCGCAGGAGGCGGTGAGGTTGCATGGTTGGTTGACCAGAGAGCTGGGCTCGCTGTGACCAGCCGTCCGTTATCGGTGGGTGACGCTTGGATAGTTGCTGTGCATAATCTCTCTCATATATCCTGTCTCTTATTTTATTTTATTTTATTTTCTTGTCTTTTTTCTCTGCCGACACGGCTTGTGGCTTATGCTGTGGTTGGTTTGACGGGACATTTGCAGAAAAATAATTTCCATGACCAAGATAAGGACGTCGAAGAATTCTCTTCTTTTTTTCGGTATTATTTTCGTCAAGGGCTTGCCACCTTTCGCTCCATCGACCTTCACCGGCGGTGATGGTTGCGATAGGGTAATGCGAACCGGCTAGCTCGCCTGTGGTAACAGCTTGTGACCGTCTCTTACGTCAAAGAAATCCAGAATTCCTCGATACGGCCACCAACGGCTTATACAGAACCCAATTCCGCCTTTGTACTTTTTTATATCTGCTCCAATCTATTTTTATTTTATCTTTTCTTTTTGTACCTTTGATGCCCCTAAAGAAACGAAATGATTTTTTTTGAACCAAAATAAGATTACAATAGGAAAGTAAAAAAGAAAAGGACGAAAAAAGGGCAAAAAAATAAAGCCAAAAATCAAATCAAGAGAAAAAAAAAAAAAACAAACCACACCCCGTTATGGTCTCGCTTCCCTCCGCTTTCTACCATGAAGGCGACACCGGCAGCAGCAGCGGCGACCACGCCGGCGGCGGCTCCGGCCCCGAGCCGACCTACCCCGAGTCACGCGTCCTCATCATCATGACGGGCGGGACCATCTGCATGCGCCCGTCGCCCGACGGCCTCGTCCCCATGGACGGCTTTCTCGCGCACGCCATGGCGCCGCGCCCGTCCTTCAACGACGCGTCGCCGCCCACCGTGCTGCAGGTGCACCACGACGGCCGCCGCTGCGCGCTGCCCAGCCTCCGCACCCCCGTCAGCGCCTACGGGCGCCACATCCGCTACGGCATCCTCGAGTTCGCCCCCTTGCTCGACTCCAGCTCCATCTCCTCCGCCGGCTGGACCGCCATCGCCGAGGCCGTCCGCGACAACTACCCCCTCTTTGACGGCTTCGTCGTCCTGCACGGCACCGACTCCCTCGCCTACACGGCGTCGGCGCTCTCCTTCATGATGGCCGACCTCGGCAAGCCCGTCATCCTCACGGGCTCGCAGGCGTCCATCTTCGCCCTCCAGAGCGACGCCGTCGACAACCTGCTCGGCTCGCTCATCATCGCCGGCACCTTCACCATCCCCGAGGTCTGCCTGTTCTTCCACCACACGCTCTTCCGCGGCAACCGCACGACCAAGGTCTCCGCGTCGAGCTTCGAGGCCTTTGCCAGTCCCAACGCCGCGCCGCTCGCGCGCGTCACGGGCCTCGGCGTCGACGTGGCCTGGTCGCGCGTGCGCCGCCCCACGCGCATCGCCGGCTTCCGCATCACCAAGTACCTGCACACGGCGCACGTCGCCTGCTTCCGCATCTTCCCGGGCATCATGCCCGAGATGCTCGCGTCCGTGCTGCACGTGCCCAACCTGCGCGGGCTGATTCTCGAGACCTTTGGCATGGGCAACGCGCCCGGCGGCGTCGACGGCAGCCTGACCGAGGTCATCCGCGACGCCGTGGCCGTGCGCCGCATCGTCGTCGTCAACGTCAGCCAGTGCACCAACGGCTTCGTCAGCCCGCTGTACGCGCCCGCGACGGCGCTCGGCCGCGCCGGCGTCGTGTTCGGCCACGACCTGACCACGGAAGCCGCGCTGACGAAGCTGTCGTACCTGCTGGCCGTCGAGGGCCTGTCGTACGAGGACATCACGGCGCAAATGGGCCGCTCGCTGCGCGGCGAGATGACGGAAATCTACCCGCCGGTGTTCTCGCATCCGGCGGGCGCGCTCGCGGACGGCGAGGACGACGACGGGTGGCCTGTGACGGTGGGGGGCCGGCCGAGGGTGGACATGGCCGCCAACGATGTTGCCTCGTTTGCCGCGGCGTCCTTGCCGTCCGCGGCGTCCGCCAACGGTGGCGTCACTGCCCTCCGGGGCCTGACGGCGGTCGAGTCGGCCTTTACGGCGCTGGGCTACGCCATCCGCAACGGGGACCTGGCCGCCGTGCGCACGGTGTTGGGGGGCGGCGCGGCAACGCACTCGTACGAGATGCTGGAGATGGCCGACTACGCGGGCAACACGGCGGTACACCTAGCCGCCGTGGGCCCCAACACGGAGGTGCTGCGGGAGCTGCTGACGCACGGGGCCAGCGTACACGTGCGCAACCGAGCAGACAACACGCCGCTGTTCCTTGCCGAGAAGATGGCCAACACGGAGAACGTCAAGCTGCTGCGGGAGGCCGGCGCGCATCTCTGGGGTGCGGAAGAAGAGGAGGCCCGCAAGAAGGAGGCCGAGGCCGGGACCGGGACCGGTGCCGTGGCTGCGGATAAAAAAATGGCGGATTCCTAAGGAATAGACTACGGAGAGTATTTTCGTACGGCACGAAGAAATGACGGGAAAAGCGCTGCTTCTTGACGCAGATAGACGAATGATATCAGCCCAATATGCGCCACCAATCATCTCAATACGACTTTCCTTTTCCGATCGCCAGCCTGTGGCTGTCCTGTTCTGGCCTGTTCTGGCCTGTGTAGCGGCTGCGTCGTGCCTGTGCTCTTTCTTTTACAACCTTGATACTAAAAACGGGACTGAAAACAACTGGTCCTAGTTTGCGCTAGCGAATGATCGGGCACTCTTGTTGTTTACTTGCGTTGATTGGTAGGATTCATGATGGCTCACGATATCCAAAAGGCCGATTCGCGTTTGGCGTTGCAGCACCTCTTCATCACCAATAGCCCCGAGTCACACGTCTCAAGAATGCGAGGGTTAAATCTGCATACGCAGGGCAAATGCATAATCAGAAATCCAGTACGAATACGGCGACTGACTCCAATTGACAGGGCCCAGTTCTTGACCCTTATTCGAAGAGCCAAAATTTGGGTCCTGTCAGCATCACCATGAACCCACGACGACCGCGTCAAAACAGAGGTGCTCCAAAAGCGCGCGCGTGGTTATATAAGTGATGGACACTACGTACGGGAACTATCCAAAGGCACCTCAAATGGGCTCGGTCGTTGGCTTTGGAGACGCTGCGGGTGCTGTTGCTGTCTTGGCTGATGTGCCTTGCAATTTCTTAGCAATGCCTAGGGCAAGGTGCGAGGGGCTGTAGTTCTTGGATCCGGGAAGGCGTTTCTGGCGGTCGAGTTAGGAAGCGCGGCGGAATACATTGGGTGTCAGTATAAATATACCTGTTCAAGAATCGTACTCTGGTAGGAGAAGTTCTCAGACTCGTACGACAAAAACTGTCCGGATTCCATGTACTTGATGTAGATGCCGAGCTCAACACCCCGGAGCGCGCCGTATCGGTAGCATTTGCTGAGCAGGCCCTCTAGGTTGCGCCGGAGCATACGGTTGTGCCTCTTTTTTGCTGGCTTTGTCGACCGCCATGTGTCCGACTGTCGTGTCGAACGACAGTGATGAGGGGTCTGAGCCAGCTCTACGAGATTCACGGCATATAGGACACGAGGAATCCTATTTTTGTCTTCAAGCGCACTGGGTATGCGTGTGCTCGTTGTGTATCAAAATATAGCAACCCTCTACGCACGTTTTCGTTTGCAAGAGAGCCCCAAACCGGGTCCCCTTCGAATGCAAGACAGGCCGTCCCGTTTTTAGTACCCTGTCACCTTGGGGGCCTACCATAAAGTCAAACAACCATCCAAGGGCTTCCCAATCTGCGACTCTGACCAGCGATAAGACTATTTTAGGAAAGAAAGATATGAAAATAAGACAAGGGCCCGGATGTGTTTCCAT
Organism: Niveomyces insectorum RCEF 264; assembly: GCA_001636815.1. Taxonomy (NCBI): domain Eukaryota; kingdom Fungi; phylum Ascomycota; class Sordariomycetes; order Hypocreales; family Cordycipitaceae; genus Niveomyces; species Niveomyces insectorum. Next base: position 1,288,663 of record AZHD01000002.1, read on the forward strand.
CCGAAGCTGAGAGGCCAGAATTTGTGCTCCTCCATACCTGGCGGGGACCCCAAAACCAGGCCCATCCCGCTTGTCCAGTGTTTTGCATGTAAACGAAAAAGATCCAGGGAGCAGCCTCAGCTACTGCCCAAGTGCCCCATCAAAGGATCCTCTCACGTCATGGCAAGCGCGTCTTCGACCACCAGCGAGGTGGAGGCGGCTGTGTCGTCGGGCCGCGTCTCTATGGGCGGCCTCATCCGACGCATCAACGAGTTCCAGCAGTCCAGCCACCTGGAAGCAATCGCCCGCATGCGCGCAGACAATGGCGCACTTGTGGCGCGTTTAAGCGCCGCCCAGAGCCCTTCGGTGGACGTTATGGTGCATTTGGCCAATCGGTTGGAGGGGGTGCATGAGGCTTTGCACAGGGCCATTGCCACGCTATCGCGGGAGACAGCCGCTGCCGATGAGCGCTGGCTTGCCTATTGGAGCAGCGGCGCTAAGAGCAAAGGTAGCGGACCGCACGCACAGGCCCCACTTTTACCTGACGTGCCCGGAGGATGGATCTGATGGAACCTGGGGGTGTCTAAGGCCACTTTGGCCGAGTGATGGATGGTGGCAGTTGGCACACTGGCTATACATAGTGATTTTAGTGGTATTATTAGATGCCGTGTGGTGTTGGGATGCTACGAACGACATTCTGGGCACTGCCCACTGAGAATAAAACGCAGTTTTTGCACCCCTACCATATATTATACCGTAGAACAGCAACCACAGGCATGGCGAGAAAAGATGACCGGCACAACCCACAGGAAAAGACAGCTGCACAACCCTAGGAAAAGAGAGCTGCACAATCCACAGTAAAAAATAGCTGCACAATCACACAAAAACTTCTCCTTTTCTAAGCCCCACAAAAAAACTACGACGACGCCACTTTCCATACCATCATACCACCAACAACTATAACGTCGTCTGCTGCTGTAGGCGACATTGACTGGGTGGCCTACGAAATCGCGATACTCGGCACTGTTGACGGGGTGTGCTCTGGGCCTGAGGACGATGCGGACTGTGAGATTGCCGATGTGGACGGCCTGGCCGCCCTGTTGGCATGCCTTTGCGATGCGACCCGCCCGCCTGCGATGGAGGAGCAAGACGCAAACCTACATCAGACCTCTCACGAGCCACCGCAAGACCCACCACATGAATCAACCGGACACAATCACAACAAGGAGGAGCCAAGCGCCTTGGACGTTCAGACGGCTTTTAGGAATACAAATCCAAACGAGGAAAACGGAGAGTGCTTTCTCGCGCCGAGACGTTGCGGGCTGCGGAGATCGGCAGTGGCTAATAATCGCAGGCGCAGAAATCCATTGAATAGGCGTTTGGCACGGAACGCCGCCGCAGTAGAGCCTTTCGATAGTGTTTTTGTAGAATAGAATTCGGTTACTTGTATTACTTATTCTCTTTATTTCATGTTCTGGTGGCCCTCTCCGAATGGTATAGGCGATAGGGGTTAACATTTAGGCCCGTCCCCCGGGGGCCTGGAGACCATGTCCGGAGTGTGGGATGTGAGAAGGAGGTGTGGGAGGGTTTGTGTGTAGACAGTGGGATGCTCTGGCATTGCAACGCAAGCTAAAAATACTCCCAGGGCTCAACATCTAGCCCCCTCGACAGATTGCATTCTTGACATATGGTGCCGGTCTACAAAAGGCGGTATCATTACACATGGTTTTTGAAACCAAGGTACCACCTTCACTACCACCACCTGCATTTCCAATTCTTCACCCCCCTCACTTTTATATGTACATACAGACACACACACACACACACACACACACACACATAATGTTAGACAGCCGCTGCCCGCCGTATGGATACTCGGTCGGGCTCATGACCGAGTATATTGTTAAGGCCTCTTGTTTCCTGCTGGGCCGGCGGCCGTCCCAATGCGTGTCTTTTGGTATTTTGTTGTATGGCTTCCTCGCGCGGACGCAGCTACCGGGGACCACGATTCTGCTGGGTCTCCTGTACCTGTCGCGGCGAGTCGAGGACGGGAGGCTCTTTTTACGGGCAGGCATGGCGCAGAGCCTCCGCACGACGACGCCGCTGCCTGCTGCCGTGCCGGAAACACAGGCCTGGCAGCAGCTGGTTGTGGCGATTGTTCTGGGCAGCAAATACCTGGACGACAACTCGTTTGGCAACGCGTCGTGGGCCATGGCCAGCTCCAAACCGCAGCGGCTGCTGGACGCGATGGAGCTCGAGTGGCTGGACGATGCCGACTGGCGTCTGCACATCGACCTCGACTACGACAACGACTACGGCGCGTGGATCGCCAGCTGGCAGGACTGGCTCTTGCAGCGCACGACCCAGATGACCTTTTTACCCCACGGCTGCCTGGCTGCCCAGCAGCACCGGATTGCTGCTCCATGGGGACACGGCCACACAGACGACAAAGCCGGCACAGCAGCACTCCCTGCCGAGTGCCCAGCCAAGTCTAGAGCCGCCGGCCGTAATATGGCCTGAAATCTTGTTATGTTAGGCGACAGTTGGCGCTTGTCAACGGGCCGAGGTGCTTCGTGCTTGTTTCTTAGTGTAGTCAAAGCATGCTTTGGCACTTTCAATCTGCTCTGCCGTTCTGTGCGCGCCGGCCCCATCTTTCATCCTTAGCGCTAAAGCTTTGTACTTCCAGCATGCCTATTATTGTTCTGTGTGTTTGGCTTCTATCTGTATTTTAAAATTTCTTCGTGGTTGGAGGGGCTCAACGTTTACTTTATATACGCTTCCTATACGCTCTAGACGCTTCAGATACACTTTATACGCATCATACGCATCATACGCATCATACGCATCATACGCATCATACGCATCATACGCTTCATACACTTCATACACACAATCTATGTAGATATATATATGCATCCATAGGACTTACGCTCCCCATTTCCCGTGTGAGGGTTTTGTGCTTCGATTCACACTCGGAGGCGGGCTGTCGCTTGTATGGCCGTTGCTTGTACGGCTCGCTGCACTGCCGCGATGCACGGCTGAGCCTAGCAATTCAGCCCGCAGTGCCCCGAGGTGATCGTTCTGGCCACACCGGCAGTGTGTCCTGCTGGTTCTGCTCTGGGAGACGCGTTGCGTATGACAGGATGCAAGCGGGGCGGACTCCTCCCGGTTGCTGTTGGTGCAGTGTTGGCAGCAGAGATAAGAGTAGTTGATCTGGATCGACGGGACCAGGCGGTTTTTCACGCTGGCACACTGCGTTCGCGAACAGATGAGCTCGTCGATCGGGTTGTAAGGGCCCGTCCGCAACCAGCGACGGGAGCGTCGCCCGCCGCACAGCACACAGTATGGCGGCGGGCTGGTGGTTCCGGTCGGTTGGGGCGCAGTGGGCGGCACGTCATTTGCGTCGTTTGCGTCACGAGACATGACACGCTTTGCAATGGCGCTGTATCCGCGTGTGTGGTGGGCGTAGCGGAATAATTGAGAGGTGTAAGACGGAGGGTACTTTGTAGTTTTGACGGAGCAGGTTCCTAGATCGAGGACCTTTGTCCATTGGTTACCGAAAATGGTTCTTGGTGGACCAGTTTTCCATCATTTTTAAGGTCCTGATGCCCCAGTGTTTTGGTTCTGTCTTGGTTTTCTTTTCTTGTTTCTTATTGTTTGCCCATGCGCAGTCTGAAATTTGAATTAACGGCTATTTTCGTTTTATTTTCTCCCCAAACATGAAGCTTCACGAGCATCCGCGGTGGCTGGGATGCCTGCTTCGGGCGAATGGCGCCGACATCGTGTGCTCTGACCGACTGCAGCGAATCATTGGCAGTCTGGCCGATGCAGATGCGCAGTGTCCCAGCCTCGTCCTGTTGGTCGGCAGTCCGCACGAGACGGCTGCGGTGCGGTCGAGCTTTGGCATCAAACGGTGCCGGTGGCCGCACACGAAGCATGGCTGGGGCGACGTGTATTTGTACGTGGCGTCTGACCTAGTGCACGGCGGTCTGGCGCAGCTCTTTCTCCCGCTCAGCGACGTAGTGTACATATTTTGCCAAGACCTGGGCGGCCTGCCGGGGCCGGCGCGCCGTCTGGCGGCCTGGATGGACCAGACGGCCTCTCTGGGGTCGCGCGTGGACGAGCCGGTGCGGCCGGAGCTGCTGCTTGTGGCCGATGGCTTGCCCGTCGGCATCGCCAGCGAGGCGCTGGCGCGGCAGTCGATGCTCAGCCAGCTGCGAAAACACACCACGAAAAACATACTGGACTATGTTGCTGCCGTGCGCGTGCTGGTGCTGTGGCCGAGAGGCGTCCTATCGCCGGCCTCCCGCTTCCGGCCGCTCAAAGAAGAGCTGCTGCAGGCGTCGGATCGAGCCCAGCGCCGCCGCCGCGATGCCGGCCACCTCTTCTCGGCGACGCACTTTGCGCTCGGCCCAGGAAGGCAGTCACCGAGTCGCTCGACTTGTCCTGTCTTTGATAGCATGGAGCCCGGCGGTTCACTCGAGACATTGATTATATGCCTCTCTAGGTGTTGTCCAATCAACTACAACTTCTTTGTTGACACGTTGTGCCCTTCCCACCACTCATACCAACACTTTGTAGCTTGCATCTGACCAGTCTCACCAGTGATACCCACCCTGGTTGGGTATATGGTTCATGAGAACGAAGACAACATGTGGGATTGGCAGCTTTTTTACTTATGATCTTATTATGGTCGCACACTCTTCTAGTGAAGACGAATCAAGTGACTTTACGGGATTCCAGACCACGAATGTAGTAACGGAAATCCAAGACGCGGATTATTTACTCTCATATCATATGCTCTAAAGTGCGATGCCTCCAGTCCCTATCATATACTCAGAGAACAACGGTAGATAGTGGAACGGTGTTTGTGTGACTGTTGTTTTCCACCGGCATCTTGACAGGGAGACCAGCGCACGATAGCCAGTGCATAGGAAGGGTGCATTGTCTCTGCATGTCAAAGCCCGGCCTTCTCGACGTTAAACATCCGCCAACGGGCAGCTTGTGGCCCACCGGGGTAGTCTGCCGAACGAGCGCAGGCGGTACATGCTCGGCCGCACGCCACTCCTTGAAATGCAGCAGAAAATCAGCGCCACCGTTGTTGTCCCACAGCTCGCTAGCATTGACTATGTAGCGCATGCAGAAACGCATTGATTTCTCCAAATGAGAGGACTCGTCTGGCAGGGTAATGCAGAATTGAAAGCGGTCGTGGCCTTGGTCGCAGACCCGAGGCAGAACCTTGTCGTAGTAATCCGCTGCGATCTCGAGCACTGTTTCCCAGTCATCAAACGTGAACCGGCACGACACTGCCTTGGCAAAGGCAATGTTGAGGACTGATACCGAGCCGTAGACGCTAGCAGAAGACGCCGATAACCACAGCTTCTCAAGCCGTACCGGCTGCTGCCTGCGACATGGTGTATCGAGCACTGCCGTTGACGCAGCAGCTGCCATGGTCCAGGTGCCAGACGTCGGGGGGGGGGAGGAGCTGTGTGACCAGCGCGCAACAGGTTGGCAGCAGCATCGTGCCGGCAAAAGTGACGCACATCGGTCGTCGTGTGAAAATGGACCTTTTTGGTGGTTTTTTTCGTATCTCTTTGGCCAACTGGCCTTAGAATGGGATGCGCAGAAGCCATGGATTCGGCCTTTGTGCAGATGTAAATGCAATCATGAACTTGTTCGTCACGGAGGGTGGTGGGGAGATAAAAGAGTCAGAGAAAGAAGAGACGATTCAGTTTCCATATTCAACAGAAAATAGAGGTTTGGAAGGGCATAACGCACTCTACAGTTGGTATCAAAGACACAAGGCGCGCGGGCTTGCAGTCTCGATGCATGGTCCTATTTCTTGGCTCACTGTCTCTCCATCTAGTAGTCGTAGCAAATCATATCGGATCCGTTTCCGGTACTCTTCATATATATACTATCTCCTCAGCAACAAGAATACGACCTTTTAAGGACCTACACATTCGTACAGTCTGTGAGGGCAAACGTAGGCGATGAATTTGGAGAATGTAATCAAAGGTGCCAAAGGAAGGTAGGGCTAGAAAAAGACCCTTGTGTCGGTCACGTGATGGATTACACGCCCAGAGATATACCTACAGGTTGCAACTCAGGGCACTAATAGGGTGATTAGGAGCGCCAACTGTTAGATATTAACGCAGTGATTCCAAGGATAGCAGGGTAGTACGGGTTGAGTTTGGCCGTGAATATAACGAAGCCTCAGCATTTTTTAGAGTGAAGTTGTAAAGTTTCGTATTGAATGCCCCATGTTCGTCTTGTATTTCTTCTACCTTGTATTCATATCTTTATAGCTCTGGCGTGGGCGCTCGCTATTATGTCGGCGCGAAGATGCTGCAGAAACGGCAATGCCTGCTCCAAGCCCGTAGCGCACTTTGTCACGGCCGTTTTGTAAAATGCCAACTCATCGGCTTGCTGCTGAAGTTCCCTTTCCTGCTCCTCGCCTTGGCACTGCAGCCGGCTGAGCTCCTCCTCGGCTGCCTGGCGCAACTCTGCCTCTACATTCTCTTTCCTGCGTAGCTCGTCAATCTCGGTCGAGAGCGCGTCGCATTGCGCTCGAAGTTCTGAGATCAGCGCTTCAAAGCTGGGCGTCGAGGAGAACTAAAAAGTACAAGGGAAAACACCACCCTCTTTCAGCACGGGAAGCAACAGTAGCAGCAGCCGCAGCGTCCCCAGTTTCGTGCATTACGACACCGCAAATAAACTCACCGACATGCCTGACGACAGCGAGCCGCCTACGCCGTCGTGCGTGGATTCGGCTGCGACAGCTTCGATTATGCGGCCAACTTCACGGCCAAGGCGACGGTAGACGCTGACGGTGTGGTCGCTCAGATTCTTGGCAAAAATGTCGGCCAAGAAGAACTCATTACCAGCCAACACGCGCCACGCATATGGGTCTGTAGGTCGAGGTCGGAGGCGTACTTCCGACGCTGAGATACGTACACCAAGCCGCTCGTCTGGCACTGTTAGGAGAAATTGACCCTAAGACTCTCTCAACTATCTACCTACCTCTACTACAAAAACGAAAAGAGAGAGAGATAATCATACATATGTGCTGCGCCAGCGTCTCTCGACACTTGTTCCGTTCTCGCCGCCGATCTGCCGTGCTCTGGCGCTGGGACATTTTGCCTGTGTTTTTTTTGTTGTTGTTTTTTTGGTTCCCCTACTTCTGCCTTACTGTGCTTTTTTTCTTTCTTTTTTTGCCTTACCTGTTCTTCGGCTTGCGTTTAGTTCTAATAATGTATGGCCTCAATGGGATGCAGAACTGGTCCCAGAACTCGGCCCTGTTTTCAAAAAAACAAGGACCTCTTTTACAACCTCACCACGTGTATGTAGAACCTGTAGTACCATTTTGATGCTGCTTCGTTTCTCGGAAGTTATGTGCAATTAGTATGGCAAAAGAGTGAACTCCATACGTATTCTCAGCCCTCGAATGGCGGCAGAAGCAATATGCTACTGGTTATGTACCAGCCATGATTGCTCCACCCATAATTGCTCTAGCCATACTTCTTCCAGCCCTATTTGTTCCAGCCATAACTGTTTCATCCATAATTACTCCAGCTATATTTGTTCCAGTCCTCATCGTGGTCCAGCCATAGTCACGGCAGCCCAGGGCCACGTACCAGCCATTTTAACTAGTTACAAAACGGCCAGATAGCTCTAGCCTTAGAGCGGCTGGTACATGGCTAGGAGCCAGTATGCCAGATTTCTTGGGACCATTATTTGACACGGCTTAGTATACGTATGGAGCTTACCGCCTTTGTAGGTTGATGGGTCGCCGGCTGCAAGTTCAGCACCCTCGAGGCCAGTGCAGAACAGAACCTGGCCACAAAAGAGGGCCTAGCACAATCAACCAGATGTCGCCGTTTCAACCAAATACAGAGGCCCATCCTGCTCTTGATGGCAGCCTGTCTGTTTGGATGGAGCGTTTTTTTTTTTTTTTTTTTTTTTTTTTTTTTTTTTTTTTTTTGGCTACATGCTATTTTCTTACTTTGCTCTTCATGCTTTCATTTCTTCGTCCACCCATGTGGCGCAGACGACCTTGTAAAGGACTTCCCAATTCGTACGAGATTGATGCACAAAACAAGGCCACGTCTGTCTTTGATTTTCCAATGTCCCGTTTCCAGGACCTACGAGTACTTAATTTCCCACCAGATAGACTGTTTGCACGAAAGCATCGACAACCAGCACCGTACTCCGTCCCTTGCACAGCTAGAGCAAGAAAGGCTACCACCAGCGGCCCGACAAGTGTACTCCGTAGCTCTAACTCGAATTGGGGAGCGGGCGTCTACTGTCTCACGTCATCCCATGTGCAACGACACCGATGCGTCTTCGCCACCTCCGTCAAGTCACGCATTTTACGCGTTGTTCCGTTTTCTAGCGACTGCCCGTTCCGCTAAGATTATCACACAGCTTGGCTCAATTTCTCAACACCACGCAGCACGTGACGGATGTCAACATAATCATATTGTGTTGGGTTTCAATGTTCTTTTCCTCGCACATTTGCCCAGTTTGCGCGTTGAATATTCTTCACGGATTATTTTTCCTCCATCCCTCCCAGTCTCCAACCAACGTAGAAGCAGAAAGCAGATCACCGCCCAACCCCAAAGTCCACCCTGCAGTTCGGTTGACGCCGCCCTGTTCGCGATGGATGCCAACCAACCCTTGCCGCCGCCGCCAATACACCAGCCTCCCGAGACCGGACGGGCCCTGACCGAAGATCGTGTCCCAAAATCTAAATACAATAGACTCCTCATGAACGTCCTGTTACGACGTGTTTATACGGACCCAGAGTTGGACATCATGGCCGCATTCAATGAAGTTTGCTCCCAAAAGCCTGAGGCGCTGCGAGAGGTAGGTCCATCTCAGAGCGTGGGCCGCTGGTTTGGACTGCCGGATTGCGGGACGGCTCATGCCCAGCCGATCTGGGACTCCTTACTGACGGATAGCACAGTCCCTCAAGAGGAAACGAAAAGCACAGCCTGCCCCCATGCAGGAAGAGAGTGTCCTGCAGTGTCTCCGCCAGTTCGACAGGGCTGTATTTATACACGGCCCCACGCCATCGCTGCAGGCGCTGCTCCTAACGGCACAGCAACGCCAAGACCAAGACATGGGCGAGGCGGACGACGACAATGAGCCAGAGGAAGAGGAAGAGGAAGAGGAAGAGGGGACCGGCTCTTCCCCTTACTCGGACGACAAAGACAACGAACAGACCCTCGCGACGGTCCTGAGGCGCCTCCTCGAAGCAGCGGTTACAATCTACGAAGGGTCCAGCAGGTCGACTCGTACGGTCCTCCGCATCAGCGACCAACTTGTCTGCAAGTTCTGCAGCCTTCCGTCCGCGGTCAACGAATACCATACGCTCGTCTTTCTCGAGACGACCCTGCCGTCCTTTCCAGCGCCACGGGCCCATGGCGTGGTCGAATTCGGCTGCTACGGCCTCCTCATTTCCGACTACATAGCCGGCACTGACGCGTCGAAGGCGTGGCGCATTATGACACCGCGCCAAAAGAAAAGCTTCAGTCGTCAGCTCGACGCGCTCTTCGCACCGCTGCGGGCAGTCCCATGGGGTTGTGGCGACGGCGACGAGACTAACACCACCACCTCCTCCTCTCCTCCCTCTTCCTCACCCTCGGCCAAAACGGCGCTTGGTGGGCTGCATGGCGGCGGTTGTGTGGACAGGCGGCGGCCGGACCTCGCGCCCGGCACCAATATTTATACGGTAGCCGACTTTCACAAGTGGTTGTTGAGCGGTGCCCCGCGTGTCGAGGCTCCGTATCGAACAATGTTTCAAGGCATAATGGACAATTTTCCCACACCAAAGATTGTTTTTACGCACGGCGATCTCCGCTTGGAGAATGTAATCGTCGAGCAGGTGGGCGGTGCTGATGGTGGTGCCGGCAGTGCCAGTGGTGCTGACAGTACCGTTTCCGGCGACTGGAAGATCCGGGCTGTCATTGACTGGGAGTTCGCCGGGTTCTACCCCGAGTATTGGGAGGCGTTATTTATGACCTTTCTTTTGTTCCAGAGGACCAAAGACGACTGGTGCTTGTGAAAGTACTCCGACTCCCACAGATCAGTCACTGCCTTCACCTCCAGCGTCTGGCGATCGAGTAGATTGTCATGACACACCAAGTCGTACGGGACAACCCAAAGTTCTAACAAGAACTGATTCCGTTGCTGGTTGTGTCTATTATGTTCACATCCAATAGACAGTGAAATCTCTGCAGAGACACTTAAAACGAGTGCCTTTCGCCGAAATCGACCACATTACGAATTTCCGCATGTTCCGCCTCTCTTTTAGTAAAACCATCCGCGCATGAATATGGCACTGCAGAGGCAGATGCCCGGCTCTCTAGCGAGAAAGTGCCGCCGGCTTGGCAAGGCTCAAAGTAGACATTTGGCTTTCCATAGGAGTCGGCTACCAAGTCTAGGAACGATGGCTTCAGTGTCGTCGACGTGTCGCTGTGCCACATAGGCGTGCCCACGCAAGTCGATTCTGTCAACAAAGAACAGCACGGCGATGGAGGACCATTGGGAATCATGGCGGCGGGCACGCCTTGAGTAGCTGGGCTGCTGATGTCACAGCCTGTGTCACAGCCTGTAGCATCCCAAGGCGCCAGTGGCGATAAAGGCGAGCGAGCCCATGTTTCGGCCGCCGGCGTCTCACGTCGTGCGACTCTGGGCCGGGCAATATTATGTACGTCCTGAAGGTGCAGCCGCAACGCCGGGTCATCCTCGAACATGCCAGGGCACCAATAGTGCGGACACGGGATGGCGCCGTTGATGGTGGCCCGGTAGCGGCAGACCTCGAGATAGCGCGGCAAGCAGACGTCGACGTGCCTCAGCCAGGCCTGGCGGTTTGTGTAGGAGCGCAGGCGCGATGCTGCTGGCAGAGTTTCGTTGCCGAGACAGCTGGGGCAGTACCCGGCACAGGCAGTGGCCGTGCGGAAGACGACAGGGCCGCAGCGGAATGGAACCTCCGCACGGTCAATATGACGCTGGCAGTGTGCTTACCACACGTCGGCTGGACCGGTCTCCCAGGCCTGGCAGAGAAAGCAGAATTCGGCTTGTCCCGACTTGCGCTTGGTGGTAGCTCTTGCTGCACGAAAACACATGCGACCAGCGCTTTGACAGCTCCATTTTGGTAAATCCGGGTGTGGTTAGATGGATTTTTTATTTTTTATTTTTTATTTTTTATTTTTATTTTTTTGCCAGACATATCGGCGATACGACACTTACGTCTCCATGTCCTTGCCGCACCACGGTGCCGGCACCGGGCAGCGACCAAAGATAGGCTGAAGGCCCTTCTAGTACGCCACGCGGCAGTCGCTCCGTCGAAGAGCCACCAGGAGCCTCAAGGCGGCCACACCAGCCGGGCTTCGCAGCTCGGCGCGCTACGGCAGGAGAGCGGCCAGGCTCTCGAGCTCGGGCGTCATATGGCGTATACGGCTGAAGTGGTCCTTGCACCAGTCGCGCTGCTCGTGCTCGGACGCCCGCTTAGGATACACGTCGAGGTGGGCTCGCTGGTTTGCCATGAGCTGCTGCTGCCCAAGCGCCCGCCGCGCGCCGTACAGCTGCTGCCGTCGCATTTCTTTGGCGTCTTGCCCCAGCGCAGCCGTCTGGTATATGTTAGAAATTAAAGGGGGAAAAGGAGGAGAAAGAGAAAGAAGAAAAAGAGAGAGAATAAAGGAGCGCACTCGCCAATCTTCCCTCGATAAACTGTGATCGTTAGTATAATAGAGTAAAGGCGGGAGGGGGGGTGAATGCGGAAAGCGTGTAGAATGGCAATACTCACCGGCGCCAAAGAGTACTTGACCTCTTCGGGTATCACTTGGTTGTTTTCTCGCTCCCAGGCGCTACAGAACCGCCGCATCTTGATGCGGATCGTGCGCGTTGTCGCCCATCCGTTGCGTTCGTCGAGGTACCCCCCGAATCCCACACCAGACGGTTTCTACAAAGTGCTTCATTGTCTGCATGTCTCTTGGGTCGACGGGATACTTCTTTGCATATGCCTTCCACAGCGCCAGGTCTCGCTGGCACGGCTTCTGGCTCCGCGGCCGGAGCTTCCGCCAGACGGGCTTACAGTCAATCGTTGACCGGTCAGGAAGGCCTCTCGACAGCGCTGTTGCTATCACGTCGTCCGCACATGCTGCTCTCCTTTTCGGTGGCATCGTGATGAATTGTCGCAGAGTTTGTTGCTTTGGTGACTATCCAAAAGATTGTCTCGAGGAGGTTGAGGGATGGTAGTGTCTTTATATTCATCACCTTAGAAGTGTCAAAAAAGAAAAAAAAGAAAAAGAAAGAAGGGGTGACGAAAAGCCAAAGGCAAAACACAATCGACGAGAATGACACAGCCAGAAACGGCAACACGAAGAGCACTATACTCGTCATTTCCTTTTCGGGGGTCCTTTTCTACGGTATTTTCATCATGAAGCAAATCGCGAATGAGCCAAGATGTGGGCTCCGCCTGCAGCACACTCGCCACGCCCCCAGCACAGGGCCTCGATTTTGTCGCTACCCTGTTCCATCCTGTGTTATCCTGTGCTCCGGCTGTGCTTTTTCCCACAAAACGACTGCATCTCGCAGGGGTCAGAGGTGGAGTACTGGCGATCGGATTAGACTCCCATATCGTGAAAAAATACTAAGAAATAGAGAAAATCTATGATAATAATAATAATAATAATAATAATAATAACAATACGGGCGGCTTATTACACCGCCTTGTAGCGACAAAGGCCCCTGCGCTCAATGACGTCCCAGAAGTGGCTTAGTGGGGCCGCCGCCGTTTGCTACTAAGTAAACTGGAGCTGCAAGAGCTTTTAAAGAGCTTTTTACCGAGAGCTTGATTTTCGCAACCACTTACACCTTTTTTTCTGTTTTCCATTCATTTTGTCCCTTTTTCTCAATCAAGATCAAAATACTTTATTTCTGCTCGACAGAAAAAATGGCCGCCACTCCCCAACCGTCTTCGGTCACCTACGAAGAGCTGGCCGACCTCGAGGCCGAGTTTGATGACCTTGATGTCGAGCTGCGTAGGTTTTTTTTTTTTTTTTTTTTTATTTCCGATCCGATTCATTGCCTAACCTTGTGTAGTCCGCCTCCAGGCCCGGCGCGAACGCCCGCTGTACGAGCGCCGCGCTCAGCTCGTCCGCCGCATCCCCAACTTTTGGCCGCTCGTCCTCGAACAGGCACCGCCCGAGATCGACCAGTACATCCAGCCCACCGACGCCAACCTGCTGCTGTCGGCGCTCGAGGACGTCGAGATCACGCGGTTCGAGGTACTCGAGGCCGACGAGGCGTCGACGATCGCTGCCGACACCGCCACGGAGGCCCCCGCCATGGCCGGCAGCGCCAACGGCACGACGACGGTGCTGCCGGACCCGCGCAGCCTCGCCATCCGCTTCACCTTTGCGCCCAACGACTACTTTGCCGACCGCGTGCTCGAGAAGCGGTTCTGGTACCGCCACGCGCCGTCGGGCGGGCGCAACGGCGGCAGCGGTGGCGACGGCGGCTCCTGGTCGGGCCTCGTCAGCGAGCCCGTGTCCGTCCAGTGGAAACCCGGCAAGGACCTGACGGGCGGGGTGCTGGACCTGGCCGTGCAGGCGTTCCAGGCCGCGGGCACGGACCGCGAAGCCGACGCCACGGCCGCCCTGCAGGCGGCGCTCGACAAGACGTCCGTGGACGGCCTGAGCTTCTTTGCGTGGTTCGGCTACGTGGGCCGGCGGATCACGGCGCAGGAGAGCCAGACGGCCGCGGCCGAGCAGCGGGCGAAGCGCGCGGCGCGGGAAGCCCGGCGGGCGGAGAAGAGAAACCAAGGCGCCAGCGCCGCAGAGGGGGAAGAGGACGAGAACGACGCGGACGGTGAGGACGAGGACGAGGACGACGACGGCGGATATCCTCACGAGATTTTCCTGGACGGCGACACTGTGGCCGTGACGCTGGCCGAAGACGTGTGGCCGAACGCCATCAAATACTTCAGTACGTGGAGGATGGACGATAGCGATTGATGCCGTCGTTGCCGTGCTATGCTAACAAAGGTTCCTCGCAGGACAAGCACAAGAGCAGGACGCCCTGAGCGACGACGATTTTGAGTCGGGCTCCGAAGTCGACGAGCCGTCGGGCGCGCCGCCGTCCAAGAAACAAAAAACGTAAAAAGTGTTGTTTGAAACAGGACAAGGGCCGGTTGACTAGAAATAAAATCATTTGACCGTGTATATGCAGTAAGAAAGGGGGGATCTATTCGTGCAACACCGTTTTCACAGTTAGATAAAAAGGGATTGTGATTCTCGATTCCAAAATATTAAAGATATATTCACCGACAATGTGGCCCCGCAAAGTGAATCTATGTATATATATCTCCATGCAATTGCAACTGATTCGGGTGTTTTCGTGCTGGAGACGAGGGCGACGTGGTCTTTGGTCAAACCCGGCTCCTGCTGCGCCGGCGCCGGCTGCGGCTGCGGCTGCGATCACGGTCGCGGTCTCTGTCTCTAACCCTAACCCTGTCTCTGTCCCTGTCTCTATCCCTGTCCCTGTCCCTAACCCGATCTCTGTCGCGGTCACGGTCACGGCTCCGACTCCGTTCGCGTCGACTGCGTCTGTCCCGGTCCCAGTCCCGGTCTCGGTCCCGGTCTCGATCCCGGTTGCGGTCGCGATCACGGTCTCTGTCCTGGTCGCGGTCACGCACACGATCGCGATCGCGGTCTCGATTACGCTCCCGATCACGCTCCCGATCACGCTCCCGATCACGCTCCCGATCACGGTCTCGATCACGGTCGCGGTAATCGCGGCGTGGGCTGCGGCTGCGCGAGCGGCTGCTCCGCCGCGCTGCCGGAGGATCGTCCCGGCTGCGGTAGTCCCGCCCATCCCGTGGTGCCGTCCGATCCGCGCTGGCGCCGGCGCCTGACACCGCTCTATCGATCTGCCGCCGTTCTTTGGGCACGTACCGGTCAATCTCGTCCGGCTCATACTTGCGCTTCACCATCTCCGGCGAGCGGTCGCCGGCGACGCTGCGCTTATCGTCGACACCAGGGATGGGCAGGCCCTTTTCGCGGGCTTCCCGCTGTGCTGCAAGATACGCCTTGGCCTCCAGTTCGCGCTTCTTGACCTCGCTCTGTTTCCACGCCTCCAGCTCTTCCTTATCGAGACTGATCGGGGGTCGCGAGGCCATAGAGGCCATGTTTGCTAGTGCTGGTGCCGTGCCTGCGGCCGTCCCAGCCGTTGCCGTTGCTGTTGCTGTTGCCGTTGTCGTAGTCGACCGGCTGCGGCTGCGGCTGCGCTCTCTTAGCTCGTCCACGCGGCTGCGCAGAGGTTGTGCCGCATCGCGCGACCGGCTACGCCTCTCGGTTCGCGTGCCTGCTGCGCGCTTGTCGTCACGCGGCCGGGACCGTGAACGACGAGGGGGGGAAGAGGCCACGGTGACGCGGTCGTCCCGCCGCGGCCGCCGCGAGCGCGATCTCGGCGCTGCCCGGGGCCGCGACGTGGACCGCGTCCAGCTCCTACCTCTCGGCTGGTCTTTGTCTCTGCGCCTGGCGCGAGGGGTGCTGCTCCGGCTGCGGTCACGATCGCGGTCACGATCGCGGTAGTCCCGGCGGCGGCGAAGAGACGGCGACCGTGTACGGCGGCGGGTGTCGCGCGCGGTGTGCCGCGACCGGCTGCGATGGTGGGCGTCGGTAGTACGCCGGGGCGTGTCGCGCCCGTCCGCGTCCTTCTCCTTGCGCAGCGACCTTGCTCTGGAGCGGCTTCGTGCCTGCACAATGCGAACCTCACTACGGTCGCGCCTTGGCTCACGGCGGTAACTGGCCCTCGATCGGCTGCGCTCGCCGGGTTCTCTTCTGCGTGTGCGCGACCGGCTTCGGTCAACGCGGTCCCGGTTCCAGTCCCGGTCCCGGTCCCGGTCTCTGTCATTGTCGCGACGGCGGCTTCTCGAGACGGAGCGCTGGTCGCGTCTACGGCTAGCGGCTCGACTGTGGCGACTGACGTCTCTATCACGGCCGTCTCTGGAAGTGCTTCTTGGGCGTTTTCTACTCGTGGTCGTGTCTGCATCGGTCGTTGTTGTTATTATTGTCGGCTTGGGTTCGTCGTTTGGTGTCGCCTTGCCAGTATCACTAGTGATACCTTTGGCGGCGCCAATGGAGGTAGATTTTGGTGTGGATATCTCGCTGGGTGTTGCCGCTTTCTCGGCCAATTTTATCGTAGAACCTGCTCGAAGGCTGGTGGTGTCAGGCTTGGCGGCCTCCTTTGCGTCTGGTTTGGGTGTGCCCAACCGAGATTCCGCATTGCGTTGCTGCTGCTGCGGCTTCTTGCTATCGATTGCTGTCTTGGACGAAGCACGTCGTATGGGTTGAATCGCCGAGGCCGGCATACTTCTCCGCGGCGGCGGAGCCAGCAATTCGTCAATCTCAATCTCCGGCTGCTTCTCGACCTGTGACGAGTTGCTTTCCCGCAGCAAATCCAGCATGGCCAGCTCTTCCAGCCGCTGTAGCTCCTCCCCGGACAACTGCTTCTTGACGTCCTCTGGCTTTTCGCGGCGGTTCGCTCCTTCTTTCGCATCGCGGTCACGGTCGAGATGACGGCTTGTCGGCGTTGCATCTCGATCTCGATCTCGCCGCTCCGGATCTCTGTCCCGGTCCCGGTCCCGGTCACGAATACGGTGGCCTCTGCTGCGGCTTCTATTGCGGTCTCGATCCCGATCCCGGTCTCGGTCACGGTCGCGGTCTCGGTCGCGGTCCCGCTCCCGATCTCGCTCCCGCCGTTCCCGCTCACGCTCGCGCTCGCGCTCCCGTTCTTCGCGTTCGAGCTCACGTTCACGCCGCCGAGCCTCCCTCTCCTTCTCGCGCCGCTCTTCCTTTTCACGCTCCTCGCGCCGCCGGGCCTCGCGGGCTTCCTGCTCTTCTTCCCGCAGGCGCGTTTCTTCCTTTTCGCGGATCTCCCGCTCCAGGCGGCGCTTGCGCTCTTCGACCTCGCGGAGCTCTTGGCGCACGCGCTCGCGCTCGGCCCGGCGCAGGGCCGTCTCGGCGGCGTACTCTGCGTCGGTGCGGGCCCCGCGGGCTTGCTCCTCGGCGGCGGCTTCGTCGCCAATTTCGGCCCGGCGAATCTCGCGGATGTGCGCCTCAATGACGCTGGAGTCGATGAGGGCTTCGATCACGGCCTGGGCTTGCTGGTAGACACCGCTGCGGTCCAGGGCGCCGTCGATCAGGGCGGCCGCCTTGCGCCGGTCGATCGACAGCAGCTGGGCCGGGTTGCGCTCGACTTCCTGTTCGGCGACCTCGAGAATCGATTTCGTCACCTGCGCCTCGTAGCCCTGTTTTACGTTGTGTCAGTCCGCCGGATCCAGGCGTTTCGCTTTATGGGTTTTCATCATAGGTTTTGCTGCAGCACGTACGCTTGCTTCAAACTTTTCCCACGCCAGCTTGCGGGTCGCATCGTAGCCGCCCTTTTTCTTGAATGTATGGGCGAGCCCCTCGATGGCTGACCGCACGGCGCTTGACAGCGGAAGCTCAGAAGCCTTGAACGGCCCGGGCATGCCGCTCATGCCATTGGCCGCGTTGGATGTCGGCGCTGCGGCCGCCGCACCCTCGGTACCAACGGCGGGTGACGGCACCAGTGCCGCCGTCGACGCAACACCGTTGGTCGCTGCATGGGACATGTCAAAGACGGATGACGCCGTTTCCTCTCTCGAACACAATGGTATTCGTATGAGTTACCCTTCGCAAACCGACGCGTCGGTGAAAGGCGATCGGGTGGCAACAACACTCTCAAATAGCATGAAACTGGGCAACCACCATAGATGCGATCAATGTAATTGACCCGGCGTCAATTCATTTTCTTTGCGGGAGTTGAAAGGTGAAAAAGAGCAACGAGGCCGAAACCTCGTCGACTTGATTCGGAGGAGAGAAACGCGTAGAATAGCGAGACAACAAGGGATTTGCAATTGCAGGGCGAAAACAAATGACCAAGAAATGCAATCGGTGTCCGGCAATCGAAACGCGCTTCGAGTAGAGTGCCAATCCACGGGGTGAGAAGAAGTATGTAGCCGACTCGAAAAGGAGGGCTGGTCGCGTCGTGAGATCTCGAGCATTTCTGCCCCAGAAGCGGCTATTGTGCAGGATACTAGGGCCTGGGCTTAGCGGGCCGTCAATGGCACCTGCTAGCGTATGTAGGCCGCTCAATCTCCCTGAATGGCGGGGCGCATTTCCCAAAAGCGTCTTTTCGCCAGAGAAACGCCTTCGGATTTTCTTTGCTTCCGAGAGCCGCCCAAGTGCATTCTTCCCGCGGTTGCCCGTCACCACTTTCGACGAATCGACGATTACGCTTCCCGGCGAGGTACGAATGAACGACAAGACGGACACGGTCAGCCACCACCGCATCTTTGCCGCTTCGACTTTGTTTTTGTTAGCCAAGCTAAACCTTCGTTTTTACTCTTGGCAACAACCACGCCTCTCTCAACGCAAAAAAGTCAATTGAGCACAACCATGGTGCACCGCATCGTTTTCTGGACGGGCTTCGGTGAGTGTAGTCGATGGCGCTCTTTGAGCGGAATGTCTTTGCGTTGTTCTGGCCTGACTGACGCGAGGACAGGTCTTGCCACTCGTGCGTGGCAGCTCGGCATCGAGATGCGGCCGTTCTTCAACAAAAGCTCGCTCTGGGTCTACCCCGTGTTCGGCGCGGCCGGCGCCAGCTTCGGCTACTGGCTGGAAGGCGTGGACGAACGGCAAACGGCCGTGTTGACGGCACGGAAGGAGGCCATCCTCGAAAAGCGAGCACGACAGGCCCAGCAGATCGAGCAGACGGGCGTGGCGGCATAGGCGGTGGGTTGACGACTACAAGCATCGCGGGGGAACAAGAAGAATCCATTTGTACATAAGCCGAAGATGGACGGGGGGCAGTGAAAGCTGCGCGCAAAGATAAAGCCTGCTTCACAACGCAGCCCGGATCAAAGATAAATAAAAATCACATACGCAAGAAGAAAAAAAACACTGAAATTCATGGAAATGAAGCCCGGCGCCCTAATTGCCTGTCTATACAAGTTGCCAGGATTCCAACGTCTATGTCATGAAAGAAACCCGCCTCTTTTTTTTACTGCTTTAACAACGCCCTTTCTTTTCCCTTTATTTCGTCTTTTTTTCAGCCCGCTAATTGGGATCCTCCCGTGTCCGCATGACTTGGTTGATGGCGTGCGCCGGCACCGTGCCGCTAGCCTCCTCGTACTCGCAGATCAGCATGCTGACCAGCGACGACGGCGTCGTGTCGAACAGCAGCCGGAACGAGTCCGCGTCGCAGTGGTCCGGGTCGATCTCGTTGTGGGCCAGCGCGTCTGTTGCGACGCGGTCCCGGTCGAAGCTGACCGTCTCCGACAACGCAATGACGGGGCAGCCCTGCGCGCCCGCCGCCAGGGCCACGTCGTAGGTGCCTGCGGGCGCCAGCAGGGCGCCGTTGGCAAACACCGCCTCCACGCCGAGGAGTACCTTGGTGGCCTGCGCCACGTGATGGTCGAGGCCGTCGAGCGAGGGGCTGTACACGACGGACCGGCAGCCGCCGCCGCCGGCGCGGTCTGCTTCGGCAGATTCGACCCCGGTGGGTGTCGACGCGCGGTCGCGCCGCGGCCGGAAGTGCTTGGCCAGCGCCTGCCCCGCCGCGGGGTCTGCCGGGCAACGCGGCGCGCACGAGGCGCGGACCGCCGTAGGTCAGGACGACGTCGCCGTCGCGCAGCAAGCCGGCGGCCTCGCGGGCGATGCCGACGGCGGCGGCGAAGATGCGCTCCTGGACGAAGCCGTCGACGGCGTCGCACAGCTCGGCGATGGCGGCGCGGTCGTCGAGGTCGAGGTCGAGCTGGGCGACGCGGGCCTTGAGCAGGCGGATGCCGTTGCCCATGGCGAAGCACATGGGGCGGCACTCGGTGAGGTACTCGATCTGGGGGTTGAGGACGTGCGACACAAAGTGCCGCGAGAACGCGGTGCCAGGTGGTGTCTGATAGGATTGGATGACCTGAATTTTTTGTTTTTTTTCCCCTCCGTCAGTTTTACCGGGATAATAGAAACTGATACAGGGGGGCACAGCAGAAAAACGCACCTTTTTGAACGCCACCAGGGTCGCCTCGAGCCGCGCCATGCAGTCGCGCAGCGTGAAAGCGGCCATCTGTTGACCCACCGCCAGCACGGCCGGGTGTACATCCTTGTGCGCCTGGGAGAGAGAGATGCGCTTCGCCATGGGGAGGTGACTGAAGCACTCGGGGATGCCGCTGCGTGGATCCTTTTCGCGGTCGCCAGACGCCGCCGCGGCGGTGCCGACGTTTGTCGCCGCTCCCGCGGCTGCCGTAGACCCACGATGTGCCAGGGGCCCCGAAATTCTGCCCGCCTCGCCCCCGGCCGCTGCGCCGGTCACGTCCTGCTTGCCCTTTGCTTTTCCTTGTCCACCGCCGCCACCGCTGCCGCTGCCGCTGCTTGGTGCTGGTTTTTGTTGCTTGCTGCCACCGTCGCCCTTGGGTGCCGCCGCCCCTCCTGCTCCCGCCTCCTTGGCGGCGATCACAGCCGCCCGTCGCTTGGCCTTTTCGGCTTGTTTGAGGGCCTTCAGCTCGGCACCGGAGAGCTTCTTCGGTGCGTCGCCTCCTGCTTCTGCAGCTGGTAGCTTCGGCTGTTGTTTCTGTTGCGGCGCTTTTCCGTCCGCCTTGTTGCCGTTGCTCTCACTTCCTGATGGCGCATTGTTGGCGACCGCAGCAGCGTTCTCGCTGGTCTGTAAAGTCGCCATTGTTCGGCGCTCTGTGGAGAATACGTCGGTAGCCCTGGCCTCGCCTGGCCTCGCCTGGCCTCGTCTCGTTCCTGTCGCCGTCGGATCCCGCAGACGAACTCTCCCGCCGCGCGGTTCGTTTTCTTGAGAAAATGCCGGTTTTTTATGGCTGGTTCTTATTATGGTGTATCCGTGGTAAAATTAGAACCAAATCAACTAAAATAGAGGGCGTGTAGCTAGAGTTTGTCTGCAAAGAAAACGCGCCCGAGGAACGATGGATCGTTTGGTGAATTCTGCTGCTTTGTGCTTTTGCAGCAAAAGCGGGTCGAGGCATTGAGTCACTGAGGCGTGCGCGCTGGCTATGAAGCCGGGGGTTTTGATTCGCCCTGATGCGGTCATCACGTGCCTTTTGCTGGCTGCAATCGTCTCAGCGCCATCCGGAAACGGCAACAAGCCTGGCAGCCTTGCGCGATAGCCTTCTGGCCTACTATGCATGACTACGAAAAAAATATTTTATTCTAAGAAAGAAGGAGTTCGAGCTTTTCTTTACTAATTCACAAAGAATTTGCTATTTGTTGTGCATTATTTGCAGTTTGAGCTTCCGCTCTGAGAATTTTTCGTAGTCTCGAGCTAAGATTTAAATGTGACACTGTCAATCTGACCACAACAAGCAATTCGCAAGGAGAATGTACGTGCGATGAGGACATGTAGCCGTGAAAGCGACTGAAGAACAAATGGCAAATGCATTTTGCATGCCGTGCGCCACACTAAAAGCCATGTCTACCTGAAGACGCCGCTGTTATCGTAGCATGATACCCTCCTCCCCTGTTCAGCAGCTCAACCCTCCTCTGGTGTGCTGGCGGACGCCCCATCGGTCGGCCGCTCCAGGTACAACTTCACCGTCCGCAGCAGCTCCCCGTCCATGGGCTTACTCTCCCGCGCGCCGGGCACCTCCGCCACCGTCGCCCGCACCCGCCGCACCACATCCATGGCCTCCTCGCGCGTCGCCTGCCGCCGGTTCTTGCCCTTGCCCTTGCGCAGCAGCGTCACCTCCACGCGCAGGCCCCGTTCCAAAAAGCTGCGCAGTTTTGCCAGCCGGTGACCCAGGTCGTGCGGGTCGATCGCCCAGTTCAGCTCCAGCTCCTTGCCCGCGACGGACTTGCGTCGCTGCTCCTTGGCCTTGTCGGCCTGGGCCTTGCGCTCGGCCACGCGGTCGACCACTTTGCAGATGGGGAACCGGAGGTTGCCTTTCGTCGTGGTCGTGGTCGTGGTCGTGCTGGTGGCGTCGCCAGTGGCCGACGCAAGGGCCTCGTCCTGCAGCGCGCGGGTCGCAGCGTCCGCCTCGCCGGCGGGCAGGGCCAAGACCACCAGCGACTCCTTGCGCCGGTTGATGCCGGCCAACACCGAGGCGGTCAGCCGCGGCGACGACAGAGACCCGTCGTCCTGGCGCAGGATGACGTACCGGTGGGTGATCTCGTCGTCGCGGGGCAGGCGACCGAGCTTGAACTTGGCGTGGGTCTTGTTTCTGTTGTAGTTGCTGCCGCCGCCGCCGCCGCCTCCGCCGCCGCTGCCGCCACTGCCACTGCTGCCGCCAGGCGTATGCGGATGTGCGGGTTTTCCGTGCCTAACGTGGCCCCGGCTTGCAGGCAAACCGTGGGCCGCGGGCCCCGGCCGCGGCGGAAGGCCCGTTGCTGTTGCTGCTGCGGCCGACGCGTGGGGAGGTGCGCGACGGATCGGCGCTCGGCTGTGTAGGCACCGACACGGTGGCGGCCGGAACACGCCGTGCGCTCTGAGAGGCCATGCTGCGGCTGTGCGCGGCGCGAGTGACCGAGGAACCTGAAGGAGGCTGCCACAGCTGTTGGCCGAGCTGGTAGCGAAGCTGCTGCTGGCAAAGTGGACGCCGTGCGGGCTTGGACCAGCCGAGTACACCCGCGCCAACGCATTGGCCGGCGAAGAAAGGCAAGCGGTCCCTCGCATAGTTGGTGCTTGGGAAAATGCGGTCGCAAAAAAGACCTAGAACTGTCTTGCGTTAGGAAGTTTTGCGCAGGTGGGAAGCTTTCTGGGGTTTTCGCGCCAATGGGCCTGTGCATAATAACGAGGTACTTTGACTGACTAAGCGTGTATGAGCAAAGCCAAAGCTATCCATCACCACATCCGGGCACAAATTTAACCCACAAAGAAACAAGCTTGTAACCGCATCGCACCAGCCCCACATATGGTATACAACGGTTTGTAAGAAGCAACACCGTTTTGGGTTCAGCATCGCCCTTCTCCCTTCTTGTTCCCGCAATCCCGCCCCCATGGCCTTTGCCCGCTTCACCCGCGCCCTGTACGGCCACCCGGGCCGCTGGGCCATCGGCACCGCCAAGACACTCGCGCTCTGCCACGTTGTCTGGACCCACGGCTACAGCGTCGGCCCGGCCTCGGGCCCCAGCATGCTGCCCACGTTTGCCGTTGCCGGCGACTGGTTGCTCGTGTCCAAGCGGTTCCGCGGCGGGCGGGGCGTGCGCGTCGGCGACCTCGTCGTGTACCGGATCCCCGTCGAGCCGGGCGACGAGGCGGTCAAGCGCGTGCTGGGGCTGCCGGGGGACTACGTGCTGGTGAACTCGCCGGAGGGCACGAGCGATTTAATGATCCAGGTACGTCTTGTTACGGCGTTGTTGCCCTCTTTGATTGTTTTCTTTCATTCGTTCTCTTTTTACTGACGAAACAGGTCCCCCAAGGACACTGCTTTCTAGTGGGCGACAACCTGCCAGCATCCCGGGATTCGCGCACGTTCGGCCCCGTGCCGCTGGGCCTGGTCCGGGGCAAGGTGGTGGCGAAGACGTGGCAGTGGATGGTGAACCCGCTGGAAGCAGAGGCGCCCGCGTGAGCAAAACACAAAGGGCAACGGGACGTTTTCTGCTTTCTTGCCAAGGGCGCTCGTTCAGCACGGCGACGGCCGCGGCGCTTGTCGGCACGACCAGTTCCGCCAAGAAGAGCCGCGTATGAAGAGCAACTTGGGTCCTACGGACGTTGGATATGCGCTCACTCGAAACGACATCAAGTCGCCCGATCGATTTGACCAAAACTCCACGATATGGGCTGTTACACCAACGATCTACTTTGTAAAGGCACCTGTACTAGGCACAATACGCTGCAATACAACGCACAACAGCATCCCACGTTTCCGGGCCAAAATTCCTAGTTATAATAGTATAACAACAAAAGGAATGTCGACAACAGAGGGCGACCAGAAAAAAAAAGCCCAGAATGCCTATAGAGAAAACAGGAAGTGGAATTGCTACAAGAATTGCAAGCCCACCCGGCGCCACGCATGTCTGGTGTCTGAGAGCGGCACAACAGCGTACAATCTGCCGTGCTTTGGTGCAAGCTCATCTATGCGGACAGGCGTTCTCTCTCCCAGCAATACAGACTTTGAAAAGGGTAGACAAAAGGTGACAAAAAAAATACATAGCTACACAAAGAAACAACCAACTCTCAAATCTTGCCATACCGCTGAAAGAGGGAAAAAAATAAGATAAGAAGCAGTAAAGGAGAAACTCCCAAACACCTTGCCCGGATCCCCGGCTGAGAAGCCATGTAGCACAAAGTAAAGAAACAGGGTAACAAAAGACGTAAAGCCGATGGCGGTAAAAAAGACACCCCCCCGCGAAAGCAGGGTGGTTGTAGAAGCTCCAAGCGATGCCAAGCGATGCCATAGCTGGCTGCTGTTGCTGTTGGAAGATTAGGGGTGGCGAACAATGAAGCGGTATTAGAAGCTGGTATGTCCCAGCGATGCAGAGCGAGTAATATAGAGAAACAAAAGAAACGGTTTGGCGGGAAAGGATGCCGATCCCGGGCAGCATCGAGCCTCAACCCTCGATATGGGACTTGGGGTTGCTCTGCCCGAGCAGCTCCAGACACCGCTGGGACAAGCTGACAACCTCGCCCTCGTCGTCCTCTTCGTACTCGTTCTCGGATCCAATTGGCCGGTTTGCAATCTGCTTCACGACCTCTACAATGTCGTCCGATTTGGCGATGAGGTTCATAAGCTTCTTGTCTTCCGACTCGAGCAGTTGCAAAAGCGTCCAGATCGCAATGTGCTGGAACGTGGCGTCGCCACTGGCAAGGAACCGACTTAAGTAGCCGTGGATGCCGCCGTCGGGCTCGAGCCAGTATTGGATAAACATGGTGTAATCGCCGACTATCCAGTTAGAATACGCCGGATAGAGACAACAAAAAATGCAATAACAAAAGAAGACATAAAAAGAAAACCCTACCTTTTGACGACAGGTTGCCCATAGCGGCGGCGCTGTTTCCTTGTACTTCGATGCTGGGGGATTGCGTCAGGGGAATCAGAACGTCAAAGACGCCTAGGCCGAGCAGATGCATCTTGAGCTCGTCACTAAGAGCCAAGACAGCAATGGCGGCCGTCATTTCCGACTGCACGTTGACCGGGACGTCCAGCACCAGCTGCTTGCACTTTTGTACGGCACCCGCCTCGAGGACCAGGGCCTTGTTGCGGTCGGAGCTGGCAGCCAAGTTCCGCAGCGTCGAGATGGCGTGGCATTGAATCTCCTCGTTGTCCGTGCTACCGAGCAGTTCGACCAGCGGCTTCAGGAAGCCGGCCTCGATGATGGGCGACTCGTTCATCGGGTGGATGGAGATGTTTCGTATGCAGGCCACGGCCGACAGGATCAGCGGTTGGTACGACGACTGGAGGAGACGAAGGAGGGCCGGCAGGCCGGAGGCGCGGACAATGTCGAGCTGGTACTTTTCGTCGGAGGCCAGGTTGCGCAGGGCCAGGGCCGCCTGGCACTGGACCTTGGGCGACGAGGAGTCCATTAGATTGACAAGGGATTGGACGAGCTTGGGCTCGTTCTGCGCCAGCTTGCGCCGGTTGTTGGTGTCGACCGCGATGTTGCTCAGCGCCGTAGTGCAGTAGTATTGGACGTCGACGTCGGGAGAAGAGAGGAGCTGAACCAAAACAGGAAGAGCCCCTGCGTTGACAAGCTGCTGGCGGTTTTCGCCTAGGTGCAGGGAAACTTGTTAAGACTGAAGCCCTGCACTGGCACAAAAAAAAACGACCAAAACAAAAACAAACACATACCAGAGTGCGTCATGTTTAGGAGAGCACCGGTAGCGTTCCTTTGCACCCGCATGTCCCGCGACTTGGCTAGACGGGTCAATGGAACCAGCGCGCCCGAGCGGGCAATCTTCGCCTTGTTGTCCTCGTGCGTGGCGAGATTCGTGATGCAGCCGACGGCGTTGCACTGGACTTCAACATTGGTTGACAGCATCTGGCGCTTGAGCGGGTTGAGGCCGCCGAGGTCGACAATCAAGACTTTGTTCGCGGCTGTTATGATGTGTCAGTAGGAAGCGTTAAAAAGGGAGGAGCGGTGGTCTCGGACATTGCGGGAGACTGACTGTTGACGGCAAGGTTGCCAAGAGCCGCGCTGGCCGCCCGTTGCACTTCGATGTCGGGGCTTTCAAGAAGGAAAAGAATGGGCTCGAGCGTGTCGCTGTCGACTTCGCGCACGTCTGTTGTGTGTCAGTACAGAGTTCGGTCGTGTCGAGGACCAGCATCCGCCACCAGCCCGTAAACCAACACACCTCGTTCCGTTATCTCGGCAAACGTTAGGCTGGCGCTGCGCTGCAGGTCGATGTTGTCGGAGTAAACGAGCGTGGTGAGTGCGCGCAGCGGTTCGCCGGAGAAGAAATCGGTCTCGTTTCGCTGTTGACGGGTCAGTACGCACGTCAGGCTAAGCAGGTCCAATAGACCAAAACACGCTCGGATGCACACGGAAGAAGCACGAACGTTTTCGAGATACTGCAGTAGGTCGGCTACCGCCTCCCGCTCGCTGTCGGCGAGAACGGGTTCGTAGAGGCCATCGCGGGATTTGTCTGGATAGACTGTGTCAGCTTTGGGGGAGCTTGTGATGACAGAGAAGAGGCAGTTGGATGACAACACCACAATCCAGCAAGACAGCCACGTACCTCCGCAGCACTTTGAGCTGCAGACACCCATCGCGACGTGAAAAGCGTTGCCGTGCAAGAGACGACAGTCGCTCAGGCGAGGGGACAGCTGGCCAAGGTGACCAGTAGTTTTGATCGCGTCGTCGTCTGATCGAGAAGGTATTCGTCCGACGGTGGCTTCTGTGTATCGTCCGATCAACGGGGACACAAGGAGAGTGAGAAGGTCTTTGTGTTCGAAGCAGGAAAAGGTCCTCGAGGAGTTTCTCTTTCTTTCTATTATTCTTTTTTTCCTTGTGGTCCTCAACAGAACAGCTCTCACTCTGAAACAGGCGATCCGTCTGCACGCGAAAAGCGAACAGCAAGCTAAAGAAAGCGACAAAAGCGCTTTTTTCGTGAAACAACAGCAGAAATGCGCCCCTCAGGGACAGCCGTTCGTTGTGGTGGGCGGTCGGTTGTTGTTTGGAATGTCGGCAAGACGAGTTTCGTTGGTGATCGCAGGATGAAAGGACGAGGAGGAGTAAAAAGTCGCTGTGTAAGGGCACGAGTTTGGTGGAGAGGTGCCGGTTGGACGGGTGACTTTCCAGTGGGCGGAAGAAAACAAATAAATTACGGGTGCTAAAACAGGTGCAGGAGTAGCACGTAGTAGTATTACTGGTGGGCGTACATAACAGAGCAGAGGTAAGTACAAGGTACTTTCATTGCCAGGCACAGCTGCACCCGAACGCCGCGTACCCCAAGCTCGACGAGTTAGGCTGTTTTTTATGCTGTTTTACTGGGAATAGTTCTTTTTAGTAAGAGCAGCCAAGCCGTGGGCGCTGAAAGGGAAAGTGCACACGACCCCCGGCCAGGCTGCGAGTCACGCCTTCCCCTTTTACGAGTTTTACGAAGCTGCTCTCTCATACTGTCGACGTAATGCTGCGTATTTTCATGGCAGGCGCATCCCAGCCCATGTGCATTCCTCTTGAAGCCAAGTTTCACTTTTTGACTTGCTTTTTCCTAGGCTCTATTCGCAAGTACGGAGTACCAAGTAGTACCTAGTCGTACAGCGGCGCGCGCCGGCAGCGAAGATGCAGAAACTGATTGGCACTACTGTTGGCGGGGAAGAAGCAGGGCGCTCTCGGGCGATAAGAGGGGCTAGTTGGAAACTTCTGGCAGCGACAGAGCCGACAGCAGCTATCTATCAGGTAGTTTGTGCACGTGCAAATTCTAGTACTCGTGTTGTTGCAAGGCACCTATGGGCAGTATTGCTGTAGTAGCTTTCAGAACGCTCATCTGCACCACCACCACCACCAAGCGCCACTATAGTCCCAATCTCGCCGCTTTCTGTTTGTTGCCCTCAAGTCTCGCTCAACGCAGAAGATAGGCATTGCATGTTTACCGTCCTGCCCGTCTACGCCTACGTCCCATTTGATCAAAGCCTGATCTCCCCGTGTTGTTTTTTTCTCATTTCGACGCAACTAATCGGCATCCACCCATTTGCTCCCCTCCCGAGGAACGTCCTCCGACTTCGCCGACTCCTCCGATTCCTCCCAAACTCCTTCAACCTCGTTCGAACCGCCCTCTCCTTTCTTGACGAATCCTCCAATGTGTCAGTGTTCCACAGGTTTGCCTTGATGGATGACGCTCGTGCTCCCGTCGCAGCCAAGGCGACTTCCCCCAACAACAGCGGCAGCGGTGCCCACCAGGCCCAACAGGCGTCGTCGCAGCAGCCGCAACCACACCAGCCATCACACGCGCACGCGCAGCAGTCACAATCACCGCGGACCCCTTCCGGGGTACCAGCACCGTCTCCGGCGTCTGTGCCGCCGCGGCACGGACACGATCTGCCTTTCGTTGCACCATCGTCGTATCTTCGCCCCAAGCCCGGCAGCCACTCAATGCAAGATTCACAAGCCTTGAGCATCCTCGACCGCGACCAGCTCGTGGGTTTGGTGAGTGTGAACTACGGGAAATTGGGGGGGCTCAGTGCCAGATACAAGGGGGGTAGATCCGCTGAACTGACCACGGCCTTTTCGTACCCGCTGCAGGAAAACATTCGCCAATTTCTGAAGATCCGCACCAGTTACGACGTTCTTCCGCTCTCGTTCCGCCTTATTGTGTTGGACACCGATCTGTTGATCCGCAAGAGCCTGGCTATTCTAAGCCAAAATGGTGAGGGCCTAGACCACTCGGAAAACGTAGCACACGCCCATACATAGCCGCTCCAGCTAACTGCGTGAAAAACAGGAATCGTGTCTGCGCCGCTGTGGGACTCCCATACCTCGACGTTCGCCGGCCTGCTCACCAGCACCGACTACATCAATCTCATACAGTACTACTGCCAGTACCCCGACCGGCTCAGCGAGATTGACCAGTTCCGGCTCAGCGGCCTTCGAGGTGCGATTGGCTTGTTCCCGTGGCGTTGCTCTTCCTTGTGTGTTTTTTTTTTTTGCTGGTGGACTAACGATTGGAACAGACATTGAAAGAGCCATTGGCGTCCAGCCGCCCGAAACCATTTCCGTACACCCCATGCGGTCGCTGTACGAGGCCTGCCGCACGATGCTCCAGACGCGGGCACGGCGCATCCCGCTCGTCGACGTCGACGACGAGACCGGCCGCCAGATGGTCGTCAGCGTCGTCACCCAGTACCGCATCCTCAAGTTCATCGCCGTCAACAACGAGATCAACACCGTGCTGCTCAAGAAACCCGTGCGCGAGATCGGCCTCGGCACCTACGACAACCTCAAGACCGCCAGCATGAGCGACCCGGTCCTCGACGTCATCCACATCATGGTCGAGCACAACATCTCCGCCGTGCCTGTGGTCGACAGCCAGAACCGCGTCCGCAACGTCTTTGAGGCCGTCGACGTCATCCTGTGCATCAAGGGCGGCAACTACGACGACCTGCAGCTGAGCGTCGGCGACGCCCTGTCGAAGCGCGCCGAGGATTTTCCGGGCATCTACACCTGCAGCGAGGACGACCGGCTCGACGCCATCTTCGACACGATCCGCAAGTCGCGCGTGCACCGCCTTATTGTCATCGACGACGACAGCCGGCTGCGGGGCATCATCTCGCTGTCGGACATTCTCAAGTACGTGCTACTGTTTGGCGAAAGCGACGACGCGGTCTCGCCGGACGCGCGGTGAGGCGGGGGAGAGAATGGGCCCCTGTTTCTTTGTTGTTGTTCTCGCCGTCTTTCTTCCCGGCGGGCGGGGAATTTTGTCTTCTGCATTTCATAAGGCGTCGCGGGAAGGGGGTCGTGGCGACCCGGGAAACGGACGACGAACATCCGGCGGTATAGTTCGTTCTGTGGTCTCGATTGTATACGAACCTATCTAGATGGTTTGGGGTTTTGTTGTGGTATTGTATTTCTTCTTCCGCACCGCGACTACATGCCGGTCGGTAGATATCGGTTTCAGGTCAGACCGTCTGCTCGGGACGTCGTGATCTCGGCAAAGCGAGAAGACGCGGTTGTCATGGTTTTTTATAGACAAGGCGCGTGGCGAAGGAAAGAAAATACGGTGGGAAAGATTACAAAAGCAATTCAAAATGCAAGACGATCATTGTGAAAGCTCGCCGAGAAACTATCACAAGTTGCTTTTTGGACAAGGCTGAACGAGAGAAGCTAGACGAACGAAGTAAACCGAATTGGCAACAAAAAGACTTTATCAAAGTATCTAAACAGAATTAAGGAAAACGAAACAACATAGCAACCCAAACCAGAGCTGTCAGCCGCAAGGTTTTTTATTTCTGCTCATGGTTCATCATTTTTTTTTTCGCTTTTAATATAATTCCGTCAAAGCATTTATATTGTTTTTTTGATTGCTGCGCCGCCATTGTGGAAAGCCGTCGCCCAGACAATTCTTATTTATCCTCAGCTCAAGTGATATACCACCGTTTGCTTCGTGTGCATGCGATCGGAAATCCAAAGGAAGGGGAGAAAACAGCTACAAAAAAAAAGACGAAAAAAAAGGTGCACAGCAGAAATTATGAAATAAAGCGAACGAGGAAGGAGAATCAAGTAAAAACGGCAGGTGCAACCTGTGTCGCGATTGCCTCTCGCAGCGGGAGCCTGTGCAACCGGTCAATCCCCTCATCAGCAAACGACGCACAGAACGGCCAGAAAAGTAAACAAACCCACTTTTTGTCCAACCTCACCACGAGAACAACCTCGCTCAACACGCCCGAATCCTTCAACGCATGTATCCGTCTGTGTCGACTGTACGGCAAGGCGATTCTTTTGTTTTGTGTTTTCTTCTCGCATTGTTTTGCCTCCAGAATCGCCGCACCGCGCGTAAACACGGATGGATTTCTTCGGATATGCGTTGACGATTGCCTCTGTTTTCTTTTCTTTTTCTCGCTAAACAATTCTTTGACCTGCTATGCCAGCGTCAATGCAGACAAGGGCCTTTTTGGGAGGTGCTGGCGGTCGTGGAGGAGCAGACATTCTGCCGTCGCCGTCCCTGCAAGGGTTGACGCCAGCGATGCAGCCATCGACACCGCGTATGGCCGCCGTGGAGCAGCCGCCGCCGCCGCCGCCGCCGCTCTCGCATGCCCCTGACGCCGTTGCGGCCCGGCCATCGTCAGGCTTTAGTCTTGACGGCAACCAGCGAGCTGGCCAGGGCAACGCATCGAGCCAGCCCGACCGCCGCAGCTACCATGGTAGCAGGCCCTGGACCTCTGCGAGCAGCGGCGCGGACGACTTGTTTGCCGATGAACACGCTGAACCGGGGCTCTCGCAACAAGGGCTCCTCCTGCAGGAGTACAACCTTTTGGCATCTACGGTTGGTTTTCCTTAAGTTCCGCTGGAAACGTGCTTATACTGGTTTTGCGAATGACTGATTTTTTGAGCAGCAAGGCATACGCTCGCTCGCTTTTGAAGCAGGCCCTGACGACTTAGCTTTGTATCCCGTAGGTTGAAATCCAGAGAATGGGAAAGGACCTTCAGCGCTATGGCATTGCTGACCCAAAAGCAGAGCGAACAGGACTCCCAATCTGGTGAACGGCGAAACTGGTTTGCTCGTACGTTCGGCAAGCCGCCGGCGTCTGCACCCCGCCGGTCGTCTCGCCAATCTGCGGGCCCTCGGTCCGAGAAAGGCACGAGACACAAGCGGAACGGCAGCGACCCATCTGTTCAATGCCAGGGGTTGAAGAAGGACACCGTGGATGCCTTGAAAAACCAGAGTCTTCAGACGCTCGTTCGCATCTGCGGCAAGAGCCTTTTTTATTTGCCGAGCGAGTACGCTACCCGGTCCCTGATGCTGCCTACCTGCTTTCGCGCAGCAGCGCAGTATCTCGTCCAGAACGGTAAGTTCATACAATTACGCATCCCAAGACAAGCCGACCGCATTAACAGAGACAATACATAGGCCCCGACACGCGCGGGATTTTCCGGATTTCTGGGTCCGTGAAAGTGGTCAACGAGCTTTATGACTACTACGGCGCGCATCTCGACGAAGAAAACGACATTGCTGCCACTGTCCGGTCACCCAACCTCCCTTTCCACATCAAAGCCGGCATCCATGACGTGGCGTCCATGTTCAAGCGATTGTTGGCAGGTCTGCCAGGCGGTATACTCGGCCAGCTGTCTCTGTTTGAGGCTCTTGTTGGGATTTATCGGGCCTACGGCCGGCCGGACAGATTTGGGTTTGATTTTGACGACGCCACTGCCGAACCGGATAGCAGCGGTAGAAACAGCCGCACGCGGGCGCGTCTCATTGCGTTGGCCATCGGAGCCGTGCCCTCGCACCTGCAGCGAGAACTGATATGTGCTGTCTTCGGCCTGCTTTGCCTGATTGGCCGCGCCGCAGAGACAGCTCCCCGGCACGATACGGAGGGAAATCACCTTCCGAACTCTGAGAGGATGGGATACGGTGCCCTGGGCATCATATTTGGACCGCTGCTGATGGGAGACCTTCTCGAGTCGTACATCGCAGGCGCAACGGACGATGCGCTTTCTTCGCCTGCGTTGGCTGCCCCATCCAGTGCCTCATCTTCTCCTCGGTCCAAAACGGACAAACGGAGAAAGAGCACGGCCTCCGATAAGCGGTCGTTGCCCATCCTGCCCTTGACGCTGGACAACATTCTGCTCGCCAACGACATTGCCGAGATGCTCATCACGCACTGGCGGGACGTTGTTCATCAGATGAAAAACGTTGGCATCATGAGAAAAGAATCCACGCTCCAGCCCCACCAGCAGCACCACACACAGCAGCCACCGCGGGCACTCCGTCCTACGCGGTCCGAAACATTCGGCGATCAGGATGAAAATGTGAGGAGACCGCAGACCTCTCAACCGTATGGACCGCATCTTCGAAAGGCACGCAGTACATCCATGTCGCGTACTCCATCCACGTCCATGAATTGTGCGTAATTTGATCTCTTCCCCCCTTCCCATTCCCAAAACAACGCGTTAGTTTTTTGTAGATCAATTTCGTTTTTCTAACCAGCAACACAGTCAAGCAAGTTCCTTCCGGGCCCTGTCTTCAACGGCCTGCTGACATGACATTTGAGGAGTTTGCAGCCAGAAAAAAGCTAAAAAGCCACGCCTCATCAATGTCTATTGCCTCGGAATCCACATACCTGGCTCCGCAAAAGCAACCAGCCAAAGTGCTCTCTCCGTCAATGGAAGAGGTTTCGGCAGGATTGACTCCGACGAAGATGGCAAGCACAAGCACAGTGAAACTGAAGAAGCAGCGCCGGGTCAGCGGCGGGTTCTCATCGCTCTTCGGCGGTGAAAAAGATGCCGTGCCAGCAGGAAACACTCCGATAATTTCTAGAAAAAGCCTTCCCGGCGGTAGGACGGATGGCAGCGATCCCAAGCCGGGTACAAAGAACTCGCCTAAGAAGATGTTGGAGCCAGAAAATCTCGCAGATAATGTAATCCGGACCGTCGATGGCAATGTACAAGGCCCGGGATCACCTTTGAAAGCAGCACATGGGAACATCTTCATTGGGACAGACGCTGCCGACCCGAACCTAAACAAACCCGCAGACTATGCTGGGGATACGGTCTCCACCCCTCAGTCGAAAACGGCAGCATTGATCGCACGCATCATGAATTCGCGGCAGCAGACAACGTCGACCGAGCCAAAGAGGCCCGGTACCGCGAACAGCACAACCAACACCAAAGACAAGACAATGAAGGTGTCACGTAAAGCACTCGCATCGTCACCGTTTGGCCAGAGCCGGAAGACAGCTGAGGAACAACCAGGTGATGTGCACAGCACAGCAACCGCCCCGGAAAGTCACGATGATTGGACGCAACGAAATGTGGTTTCGGCCACCAAAGTACACATAACAAGCGACGACGGCCCGGGTATGGCCACGCCGACCCCCAAGCGGCGCTGGAGAGTGCGCGATGTTCCGCCGCCCGTGGATAACCACAGCGGTGACGAAGCGAGTGGACCAAGAGGCTCCAGGCCTCGTTATCCCACAAGACCTGGAGAAGTCGCAGCGCAAAAAGACGTTTCGAGCAGAGATCCCAAGCAGTCTAGGACGCCAAAAACACCGCCAATGAGAACAACTGATAGATCGGGGTTTGCAGCCGAGGAAAGCGAGCACGTTAGTTGGATGAGTGAAAAACCATCACTGAGGCGCTCGCTTCAAGGTGAGGACAAAGAAAATACAAACAGAAACCAATCGCCGCTGTCGGAGATCCGAAATGATACACGCGGGCCGAACCGGAGCCGCTCAAAGTCTTTAGGAGTTGCGTCGAAGAGGACGCAAAACGAGGCTCACGCCATGCTTGTCTCCAGCCCACGGGACACCATATCGGGACCAAACGGTAGCTCCGTGAAAGCGATGGCGGCCATGTTTGATAGTGTGGCCCTCAATCCGCAAGCGGAGACGCCGCCATCGGTGCAAAGCCAGACCATCCGGCCCTGTGGTACGCCGAAATTGAACAGCGGCTGGTCTCACTACACAAGCAACCCATCGCCAACAAAGACCGTCGACGCCGCTGCCGTTGCTTCAACTTTGTTTTATTATACACCACCGAGGCAGGATACGGCGGGTGCGGAAGACGGGGGTGGACTGTCTCCGACAAAGAAAGATCAGGCATGTGACAGAAAGTGCATCCGGATCACTGTAAACAACAAAAATGGAGCGTATACGGACGGCAATGAGCCCTTTAGTGCTAGCGAGAGACGGGCGTTGACACGGTCTGCGGACCGACCGGTCAAGAAGGGAAACAGCAACGCGAACGTCCAACAATCCCAGCGAAAACCGCATGGGCTCCGCTTACGAGACAGCATTAACCTGCCTCCAAACGGCGGTGCAACAGAAAAAACTACGAAAGCAATTGCCGACCTAGCAATTTTCGATGTCCTCTCCCCTACGGAACTTAACGAAGACCCCTTTGTCTCGAAAAGTTCACCCTGGCCAATTAATCCGCGAACGACATCTTCCACCCCGAAAACATTCAAAGACTTGCAGCGTTCCCTTGACGTCAAAGTGCTGGAGTGCCAAAGTTGGAAGGAGAGAGCCGAGGCAGCAGAAAAACGGGTGGACGAGCTCGAATTGATCATTGCAGCCAACGGCGGCATTCGTCGTGAGGACGATATTTTTGGAGGCGGAGCGAACCCGCAGTCAATTGCCGTGACGTTGCCAAACCAGAGCAACAAGCGGCAGTCATGGAAGCAACATACGCCGCATCCATCGACAACGCCTGCTCACATTTCACCGGGGGTGAAAGAACAGCTAGCTCGCTTCGACCGACAAGCAGGCGATATGAGCCCGTCGGCAAACCGTGCGCCGCTGCTTGGGCGACGAGGCGTGGACTCTGTCGACAACATCACGTCGGAAAACAGCAGCACAACAACGGTGGTTGCTCATGGGCGGCTCGGCACGGAGCGCATGCTGCCGTTTGTGTGACACACACAGATGTTTTGGGACAGGAGGCCGTTGCAGGATGTGTAGGCTTTTTTTTTTTGGACGATGAAAATGCATCGCATTTTTCGACATGGCAGGACATAGGCGTAAAAGGGCGTACAAAACATTTAAAAAGTTTCTCAGTTTTGAAACAAATCATATTGGACGGCGTTGGCTTCTGTAAGTTCTAAACGTGCTGAATACGAAAGCTTTTGCCATGACGTTGAATACAAAAACGAAAATGCTATCGTACATACGCAGCAGGCATCCCAACGACAACTCAAAGCGGTACTTTTTTATGCAACAAGGGCCTCGCTCATGCAGACCCCATCCTCCCTCGGGCTCAGCGCACAAACTTGCGCCGGGGCGTCGCAATGCGGTGCGTGTACTTCCACAGGTGACGGAACTTGGGACCCTGGCGTTTGGCCTCCCAGCCGCGCGCCTTGCGCGGCGGCTTTAGCGACGGCAGCCGCGTGGGCCGCAGCTCAATGTCCGCCCCGGGCACGCCCGCCCGCTCCATCACGCCCGCCGTGCCGGCGTCCCACTGCGTGCGGAACAGCGTGGTCGCGACCGG
This sequence comes from Niveomyces insectorum RCEF 264, assembly GCA_001636815.1. Lineage (NCBI taxonomy): Eukaryota > Fungi > Ascomycota > Sordariomycetes > Hypocreales > Cordycipitaceae > Niveomyces > Niveomyces insectorum. Next base: position 1,324,767 of record AZHD01000002.1, read on the forward strand.
CGTGAGGCCGTGCTTGTCGGCAAAGCCGCGGACGGA
>AZHD01000002.1:1341312-1566122 GCA_001636815.1 Niveomyces insectorum RCEF 264
GCCTCGCGCAGCTGCCGCGCCAGGTCGGCCTGGCGCGCGTCCTGGTCGCCGCGCAGCGCCGCGATCTCGTTCTGAAGACTGTCGCGCTGCCGCTCGGCGGCGGCGCGCGCGGCCTCGGCGGCCTGCCGCTGCTTAAAGTCGTCCTCGGCTTTGCGCCGGGCGTCCCGTAGCTCGGCGTCGTGCTGCAGCCGCGCCAGCTCCTTTTCCTGCTGGAACGTGTTGACCTGGTACCGCAGCGTGCCCACCTCGGCCTTGAGCGCCTCCGTGCGCCGCCGCTGCGCCTCGTATTCGTCAGCGTCGGGCGGCGCCATGTTCTCCTTGCTGCTCTCGTGCGATGCGGCGCGGTAGGATGACGCAGCGCCGAGGGACTGCGTGTCGGGCACGGCGCTGTGCCGTGACGGTGACGGTCGTACGGGGGTCTGTCGTTGTTGTTGGCGAGCTGTTGATGTTGATGCCGCCTGTTGACCGGGTCGGCTGGTTGGAGTTTCTCCCGTGAACAAATTGTAGGAAGGCTGCAGCGATGCCGTGCGCGATGCTCCCATCTGTACTGTTAGCCCACTCTTGTACGAAAACCTGCATTGATCTCGTCTTATTCCAAAAACTCACTCTGCTGTCGCGAAAGGTAAAGGTCGGTCGCGCGCTTCCGCTGCTGTTTCGAAAATGCCCCCGTTCGTTGTTGGTCGCGCCGATGGACTGTCGGCCGTTTCTGCCCGCTCCGCCCTCTCGCTCTTGCGGCGTCTGCCCGCTCATGCTGGCGTTGTGGGTTGCCAGCGGTGTTGAGGCATGGATGGAGCGAGAATGTAGAAACGGAGAAGGACGCGTCGTGACGGCAAGAAGCTACAACACTTTCCCGCGTGCGGCTTATCGCAGATCACGTGCAGATATAAAACAAGCAAAACGGGGGCCCACAGAAACGGACGGAACGAGAAACCGTTTTAACCGTATGCGGACTTACAGCTATGGAACGCGCTCTGCAAACGACATCATCGCTTCTTTTTGTCTATTGTCTCTTGTCTCTTGTCTCTTCTTGTCAAACCAACCAAGCTAACGTGTGAGACAGCTCCATGCCCAAGCTCGTTTCCTGTCTAGTAAGCGGTTGTAGCTACAAATACGGATAATTGCAAAAGCACACTAATATGCAGTTATTCGGTATTTACGCTAATGCGTTACTTGCATAACGCTGTATGGCTCCGTTTTCTGCCTGCCGTAGCTAGCCATCCGGCCCTTTTCCATTTTCGTGCAGTTTCCAAGCTTCACCCAAACAGCTGTCCAAGATTGCCCCCGGATGTCCCGTACTTGCAGCCAGGTACCCACTATGACATAGAAACCCCGGAGCGCAGCTAATTATCGCGCTGCCTGACGGGGACCAACAAACCGACGTCTTCCATCTCTCTCTCTGTCTCCTTTTCGTCCAAACGAATTAACCAGACACCGCAAACCCTCTTCGTCCTCCTCAAACGAAGGAGGATCGCCAGACTTCGTCGACCAGTTCACGATGCGCTTGGCCACAGCAGCGGCTCGGGCCCTGGTCAGTTTTGCTGTCTTGTTGGGACGGTGGGAGGATTTTTCGCGTTGACGAACGCTAACACAAGACACAGACTGCGGGCGCAGGCGCTTCCTCTTCGCTGCGATGCTGCCCTCGGGTCGCCCGCTTCTCGTCGTGCTGCCACCCACAAAGACTGCCTCACAACAGCACCCGTCTGCCCCGGAGGCGGCTGGGATCGGCCGCCTACTACGTACCGCTGCAACACGGCCGGCGGGCCTCGACCGCACCACAAAACGACGCCTCCAACAAACCCCGACCCGAGCATGACCAAGCGTCGACGTTGTCATCGGCGCCGAGTGAGCACAGACTGCCGTCGTCGACCGAACCCTTGTCGTCCGACACGACGTCCGCCGCGACCGAAGACTGGGAGGAGAACCCCAACTTCAACATCCAGACGTTTGCGGAGCTGCCGCACAGCAACTTTGGCGTCAACCAGCACATGATCATCAACGACGAGTTCAAGGAGGCCCTGCGGCAGATCCTCTGGCAGTTCCGCGCGCCGATCCGCTACGCGTTCGCCTACGGCTCCGGCGTGTTCCCGCAGAGCGCGCCCAACGGCCGCGTGCCGACGGACGCCGAGATCCGCGCCATCCACCCCAAGGCGCCGCTGAGCGTGCAGCGCGCCCAGGACGGCACGCCCAAGATGATCGACTTCATCTTTGGCGTCACGTTCACGCAGCACTGGCACAGCCTGAACCTCAACCAGCACCGCGACCACTACAGCGCGCTGGGCGCGCTCGGCTCCGGCGCCGTCTCGTACGTGCAGGACAGCTGGGGCGCCGGCGTCTACTTCAACCCGTACGTGGTCGTCAACGGCATCCTCATCAAGTACGGCGTCGTCAACCTGGACACGCTCTGCGCCGACCTCAGCGAGTGGCAGACGCTGTACCTGGCCGGCCGCCTGCACAAGCCCGTCAAGATCCTGCGCGACGAGGCGCGCGTGCGCCTCGCCAACCAGATCAACCTGCTGTCCGCGCTGCGCACGGCGCTGCTGCTGTTGCCCGCGCGCTTCACCGAGCACGAGCTCTACCACACCATCGCGGCCATCTCGTATTTGGGCGACCCGCGCATGCGCCTGCCCGCCGAGAACCCGCAAAAGGTCGTCAACATTGTCGACCACAACCTGACCAACTTCCGCCGGCTGTACGCGCCGCTGATCGAGACGCTGCCCAACGCCGCGTTCGACGACCCGCGCTGCCGCGCGGGCCGCGCGGGCGCCTGGCTCGACGACGCCGACGCCAACCTGCAGCTCGTCCAGGACATGGACCCCGTCAAGCGCGCCAACATGGTGCGGCGGCTGCCCAAGGCGTTCCGCGAGCGGCTGTACTTCCAGTACCAGAAGAAGTTTGCCATCCCGCGCGGCGAGTTTGAGCGCATGATGCAGGCGTCGCGCGACGAGGACACGCCCGGCGGCGGGTTCCGGCGGCAGCAAGGCGGCGGGTTCGAGCGGCGCATCGTGCAGGAGGGCGCCGCGGAGCTGCCGACGCACGTGCGGCACGTCATTCGGCAGACGATCAACTGGCCCAGCACGACGCAGAGCCTCAAGGGCCTGCTGACCTCGGGCATCGGGCGGTCGAGACGCTACATGGGCGAGAAGATGAGCAAGTGGCGCGCGGCAAAGACGGAGCGTGCGGCCGCCGCGCCACGGCCGGACGCCCCGATCGTGACCGAGTTGCCGCCAGCAACCCCGTCCGAGCCGACGCCGTCGTCATCCAAAAACCAACCAGTACGCCCAGCATCGTCTTCCGCCGACAGCGAGGAGGCAAAAAGCGATCCGGAAAAAAAAGCATAGACCGGACCAATCTTCCTCGACTATTGTCCTACCACATTCCTTTTTTTTCTTTTGTCTGACTTGTGTTTGTTCGTTTTGAACATTGTACATAGACACGGAGCGTGTTTTGCGAGTCTCGTGTGTCTTGATGGCAGGTGAAGGCACTGGCATACAATGGCTCCCATTGTATGACCAACGGCTTATGATTGCCTCTTTTTTTTCTTCCCTTTTTGTATACTTTTTTACTTACATTGTATTTTTTGCATACGCTCGGCGTGGACAACAGCGAAGAGCACAACACAGCACAACGCATTGTTTCTCATACTTGTCAACGGAGGCTTTTGCAAGGAGGCATGGGCATAGAGGAAACGGGGGCTACATTAGAAAAAGGGGGGACACGGCGAAAGGAACGGCTGAGTAGCCTGTTTGTAGTAGGGGCATTTTCGGAAAAGGGAGGACAATGCATCTGGCCAGGGGCAAGGAGACAGATACGCAAAAAACCCGTGCATAGACAAAACACCTGTAAAAATCAAAAGACAATTCCTTTTAAAAGGCTAGTGAATTGTGTTTCGTCTATAAAAATGCGCGAAAAGAAAGACTCGCGAGTGCTATTGACGCCGCCTACATTAACGAATACATCCATCCAACCCTGGCTTTGCTGGTTGCAACAGCGTCGACGGCGGCCTCTATGCAGCAGAGCTGTCTCTATACCTTGGTTCACTTCTTTCTCTAAAGAGGATGCTTCTGCCGCTCTGCCGTCGCTGTAGATACTTCGCTTTCTACATCGCAGCAACAATAGAAAAACCAACCTAGATGGCGATGCCTGCGTTTGAATATGTTTCTCTGCATCGGAAGCATCATCTTTCTATCCAAAAGGCAACCATGGTAATGGATCAGTTGGTGAGCGTGGCGTCGAAACTATACGCCGGTGAAACACCGTTGGAGCCTTTCAGCCTGCAGAGAGTCTTGCCGAGCTGGCGCCCGGCCTGACCCACGGACGTGCATATCTGTTCTTTTTATGATGGGCTGCCTGCTCGGAAAACAACCTGTTGCGTTCTTCTTCAAGACTCCTTGAGCCGTGCCGCTATCCTGGCGCTCCTCCGCAAGGGTGTCGCGTCGATATGTGTTTGCGAAACTGTCCGCTTTGTTCGTGCAGGCCGTTTGTGTGCCCGCGTCGTCGTTTCGGCTGTCTTGTTTGTTTCCGTCCCTTGTTGTGTAGGAGCCTTCCTTCCTCGTACTTCTCTTCGAATGCCCCTTTTAGGGGCAATTCCTAGGCCAGGTGAGCGCATGTTCGCCGCGCCAGCTTGCCGTGCGCTTCTTCTTCGTTCTTCTGGTGCTGCCGCGTCTGCATCGTTTCCCTTGGAGTCTGTAGTGGCTCGTGGTCGTTTCTTCGTTCGTAGTGGAGGAACCGTGACCTGTCCTATTCCTTCTGAGTCCCGGAGCCGCCATGTCTGTTGCCTTTCGTTCGATTGTGTCTTGGCCCGTTTTGTTTGTCCCTTGCCGCTATCCTCGTCCTCGTCCCTGGCTCGCTTGCTCTGTGGTTGTAGAGAAGGCATTCTCTCGCGCTCTTCGACGTCGTCACCGTCCCTTCGTCCGTCCAACCATGCCTCGACCCCCTCGATATGGCGTGCCAGCCCGGCTGCTGCTTTCTCTGCGTCGGTCTCGCGCTGGCTGTCGCGTTCAACCAACTCAATGTTCATCAGATCCCGGGCCGTAAAATTGTGCTCCACCTGGCCAGCCTCCACGGCCTTGCGTTTCTCCTGCAAGTGCGCGAGTTTCGCCTCCCAGTACGCCACGTCGTTGAAGTCGGGCGGTGGCCACGCACCGTCGTAGCGGAGGCCGAAATCGCCGCGATGGCCGACGAGGCCCTCAATGGCGGTGATTCGGAACGAGGGGGCCAGCGCCCGGGCTCGGGCCTCTGTGCTGCTGACGCTAGCGCTGTGGGTGTTGTTGTCTTCTCCCCTTTTTCCGTCGTTGTCGTCGTCGTCCGGAATGCGCCCCTGGTCACGGCGCCGCGTGTCAAGCTCCGGCAGGTAAATGTCCTCCCCGTGAAGGATCCACCGACCGGGGAGGCCGAGCTGCCAGAGCGCGTGCAGCTGGTCCCAGACCAGCAGCCGCGCCGACTTCATGCGCTCGATGGCGGCCTTTGCGGTGGGCGACAGGACCGGGGCAACGACGCCGATGGGGATTTTCTCGCAGCGTGCAAAGTAGTGGCTCTCGTCACGCTCCAGTGCCTCGAGAGCCTGCACTTCCTGGGGCGTAAAGTCGGGATGCACGTTGCCAGCTTCGGCTTGGTCTGCCTTGGCCCATAGCTCCTTATCTTTGGCCGTCCAATAGTCCAAGTCATCGAAATCGGGAGGCGGCCCGGTACCGTCCCAAAACAGAGTAAAGCCTACTGATTTCAGCCCTTGCGACAAGCAGCTGATCGCGATCGGTTTGCCGGGCTTCCGTGATTTCGGGCGAGTGTCCAGCTCGGCGTGATACAGATCCTCGTTGTGCAAGATCCAGTGGCCCGGGCGTCCAAGCTTTGGTAGGTGCATCAAAACAGCAAGAATGATGTTTTGCTCCTGTCGTATGGACTCCTTTCTTTGTCGCGCGAGCCGGCCAAACACGTTGTCTTGTCGCTGCTCCATCGATTCGAGAACACGTAGCTCCTCTAGCGTGAAGCCAGGTTGCACGCATTTCTCCTCGACTTGCTTCGCCAGTGCTTTGAAATGCTGCAGTTTGGCCTCCCAAAACGGAACGAGCGACAGGTTCGGTGGCGCCTTTTGGCCCGACCACATGAGGCCGTAATCGTTGATCTCGCGGGCTACCTGGACCAGGTTGCGTACCGGGACATCTTCTTGTGGTCTCCGCGTTTGTGGCCGCGTGTCCATGTCGAGGCGGTAGATGTCTTGTTCCTGGTGCAAAACCCACTGACCGGCACGACCCATGCCGGCAAGGCGATACATAGTAGAGTTGACCAATCGTATAACCACTTCAATCCTAGATAGTAGCCGAGGCGCCGGCCGCGGTAGCCCGCGGCGAAGACGTTCAGCCCAGTCATCTGGGATGTCGGGCGGCGGCGTGCTCTCGCGGCTTGTCGAGCGTACTGCACTTCCTCGTAAACCCGCAACATCTGGCAGCGGCGAAAAAATAGAAGACAAAGACTGGCTCATATGGGCGCGTGCCGTGAAAACCTTTGGGGATAATGCGGACGAGGTTAGATTAAAATGGAGGAGTCTCGTTGACGAGCCCTGTGTTTGGTATACGGCAGGTTCCGAAGCTAGCGAGGTTGGCGCCAAAAAGTAGCAGCACGGTTACTGAATGACATACCGGGCCCACTGCAATCTGCGATGTCATTGGCTTATAGGCTCGGCCCGTAGGTTGGGAAGCGGGGACGCTCTTTTTTCGGTATCCAAGTATGCCCAACGAGGGCCAAACAAACCGGCCGGTTTATCATGGATGCAGCTCTATTTGAACAAAATGACCGTCCTAAAATACTTGGCCTTCTTCTTATTTGGGTAGCAGAGGGGTCCTATTGTTTTGGCAGCAGAACCTTTTGCCCCATACGAGCCAACCAATCTCGAATACGTGCTCATATTCGTCGACGTGGCCACCCCCCCTTAGTTGGAAAAACAACCCACACAAGGCTGCGCATTAGGCGCCGTCTCAATTGGAAAAGAGTAAGGACGTAGATGTAACAACTGTCGACATCTTTTTTTAATGCCCTTTCGTCGTAAAGTGCACCACAAGGCTTCGGTATTCCCCTCACGTTCCAACCATGGCAGAAGACAGCATTATTTGTGTGATAGAGGGAAGTGAGTGGCTTACGGAGGCCGAGCACAACGAACGTTTTGTATGGGACGAAGCGAGAACATACGAGGAAGATGTTGGTGATAGCCAGCAGCCTAACTCAGTCCGAGAAGAGCACGGTACACCAGCACCGAACTGGTCTGACCCTGCTCCGGTCCTTCGCATCACGACAAAGCACAAACCCAAGGCTCCGGAGCTGGGCTTTCTTTTTGGCAGAGACGCCAACACCTGCGACGTTCTCCTGAATGGTCCGGGGATCAGCGACTGGCAGTTTGCCATCCAGATCAACTGGCGTTGGGGGACGATCGTCCTGAAGAACTACTCAAGGCACGGCACTCGCGTCTCTATGCATTTGCTGAAAGAAGACGTGCAACTCAAAAGCACCCGTCTTCTCCATCATTTTGAGACGGTGGAGGCTTGGCTAGGCGGCAACGTGCATGTGTGTATCAAGCGCTACAACGACCCAACAGATTGGGCAGACTACTGTAGGACACAATGGAAAGAAATCCCGAGCCTAGCTCAGTTCAATTTTGAACCCGCTATCGAAACGACAAATGCGTCCAGGCGTCCGGCGGCCTATGTGCAGGGCAAACGGCTGGGCAAAGGCGCGTACGCGCAGGTCTATCAAGCCATCGATAAGTATACGGGCCAGGTCTTTGCGATGAAGCTGTACGACAAGCCTAGACAGGCGCGTTGGCAAGAGCCGCAAATCTTGGAGTCTTTGAGACACGTATGTTTTTTCTACTTTGCCGGTTTTCTGAATTTGTTTAGACCTTGTAAACTAAGAACTAACGGAAGAAAACGAACAAATTGCCAGAGGCACATTGTACAGTATATATCCTACAGCAGGTTGGCCCACGGACCAGCCGAGCTGATCATGGAGTACGTCAAGGGGCCCACCCTCCACGACGTCCTGGAGTCGAGCAACGGCTACCCAGCACTGCAAACCACGCAGGTGCGAGATCTCCTGCGCCAGCTTCTCCGCGCCGTAGGCTACCTCCACGACCACGCCGTCACACACCGTGACCTCAAACCGGCCAACATCATGATTGCCCAACAAGAACCGATCCAGATCAAGCTGGTTGATTTCGGGGAGGCCACGTCCCAGATGCACTTTGATACCTTTTGCGGCACGCCGGCCTACAGCGCCCCCGAAGTCGTCGAACGGCGGAACCCCTGTTCAAACAAAGTCGACGTGTTTTCCGTGGGTGTCATTGCGTTGGAGCTTCTGTTTGGGCTTCCCAAACCTCCAGACGTTGGCCGCGCCCGGGAACGCGCCCCCAAGCTGTGGCTAAACGCAATTCTGCAGAAAAGAACGTCCCTGGTGTCATTGGCCACGACGGCGGCTGAATTTGTCTGCAGAATGCTAAGTGAGGACCCGAACGAGCGGCCGTCTGCAAGCGAGAGTCTTGATCACAGATACTTCCATGATGTGCTGCCTGTGGTGCGCCCGACAGAGCAGGGGCCGCCCCCAGAATCACGCGCGAATATCCCCCCGACGGCCGGCCTCGTGCCTGGCTTTTGTGAGAGGCGCGAGGGCGGAGAGCACGTCGAAGGGGATCCATACGCCTACCGGAACGACGTGCACACGCGTGCTGGGGCCGCGGCGGACGTGCCGGACACGGCCTCGTGGAGCCATAGTTCAGTTTATTCTGAAGCCGAAGAAGCGTCGTCGTCCAGGCGACAGACGAAACGTCACAAGCGAACGCACACTGCTTCGGAAAATTGGCACGAGGAACCAAACAATGTGGCCGGGCCGTCCCACCCAAACGGATTTCTCAGTGACGGTAGCGAGGAGTCTGATACGGAGGAAATCTACCAGGAAGACGAAATAAGAGACCCCGAACACGCAGGCCGCGAGGGCGCACCGTCTCCCGGTACCAGTCTCTCCCGGCATCGCCGCCGCCAGCTTCTTGTTGGTGACCGCGTCGTCTCCCTGCGCGAAAACGACCACTACCTCAATATCCTCGAGCTTTGTGCGGCCGCCAAGATCACTAACATGGCGCGCCTCAAAGTTGTGCAGCTGCTACAAGACCGCGGCGTGGTCTCCCAGCGTCACGGCCAGCCGTGGGTGCCGTACGAGGACGGCTGCTTCCTGGCCCAAAGGCTGGGCCTGGATTTGCAGCCGCTGCTTCTGGATGTTACGGAAGATGGCGTCGACGACCGTCACGCCGGCGGCAACAACAACCGCCCTTGGGTCCCCGACCTGCGGGGAAACTACCTGCTTTTGCCGCGTCCCCTGCCCCGCGCGTACCGCGTGCTGTGGTGGCACGACGAAGCCATCGTGTACGTGCCGAGGGACCAGACCGTCAATGCGACGCAGCTCGTCCGGGCGCTGGGCCTAGCCAAGGGCCGCCTGCAGGCCTACCTGAGCCGGCATCCTAGCATATCGCGGACGGTGCTCCGCGCCGCAGGCGGCCCGCAACAGGGGACATACATGCCCCTGCAAGACGCGCAACGGCTCTGTCGCGTTCTCGGGCTTGACCCAGAGCCGGTCCAAACAATGGCGGAAGCGTGCGGGCTGGATTTGTGCCCGGGGACCGGCGAGCTGGCCACGTCACGTCGTGAAGATGACGCGGGCACCGATGAGTCCGAAGGGATCGGAGAGAATGACGAGGTAGAAGAAAGTGAAAGCGACGAAGGTAACCAAGATGTTGACGATGTACACGACGATGACAACGTTGACGACGACAATGACGAACAACAAACAACCACGGCGGCTGCTGCGGACCGCCGCGAACGCCACCCCCATCGCAACATCCCACTGGCCGGGGGCGAGACCGGGACGGACTGATGCGGGTCATCGGTAGATCGTCCAAAGGCTGGTCCAACGTTCCGGGCGTTTTGCCGTGTCTCATGATATCATGGTATACAAAATCTTAGACACGAGAAATATGAGCAGCATGAAAATAGACAATAGAAGATACCCAAATGTGCCAATGATCGGGGTCCAATGCTTGACATGGTGAGAACCAAAAAAAAAGATCATTATGGACTGTTCCTCTCTTTTTGAGGCACGTACAAGGAGACTAACGAAAATGCAAACAAAATTGGCAATCCAATACACACACAGATAAAAAGGGGGGATATACTGGTTTTTTCTTTTTCCACCACTGCATCGTGAGAAAAAATCTGACACAAAAAGAAGACGAAAAAAAACAACGCGCGAAATCATCCAAGAACATGTACACACATGAATTCCAAATCAATTTTTTTACACCTGGAGGTTTCCCGCCTACTTCGCCTCGTATTTGCCGCTCACAATCTGGCGCACCAAGGGCACCTCGGCCCACGTCGCTTCGGCCACGTCGCCCGTCGCCCGTGGACTCGGCGCGCCGTCGTCGGCAAACGGATCGGCCTCCTCTTCTTTGGCGGCCGCAGGCCGTTTCTGGCTGACGGTGATGCCCGTACCGGGCAGGGTGGTCGTCGTCGCGCTCGTCGTGGTGGACCCGCTGTACTCCCAGCGCGCCTCGATGTGGCCCGGCTGCGGCTCGGCGCCCTGGTCTCCCACAACGCGGCAGACAATCTTGGCCCACGCCTCGGTGAGCGTCACCTCGCCTAGTCGCCAGTACACGAGGTGCTTGTCCTTGAGGTGGGTGCCCGACGGCTTCGTCTGGACGCCGCTCGCGCGGGCGCCCACGTAGGTGGCAATGATGACGACGTTGCGCAGCGTGATGGAAGACGGTGTGGTCGTCAGTCCCGCCGCTGTCGCTGCCGCTGCCGTCGCCGGGTTGAGCCGGTACTGCAGGAGCAGGCCCAGCTTGTCACCCGTCGCCTTCCAGACCGGCTTGAGCACCAGCGGGCAGTGCGCGGCTAGGGCGGTCGCGTCCTCGGCGTGTGCGCGAAAGGTGAAGCCGACGGAGGCGCGCTGCTGGAGGTGGCTGGTGTCGAGCGTAAACTCGTCGGGCGCGGAAGGGCTATTTTGCACAAAAATGCGGTTGGGGCCAATGACCTCGAGGAGGGAGAAATCGTTGATCCGGATGGTTTCGGTGTCTACGACAGTTAGACCAGATAGGCATGAACAAAGAACATAGGGACATCAGCACACACTCACCCTTGGTAGAGCCGTCTTCATCGGCGTTGTAGGAAAAGGCAATCTCGCCCGCGATCCGGGTCGACGTCAACTCGCCGTCTTCAAAGGTCGCAGACACGGTCTCGATGACGGACGTGCTAAGACCAGGTGCAGTCGCCTCTGGGTGCTTTAGGTGGGCGAGGCTGCCCAGGGACGTGGCCGACCGCACCGACTGCGAGTCGGACGTGCCGGTCAGGCTGGCTTCCGAGGCGAGGGCCGCCACGGCAGACGGTCGGGAGGGTGTAGACGCAAAGGTTGGGCTGCGGGACACAGCCGGACTGCTGGTCGACAGCGACTCGGGCATGGCCGGAGTGGGGACATAGATGGTGTTTCTAACATCTCTGCGGCCGCGCACCGTGCCGGACTTGCGCGACGGCATGGCCATGGACAACGTGTTGGCTACGTTGGACATGGCCGCTTGCGAAGCGGCCGCGTCTTCGTCCGCGACGGGCTCCTTTTGAATATTGAGCTTGAACGCGTGCTCGGCGTCCTCGCCCGATTCGCCCGCTGCCGCGGCTGCGTCTCGTTGTGCTTGGGATATCGGGTCGTTCGTGGCGGCCGGCACAGAGAAGCCTTCGGCATCCCGGGCGGGTTCCGAGGGTGCCTTGCCCGCAGCCCTTTGCTGCGAGGGCGGCGGGCCGGGCGGCGGCGGCACGCCGAACAGCTCGTCGGCGGTCATGCCGTTGAGGGCGGCCATACCGCCACCTGCAGCACCTCCCCCCGCACCGGCCCTGGACGTTGTTTCCGCCGCCCCGTCGCCGCCGCCGACGCCGTTGGTGGCTGCTTCGCGCGACGCCGTCCGTTGGGCGCCTGCAGAGCCGGGCGGGAGCGAAGAATCGGGGGTTTCGGCGAGGGAGGACAGCCGGTGATCGTGCTCGGCGAGATTGTGGGAGGACGCGCGAGGCGAGATGCCCCGGCCGTGGCTGCTGATGCTGGCGCGGCTAAAGGGGCCGCCGGTGCCGGTGCCCTTTCCTGGTGACAACGGACCAAAGCCCCCATGGATGCTCTGCCTCCTGCGGCCAAGCATGGTTCCGATGCGGCTTCGCAGCTTCGATTCTGAAAAGGAAAAAAAAGTACGTGTCAGCGATCAGCGACGGAGACCAGAAAACTGCAAATTGCATCGGCAACCAACCTGGTGGTGTCTCGTTCCGGGTGAAAGGCTCGGGCGGCACGTCCACGTGGGGCAAGCTCGGCAGGGGCGGTTGCGGGTGCGGCAACGGGGGGACCGGCGTGGCGGTGGACGGTTGCGCCGACGCTTGTGGCAGTGGTCCGCCCGTCGTGGACCCGGCAATGCTCGACTGTCGCGTGGTCGAGCGCCGCTCGGTCCTGGGACGGCCCGCCGTGACGCGCTGCGCAAAGGTCTGGATCTCGTCTTCCGTCTTGATTTCGAGGATGAGGTTCAGCATGGCCTCGGCCGTCGCCTGCGTGCGCGTGGCCTGGTCGACTTCGTGCGTCTCGAGCTGGGTCAGCACGTCGCGCAGGTGGTTGACGCGCTGCTCGTCGAGGGCCTGCAGCGTCTCAAAAATGAAGGGGGACTGCGATTCCCATTGCTGGGTCGCGCTCTCGAGCCGGGACGTGGCGGTGTCGACCTTAAGGGTGTTCGCCTTGCCGCCCTTTCTGCTGAGCTTGTCGGCCCGTTCCTGGGCGTCTTCGAGCTCCTTGGCCATGCCCTGGAGGTTGCTCGAGATGGTGGTCATGTTGGTTACTTCTTTCTTCGTCTGGAACGCGCGCAGCGGACTTTCCACGTCCTTCTCGATGCGCTGGCAGAAGATATGATGGGAGTTGGCAATGGACTCGACGGAGCGGACAATGGCGTCCCACGACGGTTGGAAGACACTGGACAAAAAGTGTGAGCGGGTATAACACAGTAAAAGGAGTGTAGTGCTGAAAGAAGACCGAGAACCCAACTCACCCTAGCTCTGACGACGGGCCGGGCACCCGGAACTGCATCAACTTCTTCAGCCCGACCACATATTGCTCTTCAACCTTTCGTCTTTCCTACATGGAGACGCCGCCGAATGTTAGCAACGAGAGCCGCGTTTCCAACCTTGGTCGCAAGAATTCCAGTGTTCTTGCAGGTCGCGCAAGCAAGACGTCATCGTACCTGAAGCCAATCGGCAATCTCTTGGTTGACTTTGCCGATTCGTTTTACCCGTTCCTGCAGCACGTGGACAGCCTGGTTTGGCTGGAGGCTGGCCTAAACAAAGAAAGCAAGAAAAGGAGTCAGTCAACATCATTGCGCGAGGTGACAGAGAAAAGGAAGAAAAGCAATGCGCGCGCGCGCCGGCCGTTTCCGGATGCCACGGGACGGAAGACACGGCGCAACCCAAGAAAGCCATGAACAGGACAACAGTCTTACCAGCATCGCCGGGTACTCAGACCGCGAGAGGTCGTCCATAGCGACAACAGAGGAACAGAAAAAAGAGCTGCGAAATCGGATGACGGTCGTGGAGTCACGGCCGGAGGGGACCGGAGACGGCGAGACAAGCGGAACCGCGGGAATTCGGACCCGGATGAGACGGCCGCTGCCCGACGCGAGACAAAGAAAGCGATACGACGGAGGCGGAGGAAGAGGCGACGGGAATTAAATAAAAAGAGGAAGAAGGAGGACAAAAAGAAGAAACCCAAAATCTAGCAAAGAAGAGCAACCGACGCAGCCAAACTGCGAGACATGTTCAAAAGCGACGGATGTGATATTCTGTTACGAATTGGCCAGATCCAAAAAATAAAAATAAAAATAAGAACAAAAATAACGAAATTGCGACGGGGGTCGCCGTGGATGTCTGGTGAGCAAAGAAGTCGGTTTATTTTTTTTTATGTTTTTCTGGTTAAGTTCTCGAGTAGGGGGTTTTGGCCCCATTGAAGCTTTCGCTTGGGGAAGGTGGCTGGTCGTTGCTCTGTATCTCGGACGGCAAGTGCGCAGGAGGAGGGAAGCTGCCAAAACAGCACCGAGGGAAAAAAGCGGGTCGTGGTACAGATCACGTGACACTAAGAAGAAAGGAACATAACGAAGGAACAGGCTCGCTGAATAATAAGCGTCATAAAGACGCCGAATCGTAGCCGACACGTGAGTTCGACGTCACTTTGCTCCATGAGATGAATTCATTCTGGGAGAATTACTGACGAAATACATCGAAATTCACAATAACAGAGACAAACGAACAGAGGGGAAACGAAAAATGGACTGTCGAGCCAAAACAGAGAACGGCGGCGCGTCCTCGGGATGGCCGGCTAGAAGAAAGAAAGAGCACTAACAATTGAAGGCCGGCGGGAAGTTTGGGAGTGGGGCTCCTTCTGGAAGGCTGACAGAGGCCGAACCAGGACAAGTTCATGACCAGAAGCTGACGGTTGTATTGTACTGTATCTGTATCTGTAATTTCTCTTATAATTTGCCTCGTCTTCATGTACTGCTAAAGACGTCAAGCAAAAAAAGAAAAAAAAATCTACCCGTAGATGGCCAACGGCGCGCGTGCCGATCTGGAAGACGAGATCTCCGCGGCCGCACAGAAAACCAGAGGAAGAAACGAGCCAATGGCGAAGCTCGGAAGCTAAATGACGTTCGTCAAAGGCCAAGAGAAAGGCGTGCGACGGTTTGCTGGCGAGCGAGGAGCATGGGGAATGCGGGCGCGTCCCGGCTAAGCCAAGCCGCAAACCGCCACCTAACACCGACGACCGGCTGTAAATCGTATTTATCTTCTCCTGTATGCGCGAGGAACCCACCGCCTCCACGATATAAACACCGTACACACACACGAGTTCACCATGTCGACCGAAGCTGCTGCCCGTGCGTTCTTCGCCAAACCGTCGTTTGCCGTCGTCGGCGCCAGCAACGACCCGGCCAAGTTCGGGCACAAGAGTAGGTTTTTTCTTTTTTTTGCTCCGGCGGGCTCTCCCCGTTTGTCCCCGTCTTACTGCTGACAACGGACGCGTGCCTAGTCTTTGCTTGGTACACGGCCCACAACCTGCCCGTCACGCCCATCAACCCGAGCGCCGCCGCCATCGCCGTCGGCGGCCGGGACTTTCCCACCGTGCCCCAGATCGGCGCCCTGCCGTCCCCGGCCCAGACGGCCGTCTCGTTCGTGACGCCGCCGCCGGTCACGCTGGAGACCCTGCGCAAAGCCCAGGGGCTGGGCATCGAAGCCGTGTGGCTGCAGCCGGGCACCTTTGACGCGGCCGTGCTGGCCTACCTCAACGGCGGCAGCAGCAGCGCGGGCGGCCAGCAGAAGCCGTTTCCGACCGTCGTGGCGGGCGCGGGCGGCCGTGGCAGCGAGGGCTGGTGCGTGCTGGTAGACGGCGAGCGGGCGCTCAAGGCCAACGGAAAATTGTAGAACGGGTTGGGTGGGGAATCCCTTATATAGATTTCTCGGTCTTCATGTACAAAAAACGACGCTGTCTATTTTTATGCTCTCCTCTCCCTGCAAACGTTTTCCGATGAAAAACAATGATACATATTACAATCCCCGTTTTTTCCCTTTCTTCTAGTCTTCCACCCGCCCCCGCCGCACCCGGCTTTCCGCTCCGAGGAAACTGATCGGGTTGCGGCACAGCGGGCACGTGTTCTGGTTGCTCGTCTGAAACCACCGGTACAGGCACGTCTTGTGGAACAGGTTCTTGCACGTGCCGCAGCGCTTGTCCGGCATCTTCTTGTCCGCCGCGATGATCGAGTAGCAGATCGCGCACTCCGTCTGGCCCCGCAGCGCCCCGAGCACGTTGCGCCGGAACGTCGCCAGCCCGTCCACCAGCCGCCCGTGCGCAAACGCAATCGCCCCCTGCGTGATCAGCAGCCAGCTCTGCCACGTGCGCTCACCCACCGCCACCCGGTTCAGCCCCGTCACCGCCACGCCGTCCAGCGGGTAGTTGGCCGGCAGCCGCAGCGCGATCGACGCCTGCAGCTCGTCCACGGCGTAGCCCGCGACCACCTCGCGCGCGGGCTTGCTGATTTTGACAAGCAGCTGATTGTCGTCGTCGTCCCCGCCGCCGCCGCCGCCGTCGTCGCCGTCCCCGCCCTGGGCGGCCGCCCACGCGGCCACCTCGTCGAGTGCCGCGTTCGTCAAGAGCGGCGAAAAGTACTTGGCCGTCCAGGCCTCGACGGCCACCTTGGTCTGCTTGGAGCGGCACGCCGCGTACCACGCCTTGAAGGGGCCCGGGCAGTACGTCAGCAGCAAGTAGTACAGGTGCACAAACAGCGCATGCATGCTGCGCTCGGCCACGGGCTCGGCGTCGGCCGCCCCCAGGTCGTACTCCTCGGTGATGCGCGCGCCCGTCAACCCTTCCTTGTCGAGATTCAGCGCATGCGCGGCCGAGTGGCCCAGCACGTCCACGGCGAAGTCGAGGAACGCCGCCACGTGACCGGCCTGCCCGAGGTGGTCGGCGTAGTCGGCGCGCACCTTGGCCGAGGCGTGGCGGAACGCGTCAAACACGAGCAGCCACGCGAGCAGGTAGCCACGCACGGGTGTCGGAAAGGTAGCGAGCACGTCGTCTGGATAGGCCTCGAGAGTCGGAGCGTCGAGCAATAGCGATAGGAGCTCGTCGGGTAGACGGGCCTCTGTGTTGGATAGTCAGTCTGTGAAAATAAGAATAATAGAAAAAAAAAAAGGAAGAAGAAGCAACAAGAAAAAAAATTACCCTTCTTCTCCAAAATCACATTCAGGGACAGTTCCCCTTGCTGCGCGGGGATGGCCCGGTGCAGGATGTTGAAGCCGGCGGTCTGGATCGCGCGCGACTCCGACGCCACCAGACCATATAGCTCGGACAGGTCTGTGACGTGTTCCAACGGCACCGTGCTGGCCATGCGGCAGAGCAGCGCGTCGACAATCTCCTGCGGCTGCGACGCGCGCGCCCGCGGCAGCGCCAACAAACGCAGCAAACCCTCCGACTTGGCTTTGGCAAACAAGGTGATCGTGTCCTGCAGGTCGTCGTTGGGGTCCTCCATGGCTTCCAACGCCGCCACGAGCTTCAGCGAAGCGTGCAGGTAGGGCAGCCGCAGATCCGGGTCTTCGCCGGGCGCCCGGGCCCAAAGGCCGATGCAGAACTTGAAACTCCGCTCCCAGTACGGCCCGTAGATGTCTTTGATGCACGGCAGGAGGCGCTGCAGTGCACGGCAGCTCTCTGCCGCAACGCGGCCATCCAGCAACAGCTGCCCATTGTCCTCCTTTTCCTCGTCCTCGTCCTCGTTTTCGTCGCCACCGCCGCCGTTGCCGAACCACGACGTAATCTGCTTGACGGCAAACACCAGCCGGTTCGTGGCCGCGGGTAGCGCGCCGATGTCGTACACGGCCATGCACGTGTTCAGCAGCACCAGCGTCGCCAGCGCGGACGGTTTTTCGGGCTGCGCGCCGGCCACGTCGCTGATCAACCGGTTGCAAAAGTTGGACACGGACGGCGCGGAGGCGAGCAGCTCACCGTAGCCCGACAACACCGCGACCGCGCCCAGGGCGGTCTCCGGGCTCGACTTCCACAAGCCGAGCTTCACCAGGTCGCTTTCATCCGCGGCCGTGAAGCCACGACCCTCCTGCCGTGTCTGCAGCAGCTCGCCCAACGCCCGCGCCGTGTACACGGCAAGCGGCGTGAGCTGTCGCGTCTGCTGTAGCATGGTGTCGCGGAGCGCCTGGAAAAACGTGTCGTCGCCGTCTTGGGTACGTTCGACGACCAGCTTGGCCAACAGAGCACGCGTGGTCGTGACAGCGTCGTCGGCCGTCTCAAATGCGAAGGGGTTGCCGGACAGGTCGCCCCAGAGGCTGTCGGTGTCGGACACGGCAAGTTGGTCGGATCCCAGCTGCACGAGGACGTAGAGCAGGTACACCAGCTCGACTTGAAACGCCTGTGGGAGGACGGAAACGTCGACGCCGTCGACGGCTACGAGTTTTGTGGTGTACGCGGCCATACGGGCAGGGACGGAGTTGCCCTGCCGGTCGCGCTTGAGTCCCGACGGGGGCCGCCTGTCTGCTGCCGGAACCAGCAAATACGCTCCGCCAAGGCTGCTAGTCAAAGAAAGAGCAGGATTGAGGCCGTCTCGAAAAAAGGGCAGCAATTCCTTCATCCAAATGTTCGTGTTGGGGAAAAGGGTTTCTTTGTCGTCGGCTGGCAGTGTTGGCGCAATGCTCGATGCTTGCTCGACCAGCGTCTCGATTCTGACAAAAACGGTTAGTGCTATTGTTGCGTTGGCTTAAACAGACGTATTGAGTTTTACCTACTCGAGCGAATCCGGACCTGTGCTGTCCAGATTCTCTTGAATGATTCTCAACAGCGGCGGCCCGCCCTGGGACGTGTGCTCGACGAGCGCCCGCAACGCTAGCACCTTTGCAGACAGGGCGGAATCGCCCATCTCCATCATGCCCAGCAGTTTGGTCACCAGCTCCAGGTGCAGAGTCTCGTCGCGCGCGAAGTACTCCGGGCTCGTGCGGGCCATGGTCTCCAGTGCCGTCAGGACGCTCTGCGGGTCTGCGTCTGCGCTACCGAGCGCGCGCACGATGCGGGCCGCCAGCGCCTGGCCGGTTGCGGGTGCCAGCGCGTTGGAGGCAAACGTGGCGTTAAAAACAGCCCACGCTTGTGTCGTGCCTTGGGCGGTCTGGTAGCAGGCCGTCTCGAGGTACGCTTGCAAAGCTTCGTTGCTGCGGCTGACGGACGCGGCCGCGTCGGATGCGTCCGAGATGAGGAGAGCTACGTACTTTGCGGTTGTCTCGGGGTCTTGGAGGGCCAGCAGCCGCGCAACGATGGCGGAAAAGACGGCCTTGTAGTGGTCGGCAAGTTCCGGGATGCCCGCAATGGGCTGCAGGCACGCGAGCAGTTGCGCGGCGGAGGGGGAGGCAAGGAGCAGATCGAGTTCGTCGGCGTCGTGGACAGGGAAGAGCGACTCGACGAGCCGCCGGCGGTCGTCGCCGGCGAGAAGATGCGGCGCGTGCAAAAGCGCCGCGCCGACGAGGTGCGCGGCGCCAAACGGCTTGTAGTTGCGCTTCTTCAGCAGATCGACGGCACTCTGCACGAGACGGAGCGTGGGCAGCGCGAGCACGTCCTCGATCGAGTTGGTCGGCGCCCCGGACGTGGACTGGACCCGCTGCACCGAGCGGTGGACGTCGGCCACCAGCGCGAACCAGCGGTCGGCTTCGCTGGCGATGGCCTGCTGTGACTTGTGGAACTCTTTGGACACCTCCGGCAGCGAGTTGGCCATTTTCGCGGCCAATTCGTCGGCCAGCGTCGCCCACTGCTTCCGCATGGACGTGACAACATCTCCGTAGGCGGGCCGGGCGCACAGCAGGGCCGCCCGCGTCAAGATCGTGACGTGGGCCGCTGCCGTCGTCCAGACGGACTGGTCGGGCGGGTGCAAAAAGTGCGCAAAGAGGGGGTAGACGTGCGCCTCAACGAGCGCCACCCGGGTGGCGTCCTCGGATGTCACAGCGTCGAGCAGACGCCGCACCATGGACAGGTACGCGGTCCAGCCGTCTACGGCGTTGCTCCGGGGCTCCTCGCGGTGGGCCACGCCGTTGCGGAAGGAAACGAGAACGTCGGCGGCGGCGTCGGGCGCAATGGGCCGAGGTGGGATGGACGCAAACAGCGCATCCAGCTGCTGCCAGAAGCTGTACGACGGCGTCGACACGGTGCCCTGCGACCCCCGCTCCACCAACGGGCGCAGCCGCGTGAAGGGATGGGGCGCTTCGCTCCACATGTCGGCGTGCGTCTGCGACAGTTTTGTGAGGACCTTGAGGTAATCGACCACCGAGCCGGCCTGGCTGGCCTTGGGCGCCTCGCGTGTAACCAGCCGCGTGAGCCGCGGCAGCTGTGCTTCCAAGAGGGTCGGCCGCGTCTCCAGCACCTGCCAGAACAGCTCGTACGCGGCGCGCCGGACGTGGCCGTCGCGGGCGACGGCGTTGGACCACACGGCCTCCGCGGCGAAGAACCGCTCGTAGTCGGCGCGGCACGCGTCGGTGTCAGCGGCCTTGAGCTTCCGCAGGAGGGCCAACACCAGCGACAGGCTGCCGTAGACGACGCGGTAGTACTTGAGATCGGCCTCTTCCTTGCTCGAGGAGCGCATGTCGCTCAGCGTGGTCGGTGTCTCGTTCAGCGCGGCGGTGGCGTAGGCAAGGATCTGGGGTTGCAGTCGGGTATAGAACACGCGGGCCTTCTCGTCGGTGGTCAAAATAAAGGCCAGGCCGTCAGCGGCGGCGCGGGCCACGGCCCGGTCGCGGTCGTAGGTGCCGGCAAGCCACGGCCCGACAATCTTCGGCATGTGCTTCTCCATGCGTTTCCGGGCTGACTTTACCAGCTCGGACTGCAACGTGTGTGCCAACTCCCGGACCTTTCGTGAGTCGTCGATCGACAACCGGGGGTAGAAGTGTACCTGCAGCAAAACAAAAAGAGAGGAAGGAATAAAATTCAGCCCTGCCCGGTCACAAGAACAAAAACAAAAAACCAGACGGACGAGACCATCACGGCCAACATGAACGCACCCACGCTTCGAGCACGGCCTCTTCGGCCCCGCCGCCGTCCGCGTACGGATGCGCCTGGACATACGCCACCAGCTCCTCCAGTGCCCTCGATTTTGTTGTGCCGTCCTTCTTTAGCAGATTCTTGAAGGACACGACCGTGTTCGCATCCGAGATGTCGGACAGGTCGTGCCGGTCCGCGATGTAGGCAAGGCCGCTTTTGCTGTGCGCCACCGCAAACCCGCCGAACCCGCCCTTGCCGGGGACGGAGCTTCCAAAACCCCGGGGGCTACCGGACGGAATCCGTAGCTTTCCTTGCGCTCGACTCATCGTTGCCCCCTTTTGCGCGTTCGTGCACGTCAAGGAGAGCCTTTCCAAGAGCTTGTCGTGATTGGAGACGCAGGGTGCACAACGAAGGTTAAAATGGGGGGCAGGCAGTTTCGAGAGATGCCACGGACGCGGTGGCAGACATCAGGGGCGCACGATGACGGGAATCAACCAAAAACCAGGAAACAAAACCCAACAACTCTTTTTGTGTACTGCAGCGCAGCCGGAGTCACGAAGTGCGCATGTCGTGATGGAACACATTTTTTTTTGGAGCGATGCAACGCCCCGCGATATGTCATCATAACTTCTGTTATCGGATTTCGGTGGGGGAATTCACGTGATGTGTATTTTCTGACATAATCACGTGACATTTTCACGTGCAGGGCAAAGTTGCCACTGTGCACAAGCCATATTCAACACTGTAATTTCCCCTGTCATGCCGAACCTTCACGGGGCTCGCAGGCCCAGGTCTGGGACCGGGAACAGCCCATAGAGATGGCTGCTTTGGGCGGGCTGCTTCTCTCAGGTTCTTTTCCGTCCGCGGTGGCGACTTGATCGGCGCAGAATTTCAGCGAGAGTGGCGGCGACGTTCAGCGGGGAATCGTTCGGGCAATTACAGGGGGTTATTGGCCTGTAGCCAGCGCGTATGAAAACGGAGAACGGGGCACTGTCCGCCTCTTTGTCTTGGCAATGCACCCCTGCGGCCCAAAGAGGAGCAATGATGACTGCCTCCTGCCTGTGGTGGCTGGGTGGGTCCCTTATCGTGACGCACTGTCCTTGGCTTTTGGCGACATTAGCGCTGTCAGCCCCGTGGCACAACCCCGCGCCGGAGTTCAGTGGATAAAGACGACCGACGGTTTTTGTGGCCCAATTACGGCGTACATGCTGTACAGAGGGCTTGTAGGTGGGGCGGCCAGACGGCGGGGGAGGGAACCACTGTTCTATGACGGGCGAATGAAATAACAGTGATGCGATCGCTTTCTCCAATCTGCAAAGAACTCATTGGGAAAGAGTGACGACAACGGGGTCGTGGGTCGTGCGGGGGGGCTCCTTCTTTAACGAGACGGATGAGGGAATATTACGGGTGGCCGGCAAGCACGCGTACGTTGTGTGTGTTTGAACACACGGAAGCAGAAAGAACGAGTGACCCCATTGCCCGATGCGGTGGAGTCGCGCCTTCCTTTAGTGAGGAGGATTGCGGCGTAGTCGTTCTGTATGTAGAAGCAAGGCGCCAATTGCGGGTATTACTTGTCCTTTGTCTTCGTGAGACTCTCTCCAATGTACCTGTACTCGCGCAAAGTACCTCCCGTCCAATGTACCCGTACCTTCCATGAGGTCACGCCTGCGAAGCAGTCCCACCCAGTTGCCCAACTTGGCCGTGCCGAAGACACCCGACCCAATCGTGGGCCTTAATAACCTAGTCGCAGTTGCCTGCTGGATCCCCTTCCCCCTTCCGCGCCTGCGATAACAGCAATAATACAAAGGCATCGTGTGCTTCCTCGTTGCCGTGTGTGCTTGCATCGCCTCAAGAGCCTTCCCCTCCTTTTCGACCTTTTTCTTTTTGTTTCATTGATTTTTCTCCTTTTCTTCTTTTTTCAATCTTTTCCCAACACCCCCGCCGCCGTTGCCGACGAATATATTGCTTCCTTTTCCCGACGATTTTTTGACTGTTAACAGCGAGACTGTTCAATTCCCATTTATTCGTCTTCGATTTTGGCGCTCCTGTTTGCTTTTTGTTGCAGAATCCTGAACTCGTTTGCTTCGACAGCGACAGTTTCATGGATCGGTATTTTTGGGGATTTTCTTGGTTACGTCACTGGTTTCGTGTGTATTATTGATTGTAAGTGCTGTGACAACGTCGTCGATACATCCATGTCAGCGTCTCAATAAGTGGCACGATTTTCTATGACGAACGGCCCATCATTTCTGTGCTAACAACTATGCTTTTAGAACTACATACACCCCATCTTCGCTTTCTCTGTCTCTGTCTCTCTCTCCGCGAGTAGTAGCATGGTCGCGACCAACCTTCGTCTATTCTCTTCTGCAACATGTTGACTTCGGTTTCTTCGTTGACGCCGCGGGCGCGGCTGGTTCACAACCGCGCCGCTGGCGCTTGTGCTCTCAACGCTGCAGCGGCGGCGCCGTCCGCTGCCGTGCTTCTTCGGCATCGCCAGCAGCAAACGCGTGGGTTTCGCTTTGGCTGGTGGCCCGACCACCACATGGACCGCGAGCAGTACCGGGAGATGCGCCGCCGCTACCGCGCTTTGCGCCACAAGAACCGCGACTCGTTGCGGGACCGCAAGCTCTTGTGGGAGCAGCAGCTGGCCAACGCGAGCGAGCTGGCCGATGCGTCCAGGCGCTGGGGCCACCACTTCTGGCAGCCGAAACGGTGCTTTGCGTTTGGCCGCCACGGCCAGGCCGACAACGAGGCGTTCAAGACGCCCGGCAACCCGACGGGCGTGCGGCCCGGACAGAACATTGAGGACGTCGAGCGTGGCGCCTGGGGCCACTTCCTCTTCCGGGACGGCGAAGAAATACAACAGCGACCCGATGAAAGCCAACGGCAGAGCGCGTGGACGTCGCCCTTTGACGACATTCGCACCTACATCGCGCGGCGCCAATCCGACATGATGAAAGAAGCTGGTTTTGGCGAGCCTTCCAGCAAGCACTCGGCCATGGCCGCCAAGACAAAGACCAAAGCCGGACGTACAGCCGAAGCCGAGGCTGAAGCCGATTTTGTCATTGATCCGATTACGAATCGCAAAATCTCCAAGTCGTCCGCCAAGTCGGCTCCCCACGAAAGCGTCCACGGCCCCATCGCGACGGGGCAGTCGTATTGGTCGCAATTTTCGCAGGCAGGTTCCGCTTCGAAGGAAGACGAAAGCGAAAGCCCGCTGTCCTTTGACGGCCCGCTGGCGCCCATTAGCAACAACGCACAGGGTAGTACGGGTTCTCAAGGCGTCCACGACATTGATCTGCCGCCCACCGCAGCCGAGCTTCGTGCCTACCAAAATGCGCCCCGCGAAGACCTTTCGCCGGAAGATGCCAGCCGGAACACCACCATCATCACCGCTGATTCCAGCGTCAACGGGACGCGTGCGCCCGTGTTCCAAAGCGACGAATATGTCCGCCAGCATCAACCCAAGCTGTCCGACATATCCGATAACACCGGAGCAACATATCTGAGCTGGAAGTACAAGGGACTGTTTGGGAACGATCTGAACAAGAAGAACACCGACCGCTATGCTGTCCATTTCGATGGTCTTTCTGCTTCGTCTGCAGCTTCCGTGCCCGATGTCTTGCCCGAAAAGTACGATGATCTTCACAAGTACACGCCTGTGACACACAACGAGCCCGATGGCAAGCCCCCTGGCTATATGGAGCAGGAGACCTATACCGATCTTCATCAATACAGCCATCCGAGTGCCGACAACGCCGCCGACAAGCCGGCACAGTCCCACTCGACGTACGATCCGGCGGAACTAGAAAAGTACCGGCCCGTCATGTGGAACGAGCCGGACGGCCAACCTACAACGCCGCCGGTCCAGATAGGCCACGAAGGCTACGATCCCGAAGAAGTGCAAAAGTATCAACCGTTCAGATGGAACGAACCGGACGGCCAGCCGCCGAATGCCACAAAGGTAGAGGGAGAGGCGTCGTACGACCCCGCTGAACTAGCCAAGTATAAGCCATTTCATTGGAATGAGCCAGACGGCCAGCCGACCACGCCCGTCGAACGCGGCCATGAAGGCTACGACGCGGCCGAGGTGCAAAAGTACCAGGCCTTCCGGTGGAATGAGCCGGACGGCCAACCTGACACGCCTGTGGAGCGAGGCCACGAAGGCTATGACCCGGCCGAGGTCCAAAGATACAAGGCTTTCCGCTACAACGAGCCGGACGGCAAAGCGCCCGAGAACGCCCAAGATGTTGTTGAGGCTGCGGAATTAAGCTCGTATAAGCCGGTGAAATACCAAGAACCCGATGGCAAACCGGAGGCTGTCGTAGACATCACGGCCAAAAGCTTGAATGAATACGACCTGACGAACACCGACGTGGCGATGTCGGACGAGAACTACGCCCAAATCAAGCAAAAGTTGGAAGGGCTCTCGCACCCTGACGGTGAAGAGGCCTCTCTGAAACGCACGGCATCGGGCGAACAGGCCAAGCCGGGCGTGCAGACACGTGAGAGGATGGAATCCGCCATGGCGCGAATCAATGCCGAGTCGGACGTCGTTGACAAAATGGCCAGCCTGTCCATCGGATCGGCGAAACGCCGGTCTCGCAGGCCACTGAGTGAGGCGCAACGGCAGCAAGCCGTCGTCGACCCATACTCGAAGGAACCACAGGGCTTGGAGACCTCTTATGCCGAGGAATGCCAGGGCAAGGCGACATGGCCGACCTACGTCAAAACTTACAAGGCAAAGGACCGGAGTGAGTCCTCGGAGGGTAAGGCAGCAGACGCGTCGTCGGCCAACGCGGAGTCTTCTGTTTACAAGATTCTGGCATACGACCCAGCGATGCAAACGATCAACGTGGCCGAGACGACGTCGGCTGTGCCGCACACCGGGTCACCTTTGACGCCGGCTGAAGTCCTCGTGCGGCTTTCGAACCCGACCAAGTTTTTCCCGCATTTCGAACCCCTGCAAGCCCAGGGCTTCGAGATTGTGTCTGGTAGCGGGGACGTGCTCGTTTTCCGCAAGGTGCGTGACGTTGAGGAGACCAAGAACGAGACGACAACCCCCGAGCCCTCTGCGTCGCAGGCCTCGTCGTCCATCGGGGCGGAAGACGCACGCCCGGCGAAAATCAATCCCATCGATATGACGGGTACACCCGGCTCGCACTATCTCTCGCCGCCTACCGCCAACTTTGCCTCGCCGACTGGATACGTGAACTATGACATTCCATCCCTGGATGGCTACCGTCGCGACAACACGGCCAGCAGCAAGGACAATCTTCCGCCGCCCCCGTCATCGTCGTCGTTCTCCAACAAGGGATCGGCGCACGCGAACGTCGGCGTCCGCCGTGAAGAGCCGGTGTTCAGCGGGTCAAAGTGGGGCGACGCAGAGACCGCAGCCAACTCCAAGCCGAGCGTTGCCAAGCGCATGATTGTCGGCGCCACCTGGGTGGCCGGGGTTTCGTATGGACTGGGCGTCGTGGGCGAGTACATGAAGGGCAACTAGGTGTCTCTGGGGCTGTGATGGCAGAGCCAACACGCCCGTTTGCCGCGTTGATGTTCCTTTTCCACTCGTCTTTCGTTTTCTTTTTCTCGTTCATTTCTCTTCTTTTTCTTTTCTATCCTGTGTTTCATGTTTTCTTTTTTTTTTTTTATTCTTGGGTTATGTCTGCCGGGAACCGTGCGATGCACAATTGTCTCCACGTCAGACTTCAGTCGCAGCGCTTTGAGGAGTTTATACTGCAGAAGAGGAGGACACGAATGATTCTCCCTGCATCAACGCATTGGACGGGGCATATGGTCGGATTTTTGTTTTTTCTATGAGCCCTCATGTTTTGTCCGTTGGCTTCCCCGTCTTTTTTGTTGTCGCTGCCTTTTCCTTCTTGCACTTCCACTTCACGTCCCCCTCCCCATGTCTTTTCGTTACGAAATCCCCGGCATTTGGTTCTTTGGTAGGGCCTTGTCGCGGGTGATACCCAACTACGCTGCTGTATGCTTTTATCTCGAAAGTCTCTCAACTTCTCTGTGGAACAGAACACACTCGGGTAGACTTAACAAGAAAACATTTTATTACGTATCGCGAAGACTGTAAACATATTTTTCCCAAAGTCGTATTGATGTCGTATATTGCTGCCCCTGTGTTGTCGTTACGGCATTATCATACACTCTTTGTGTTGCAAAGGTAAACAAAACAAACTTGGTCAAATGCACCGCCAAACGCCAGACGCAGTGTTCCCAATCGAATAAATACTGGCCCATCACGGGTTTCCACGCATTTCTGTGTATTTTTCATGCGTTTCCCTCCCGCCCCGTTTTTATTGATTTTTTTTCGTTTCACTTTTTTGCTTTTGCCTTTGCTTTTTTTTTTCCCCTCGAGTCCGCCCCAGCTGACCATCTGTGGGCTTGTTTCTGTATTTTTTGTGGCTGCACCAGGCTGCACGCGGTGCGAAAGAAAAGGAACGTTATCCTTGTTGCTTGGTAATCGGAACAGAGGCGAGGAGAGACGAGCGCGACAAGAAGAAGAACGACGACGAAACGGTCATCCCGCAGCCGTTGCTGTCGCGTTTTCCGGCGCTCTTGCTGGTGCCGTGGCAGTCGCAGGTCCCGTCGTCGTCGCTGGCGTCGATGCTGGCGCCGTCGCGGACCTCGTCACCGAGCTCGTCCTTTCTTGGTCGTGCTCCCGCCCGCCCGGCGGACTGTTTCCGCGCGCCACCAGCCCGGGCGCCGCCTTGACCATCATCGCCCGCCGGTATGCCTGCCCGTCCCAGCTCTGCCGCCGGTCCAACCGCGGCATCCACGCTGCCGTGGCCGCCATGCAGCGGGCCGCCGCCGCCGAGGGCACGGTTGCGGTCGCGGGCGACGGCGTGCGCGGGCGGGAGCCGGCGCAGGAGGACGGCGCCGGGGACGCGATGGGCCCCGGCGGGGCGAGGTAGTTGTTGGAGTCAGCAGCGGCGGCGATGCTGGTGGGCGCAGTGGTGGTGGTGTTGTTACTGCTGTCGGGATGTGGCGACCAAAGGTGGTGGTGGTGATGGTGGTGTTGGTGGTAGTGGCGGCTGGCTGCGTGGGCAAGCAGATCGCGTTCGAGGGCCACAAGGGGATCGGATGACGGCGACGCAGTAGGCCGGCCGTGGCCGTGGCCGTTGGCAGTGGCGACGGGGGAGATGGACACGCTGCCGTCGGGACGGGTGACCGCGCCGGTCGGCGTGGTCGTGGTCGCGGCCATGGTCGACGGAGTAGCAGCAATAGTAGGAATGGTAGTAGTTGTTGTGGTCATAAGAAATTGAGTTATGTGGTTTTGCAATGTATTTTGGTTATTTGACGATCAAAAGATTCAAGGACCAAGGAAAGCAGCGGCTCGGCTGCTGGGGGCCTGTTTCCTTTATACGACGGTGACTACGGAGTAGAACACGACTTATCCCTACGAAAACCTGTGGCAAATAGGAAGCTTGCGGCTTATACGGCTTAGACATCATGACTTGGGGCGAGGGATTCCGAGAAAAGGAGGGGAAACAACACATACAACACACCAAAACACCAACGCCGGGTCCGTCCAAAGACAAAAAAGAGGAGTTGCCGGTAAAAGCAAGACAGCTACAGCGGACGGGTTGTGTAAAATGCCTTTGTAGGTATGCACTATGACGGCGGGCCACACCACCCGCCAACGACCACTACTAGAAGACGCGCTAAAACAAAATCACCACACCACTCTGTCCCGTAAGTACGAGCAAAGTCTAGCAACGCATGATCTGTTGCCGCTTCTAGATTCCAGTGTTTTTCTTTCCCATTCGTAGTTACAGAAAACAGAAAAGGATATGTAGAGCAACATACCAATTCTGTGCCTGGGCATTACATGCAAACGATGTCCTAGTGTCCTACATAGCCACGCACACAGAATGCCCCGGGAAGAACTAGGCGTTCTGTTGCTGTCACAGAACCATTGCGTGACTCCGACCTCGCGGCTCGTCCGGGCTTCACAATCAATGTCTCGCGCCTAGATCCCCCGCGTTTTCTTCGATCGGAGCCACACCAAATGCCCTATCACGGTATCGGTGACGAAAAAGGTGTGCATTGTGGCGGTAAAACTCGGTATCTTTATGAACCGATTAGCCCACAAAGGAACGCTTGTTTTGCGTCGTTGTGGCGGCCATAGCATCGGCGTCCTGGAAACGTCAAGCCGTGGCTAGAATGACATTAATGACGAAAAATCCATACATTCCCATTTTTCTGACCTATGATGCATAAAGCTCATCGTTTTGTTCTTCACGGCTGCCCAACAGCCGTCCTTTCACCCCGTTCCCCTTTCTCTTCCTGCTGTGCCATCTGGTGGCTTTTCATCATACACGACCGATAAGGAGCGGCTAGCCTTCCATCGCCACAGGTTCCGGCCGCCACTCTCAGGATCTCCGGTCGATCGTTCCTCGGTTCGCGGTCTCGCTTCCCATAATACATGTCACAAAGGACGTCAGAGATGATAAAACAGCAGAACATCCTTTGATAAGGGAGAAAAAAAAAAGCCAATAAAATGCAACAAGTACACCATGCAACGCCCCAAGCTATGCAGCTACAGAAATTCTGGAAAAGCGCAAAGAAATATGCTTTGCAGCAGAAGTTGTAGTACAGGAGTACAGAAAGGAAGTTGTAAAAAGCCGGGTCTGTCGTCATGCGATCATGGCGTTCTCGGCTTCTTCCAATAATATTGCTGCAAACCTGATTAGTCATACGATTGGAACAAAAAAGCCCCCACAAAATAATCCTTGCCTTACCTTGTGCTGCTTTCTGCAGTTTCGCAAGCTCGGTTTCCGCAGCCCCTCCACGACGGCTCTCCGCGACACGTCCAGGTCCAGATCGGAGACGTAGTAGTATTCGCTCTCCAGCGGTTGGCCGGCCGCGTCCTTACCCTGCCGCCGGATGACGCCCACACACGCCGTTCCCTCAATGATGAACCGAAGCGCGTCGCGCGTCAGGTCCCGCCGCTCTTCGGTCGGTAGGTTGTTCATGATCGTCGACAGCGGACTTGACGACAGCCGCGAAAAGGCCAATTGGTTGATCAAGTGATTGCGCACGGTGTCCACGTCCACGTTGCTGCTAATCTCAACAGGCTGTGCCGTCGCGACCGTGATCCCCAGACCGACACCCTCGGTTGCATGATCCCCGTCCGCGCCCTTCCCGTCTGCTGTATCATGTTCAGGTTTTTCATACTTTTCGTCATCTCCCTTTGGTGTTCTTGGCCGTGGTGTGCGTGCAGAGTCTTGGACGTCTGCGCGAGATGTTGCTGTCGCCGCAGCCGGCGCCGTCCGAGAATCATGTGAGGTCACAGACCCGTCGGCCGAAGGAATGCGGCTCAAGCGTGGACGCTCGATTTTGGGGCTATTAGTCGTGAACAGCGCCATGCGGTTCGACAGATTGGCGCCGAACGGGCCGAACGAGTGCACAATCGGGTCGTTTTCCTCGTCTGGGTCATCGTCCGGGTTATCCAGGCTGTGCTGGCTGTCGTCGTCGCGGTCGTCGTCGTCCTCCGAGTGCAAGTCACTCAGCTCGCTCGAAAAGCTGTCAATCACGTCGGTCGCGAAACTGGCGCCGGCGTTGCCGCCTGCAAGCGCCTGGTTTGGCAGCTCCAGCTCGTCTGCGCTGCCGTCCTCATAGATCTGGATGCCAGCGCCGCTGTCCTCGTCGTCTTCTTCCTCGTCGCCGGCCATGTTCTGGGACAACAGCAGTGCCTGCAGGCTGGCGCCCGAGGCGGGGACGCCTGCCGGCGTGGGGCTCACGGGCGAGGCAATACGGGCAGTGCGCCGCAGCGGGCTGGTTTGCAGGGCAGACGCGCCGGGGGCGCCTGGCGCACTTCCGTGGTTGTTAGTGCGACCGCCGGCATGGTTGGACCGCGGGGAATCCCAGGACGAATCGGACAGCGTGGCCAGTAGGTCGGCGCGGTCTTTCTTGGGCCATTGGATGCGGACACGCGCGTCTTGGACGTCCAGCATAATCTCTGAGTGCTCGGTCTCGCTCGTAAATGTGTCGCCCTTGCTGAGGTCCCACGTCCGCCCCTGGCAGTGCAATGTGAGGCCATTCCACCCGCAGCACACAATCTCAATCCGGTTCGGCTCCAGCACGTCGGTGGCCGGCAGGTACCGTGCTTTGACGTGGACGCGGCTGATGAGGCGGTTGGCCGAGAGCTGGTAGCGCGAGGAGTTGCTGGACCGGCCCATGGAGAGGGTCTCGCCGTTCTCGTTTAGCTCAATGGACGGCACGGCACACAGAGGCGTCCGCTCGGAGGAGGAGACGGCCGACTGCGTCCGGAGCAGAGCGGGCCGTGCACCGACGCGTGCGGCGGGCGGCGAGGAGGACATGATGCCCGTGCTGGACGTGGGCACGGGCGTCGGGTACTTGCTGTAGGCATGTTGCGCGTTGTTGGCGGCGGCCGCATTGCCGCGGGCCTTCTTGATGAGACGCGGCAATGCCGGAGACGAGGACAGCGGCTCAAAGGGCGGCAGAAGTGTGGGTGCTGGCCGTTTCACGCCGGCAACGGGAGGAAGAGTAGGCTCAGAAGCCTTGCTCCCTCTTGACGAGTCCATTGGTCGTGGCTGGCTGTGCGATTGTACGTTTGGCTGTGTGGTTTTACCGACGCCTTGACCAATGCATGACCAGGAAGAGGTAGAAAGTGAGAAGAACGCGGAAGAGGAGAGAGAAGAGACACACAATGCCACGTCGGCTACGAGAACAGCGGAATGAGGAAGAAAAGAAATCAAGGTAGAGAAAAAAAAAGAAAAAAAAAGAAAGAAAATTTTGGTGGCGTTTCGTTGTTTCTATGCAGAATTGGCCGTGTCTCCTCGTCTTGCAGCGCGTCTTGTGTTTTCGTGTAGTCAGATGCACGTGTAAGTCAAAGCAGATGGTGGAAGAGTTGGTGATGGTTGACGATGAAAGGAACAAAGGATGCCGGATTCCTGAAGGCTTGTGAAATACAAAACAAGGAAGAAACAGGAACGGCCGCTCAAGAAGGCCAGACAGGTCGGACCAAGGCGTCTTTGGGTGTGGGAAGGGAGTAGAGGAGGCAGAGAACGAAAAAAAAGGAAAGAAAGGGCGGTTTTGCTATTTAAGACGCGGTGTGTGTTTCGCTCGCTGTTTCCCTGTGTGGAGTGGGAGGAGGCGACGCGCCGCAATGCCCTTCTTTTGAAATTTTTGGCTGCAAGGAAAGCGCGTTGGCGTGTATTTGGCGTGTTGGCGTAGGCGTTTAAGCGGGCAGTTGCCTTTTTAGGCGGGTGTGGGCGGGGTACGACGCGTCGCTCCAGGGCCTCTCCACTACTGTTTAGTGAGGTTGTCCACTGTATTACAGCGGTGAGATCGCGTTACAGCGCACCGCGTCCTGCTGTAATCCGCCCAACCATCACGCTGTTAGTCAGATCAGCAAATGGGTCTGCCCAAGCAGCGTCCAGACGCGGAGGATCGCGCGTCTCGATCCGGGCTTCCTGGTGGCAGGATTCGCCCGTGTCTCGTCTTTCGTTCCTTCCCTTTTCACATAATTTTGCAAAGGCCTACAGTATTCTACATCTCCATTTCTATAGCACACAGAAAGAACAATGCATTGCTCTTTCCTTCTCTGTAAAACACGCCGCGGCCAACCAAGAAACCGCGCCCGCCCATGCGAAGCGTGTCGTGCATGACCCCACCTTCCCCCCCCCTTCTTCTGCCGTCCATACAGAAAGGCGAGCTCGCCGCCGGCGGCCGAAGAAATCAAAAAGTGAAATGCCTTTCCTTCTTTTAGCCGCCGAGACCCGGTTGCACCCTGCCTGTCGCGTCCTAAGTGGCTCGCTTTTTTGTGCGTTGCGTTGTCTGAACTTTTCTGAACATGCGCCGGGCGTGCAGATGCTCTTTTTACTTGGAGGGTGGTGTGGCCGAGTCGGCACTGATTGGCAGCAAGCAAAAACTTTGCATGAAAAGGACAACAGAAAGAGCGTATACTGAATGACAGAGGCCGCTCCTTCTCTTCGAGGAGATGGTTTTTGCTGCAAGTGGAAGTCGCGCCAGCTGTGCTCAGCGAAAAAAGAAAGAAGCTGTCGAGGCTAGACCATCCGCGGCTTCTTGTTTCGATTGCTTCCGCCTTGGCACCTTCCACTGGAGAGGTTGGCTCCAATGATGTCGTTCGACTGCCTAAGACGAGGAAATTGCCGCATCAAAGTGCCCTCTGCCTTTCTCTTTAAGAATGCTTATTTTTTTCGCGTCCGGCATTCAAGCATTACGTGATCCGGCATTTGCGCGCGGACGATCCTTGGCCAACAATCAGGGCGGATTACTTCCCCAGGACATCCCAAAACGGGATCCACTTCAACGAGGCTGGCCTTGCCGCCCTTCTATTGGCTCGATGCTTCCGCAAAGTAAATAAGGACGTACACCGCTTTCGGCAGAAAGTAGTGCCTATCACTACTGGAGATCGCACACCGCCTGGCAGAATTCCGGACGATGGGTTGATTTTTCTTTTGGGGCCTGTGCGTTGCATCGTGCCCCACTTTAAAAAAAAAGAAGGATATCAGAAAAGCTTCAGGCACTCAAAAACGCACACACATACATAGAGTCGCAGCAACGGCAGTGAACACGGATCACCTCACCATTGTTGCAAAGATGGCCGAGGCAAAAGCAGTTACGCGGTCGCAGACAGTAGCACCATCTTTGGTCGACTCAGAGCAGGTAGGCTTGCTTCTCGTTCTGTGGACAAAGATGCCTTGTCGTTTGTACATGCACAACTAACCAAACAACCACCCACCGCCAGACACTAAAGGCCTCCAAAGCTTTGTTGGAGTATATCAAGACGGAAGCAAAGGAGGAGACGGCCAAAACCGGCAAGCGGAACCTACTAGCCGGCGACGATGAGGACGAGGCCAGCGCCGCGGCAGAGACGCCGATCTGGCTGACGCTGAGCACGAAGCGCCACATCTTCGACTCGCACCGCCTGCAGCCCAACAAGATCCTGGTGCCGCACCCGATCAACGCGGACACGGATGCGACCATTTGCCTGATCACGGCCGACCCGCAGCGCGCCTACAAGAACCTGGTCGCCGACGACGCCTTCCCCGCCGAGCTGCGCGAGCGCATCACCCGCGTGATCGACATCAGCCACCTCGGCAAGAAGTTCAAGACCTACGAGGCCCAGCGCAAGCTGTTTGCCGAGCACGACGTCTTTCTGGGCGACGACCGCATCATCAACCGCCTTCCGAAGGCGCTCGGCCGGACCTTTTACAAGACCACCGTGAAGCGGCCCGTCCCCGTCGTGCTGGTGAAGCGGCAACCGCGGGGGCCCGACGGCAAGCGGGTGCAGCTGGCGAAACCCGCCAAGAAGGCGAAGAAAACCGCCGTCGGCGCCGCCGACGGCGACGGCGACGACTCGGAGGAGCGGGCGCGGGTCGTTGAGGCAGCCACGACCAACGCGCGCACGCCGGCGCAGATCGCCGCCGAGATCACGCGCGCCCTCGGCGCGGCCGTTGTCCACCTGTCGCCGAGCACGAACACGGCCGTGAAGATTGGCCACGCGGGGATGCCGGCGGCGCACGTGGCGGCCAACGCCGATGCCGTGGCGCGCGAGCTCGTGGGCAAATACGTGCCGCAGCGGTGGAACAACGTTAAAGCGCTCTTCCTCAAGGGCCCCCGGACGATGGCGCTGCCCATCTGGCAGACGGACGAGCTCTGGCTGGAGGGCAGCACGGACGTGCTGCCGGTGGGCGCCGAGGCGGCGGTGACGTCGCAGGGCAAGAACGGCAAGAAGCGGGAAAAGGCCAACATTGGCAAGAAGCGGAAAGCGTTGACGGATGGTGCGGAGGGCGACGACGCCCCTGCGGCTGCAGGCGAGAACAAGAAGAAGACGACGTCCAAGGCGAAACGGGGCAGCGCGGCCAGGGATGACCGGCCGCTGGCCAAGAAGGCCAAGCAGGCGCCGGAGAGCAACGACAGCGGCCTGAACAAGCAGATTGTGGCCCACAAGGAGAAGCTTAAGAAGCAGAAGAATGCCGCGAAGAAGGCGATGGACATTTGAGCGTTCGGCCTCGGTTGACGTTGTCGAGGGGGGAGTCGTCGGACAGGGTTCCATATCGTCGCCTTGTTTATGCTTCCATTTGTTTGTTTCCCTTTTTTTCGTGAAAACATTTTCTGCTCTGTTTTCGAGATATGTACTGGCGTTTACGGCGGGTTAGAATACATAAAAAAAAGGTTGAACCATGTACTTTAACGAGAAGAAGTAATAAATTCGTTTTTTCTGTTGTTGTCCATAATAACCATTCAATACTAACGCCCACTTGTCCACATATCGCTTGCGTTCTTTTCACTTGTTCTCCGTGCCAAACAGAGCCTTTTGCGCATCGTACGTGTACTTGAGCTCCAGGTGCCAGTACGGCGGCGTGTCCACCTTGGCCGCGCGCCAGGCCTCGTCCGCAGCCTCGAGCACCGCCGGCGGCAGCGGGCCCTTTTGCAGGTCCTTGAGGTTCGACTCGAGGTGGGCGTAGCTCGACGCGCCGATGATGATGCCGTCGTGGCCGGCGCCCGCGCTGCTGCCGCCGTCGCGCGACTGGACGTTCAGCTGGCTGTGGTGCACGAGCCAGCGCAGCGCGATCTCGATCATGGTCAGGCCGTGCGCGTCCGCCGCGGCCCGCAGCACGTCGACGCCGGCAAACGTGCCGTCGCGGAAGTAGCGCTGCCGCGCCATGCCGTTGTTGAACTGGTTGGAGAAGCGGCCCTCGCTGGGGATGGTGTCCTTGTCGGGGATCTTGCCGGAGAGCAGGCCGCCGGCGATGGGGTTGTACACGACGACGTCGAGGCCGTAGCGGCGGCAGGCGGGCAGCAGCTCGGCCTCGATGCTGCGCAGGATGATGTTGTACATGCCCTGGTAGATGCTCGGGCGCACCCAGCCATGCTGCTGGCAGGTGAGCGCGACTTCGGCGACCTCAAAGGCCGTAAAGTTGCTGAGGCCGAGGCGCTTGAACTTGCCCTGCTTGTGCAGCGCGTCGACGGCGCCGAGGGTCTCGGCAAAGGGCACGCTGCGGTCCTGGAAAAGGGGGGGATATCAGTAGATAAATCGTCGCACAAAGAAGAAAAAATATCATCATGACATACCGCCGCGTGAAGATAAAAGATCTAGAGAGTAAGAATCAGCATGCCGCATACAGCCATCACAGAGATAATAAAAGACATCCGGGTCTGAAAACGCACGTCGACGCAGTCGGTTCCCAGCTCCTTCAGGCTGGTGTTGAACAACTCCGTGATCACCTCCGGCTTGTGCATGCCCGGCGACGTCGGGTACACCTTGGTGGCCAGCGTGAGGCCGCGGCCCTGCCAGTCGGCCAGCCGCGTGAACCCTTCCTGCGTGCCGGCGCAGTACAGGCGCGCCGTGTCGACCTCGTCGTAGCCGTACGACTGGAAGAGGTCGAGCGCCTTTTTGAACTCGCCGAGGTCCGTGACCCGAGCGCCGTCCTTGACGTCCGGGCCAAAGGTCATGAGACCGAGGATGATTCGCATGTTGGGCATGTTGGGCGTAGTAGTTCGAAGGATATGGATTTGGGAAGTTCGCTGTCTTATGAGTTTCTTTTCACAATTGATGCCGTTCAGTTGGTGCCGGATCTGTGGGCCTTTTATCTTCCCCGGTTTCACAGGACCTTTCTACAAGCGGGCAAAAGCCTCCCTAGGTATTTGATATACTACGCAAAAATCGGCACCGTGGGCGGGCAAAAGAAGACCGCCTGCCGTCCCTGCGGTGGCAGTGGTCTTGCGCCGCTGGCCTTAACGTTGTAAACTCCGCTTAACAACGACCAATAAATTCCGTTGGCTCAGCCACTTAACAACCTACGGCTATGCCGTAGAGAGGAAATACAAATCATTCGCTTTGCCGGAGACCGCGTGTCGCGGTTGGTCCTGATTAACCAACCACAATGGCCAACCCGGTGTGAGGCACCAGTGAGGCAATTCTGGTCGACCATGCGGAGGTCGCCGGTACCGGAAAACGAGATGCGAAGGACTTACGAAGAGGAGTGAATGGGGTAATGACGGAGTAAATGAAATGACTGCGAGAAGAACAGACTACATCGAGGAGTGAGAGCTTCCGGAAGGCCACAAACCCGGCCCCGGAACCCAGCCGGCGCCGAGTCCGCATCACGACCACCGTAAATCGTCCGTCTTACGACACATTCCCGGGATGTCGCACCTGCTCTGTAGAAATTATTAAAAAAATGTTTCGTATTCATTGAATCATCTTTGATTGTTTTATAAAATCACGAAAGATGCTGGTAAGAACAACTGAGCTGCTGGACCGCATAGGTGTATGAGAATCCAATCTTCGGTCAATCCCGATCCTGGTCCGGTTTTCTCCCGGCATGCCGTCCTTTGTCTCTTATTCGTACTCCGTATGTATGGTCTACTTTTGCATTCATGCATTTCAGTGGTTGCGATCACTATCTGCCCTTGAGATCGTTATTTCCTTGCCGTGCCCTCTCGTCCGCCATGGCCATTCTCCATATCGGTCGGTTCTTCCTGTTTATCAACGCGTTCTCCTGTCGTTTCCGTCTGTTAATGCCCACGCTCCCGTAGTGTTGTTTAGGTTCCGTGCCAGTGTATCGGCTGAGCACAAGCAAAAATTCGTGTCCGAGCTGCGGAAGCTCCGGTTGCTGCCGTGCGTCCAAAACGCCCAGTTGACGGTCGGCGGTCCGTCGGTGACCAACCCCATCGAACGCAGCAAAGGCTACGAGCTCGCCCTCGTGAGCCGGCATAAGGACCTTGCCGCCCTGGAAGAATACCAGGCGTCCAAAGAACATCAACAGTACGTTTTGATTCGAAAAAAGGACTGTCAAAGGAAAAAAACTAACTGATGAACAGCGTCACAAGCAAATACCTGTGGCCCCATCAAGAAGACGTGTGCCGGTTTGATTTCACCGTGCCGGACGACGATGCGCCGAAAATAATCTAAGCTGGAAAGCAATCAAAATGCGGAGGATTTACTTTGTAGTTTAATAAATAAGAATCCTTCCAAAAAAAACGCCTACATATCAATTTCCACACCTTATTTCACAAGTATGCCCGCGAACTAAGCCAACGCTTTGGCGCCGTCCGCCGTCAGAAAATCAAAGTCTACGCCGTCTTGCGCCTGCGTGACACACCGTTCGTACAGTCCCCGGTACCCCCGGCGGGGCTGCCGCCGCCGGTCTGCCGGCCCGCGGCTCGCCCAGCCGGCCGGCCAGCCGCTCCTGGCGGTCTTGGATGCGCCGCTGGATCTCCGCATCGTCGACCTCGAGCGCGAGGACGCGGTTGGCGACGTCGCAGCGGATGTAGTCGCCCGTCTCCACCACCCCCAGCACGCTCTCGGGCAGCGCGGCCTCCGGCGAGATGTGCAGCACGATGCTGCCGCCGTGCCGGACATGCGCCCGTCCGACAGGCGCAGCATGTCCTTGACGCCGCGCGCGCCCAGCTTGCGCGGGATCGGGATCAGGCCCGCCTCGGGCATGCCGGGGCTCGCAAACCCCAGCGGGCCCGCAAACACCACGGCGCGGCCGCGGTGCTGCAGCAGCCGACGGTCCTTGCTGGCGCTGGCCTTGAGCACGGCGCCGTCGGGCGCCAAGTTGCCGCGCAGGACCACGAGACTGGCCGCGGGGAACAGCGGGTCGTCGAGCGGGCGGATGATCTGCGCCGACAGGGGGAACAGACGGAAGGCGGCGGCGTCGAGGGCGGCGCCGAGCGTCTGGCCCGTGATGGTCAGCGCGTCGAGCCGCAGCAGCGGGCGCAGCCGCTCGAGCAGCGCCGGCATGCCGCCGGCATTGTGCAGGTCGGTCATGTAGTTGTTGCCGCTGGGCTTGAGGTCGACGAGGAGCGGCGTGCGGCGGCCGACGTCGTCGAGCATCTGCAGCGTGACGGCGCCGCGGAGGCCCGGGTGGCGGTTGGCAATGGCGAGCAGGTGGACGATGCCGTTGGTGGAGCCGCCAATGGCCTGCAGCACGGTGAGCGCGTTGTGGAACGAGGCCGCCGACAGCACCGACTGCGGCGTGCGCTTCGCCAGTGCCGCGGCCACGGCGTTGGCGCCCGTCTCCTCGGCGATGCGCAACCGCGCGCTGGAGACGGCCGGTGCGGTGGCGCCGCCTCGCAGCGGGATCATGCCGAGCGCGGCCGTGAGGCAGGCCATGGTGCTGGCGGTGCCCATCACACCGCAGGTGCCGGCCTGTCATTGATTCTGTTAGAGCGAGCGTGATACGGAAGTCTTTGTGAGTCGGGTACGTACGGTGGGCGCGAGTTCTTCGTTCAGGGCAGATATGTCCTCGATGTCCATCTCGTTGTTGCGGAAGGCGGCCCAGTTGTTGCGGCAGTCGGTGCACGCCCCGATGCGCTCGCCTTTGAAGGAGCCCGGCATCATGGGACCGGTCAGCAGCGGCAAGACGGGCTTGTCGGCCGAGATGCCGCCCATGAGTTGTGCGGGAACCGTTTTATCGCACCCTGGAGGTGTTAGCAGATTTTTTCCCTTTTTTTTTTCTTTTTTTTAATGCACCACCTGGCACACCATTGTGACTGCTCACCCCCAATGACAATGCACGCGTCGACGGGCTGGGCCCGGATCATCTCCTCCGTGTCCATGCTCATCAGGTTGCGCAAAAACATGCTCGTCGGCGACGAGAAGGCCTCGTGGATGCTAATTGTCGGGAAGTCGATGGCCAGGCCGCCGCTCAGCTGCACGCCGCGCTTGGCGGCGTCCATGAGGGCGGGCACATTGGCGTGGCACGGGTTGAAGCCCGAGTAGGTGTTGACGATGCCGATGATGGGTCGGCTCAAGGCATCCTCGCTGTAGCCGAGTGCCTTGATGAAGGCCTTGCGCAGGAAGAGCGAAAAGTGTGGATCACCGGCACTGATCAGGCCCTGCCGCATGCCCATCGTAGACTGAATTGGCCGGGACAGGTCGTAGTCCGCCAGCGGGTCTTGCGGCCGTGCCGCCGGCGGATCGTCCTGCGTCGGGGCCGGAGCAGAAGCCGGCACGGGCACCGGAGCCGGAGCCGGAGCACTTACCGGCGGACTCGTTTGTGATGTGGACATTATCTAGGGGCGGCGATGATACACGGATGTTTACTAAAATAACCGTAATAAAGTCTGAGGTTGAAAATACTAGAAGTTCTCTGGAGTCGGACATGCAATAATACGACATTAAGGGCGCGCCATTGGTGGTTTATATTGCAACAAGTGGTTCCTCCCCTTGATGCACCCCCCCTCTCCTCTTACACCATCTGCTCTAAAAGCCGTGAAAACCCGCAAATCAAATGGCCGAAACCTGGTTGGCCAGCACTACGGTAACGGAGCTTCCGACGGAATACTCCCGGGAGGATTCCCTGAATTGATAACGACGCGCGGTAGACTACCGATTCTTGAACGAGAAGCGACATTAGTTGATGAAAGACAGACCGGCAATGTTTCCGACAATCATTTCGCAAGCATCAATATTGTATCCCGATGTTATGTTCGTCTTCCGACATTGATAACGGCAGAAGTATTGTGATTCCATTTTTATTATTATTATTTTTGCTGTCTTTGCATTTTTACGGGTCTCATTTGAAGCTAAAAGTGCTGGTCACCCCGTCTTCATCATAATCTACCCTTAAATTTTCGTAGCATTTTTTTGAACAGCGAAGACCGTCCCGGGCCAGAGGCACACTGCTTTGATCGGCATCGCTCATGACATATGAAGGACAGGGTTTTCATACCGAACATTGATTTCTAGTAAGCTGGAATGACAACTACCGAAACCTTATGGCGGCTTGCTTGCGTAATTTGATTTTGTTCCAAAAGCTTCCTCATGCCCGGTAAACCTGATGTGACGTTCAGCCATGCCGTACACAACGTTCTACCATAAAACTACCTCTTCAGAACAAACGAAGCAGACGGTATTATCACCACCTTTACATGACGGTTGTCCGTAATTCACTACCCGCCAATACACCGCTGGTCCAAGTACACCCCCGGCAGGTTCCAGTGTGGCGCCGGCTTGATGATCAGAAATCCGCTCCCATCCTCTCTGCAGTTCTGCGGGCATTCGTACTTTTGCTGGATGATCGGGTGCAGGCCTCGGCCGCGCAGCAGCGAGACGATGGCGTCGCGGTCTGCCGGCAGCAGCGCCGCGCCGCGAGCGGCCGCCGCGACGACAAACGTGCGGCACCGGAGCCCGTCAAAAAGGCCACGGTTGGCGTCGTACACCCAGAGCACCTCCCGCAGCCGGTTGAAGATGTGGGCGCTTCTGCTGTTGTTGTCGTTGGCGTTGTTGCTGGGCAACGTGGGTGCAATGTTGGCGAGGATTGCGCCGCGCGGCGAGGCAATGGCCACGACAAAGTTGTCGCGGAGGTACTCGGTGCAGATGCCGTGCATCTCGGCGAAGTCGATCCACTCGATCTCGTCTGTGCCGACTTCGACAATGTCGTGGGTGCGTGCATACTGCTCGATGATGTTCTCGTCGCCGGACGGCACCATGACGGCCATGACGGCGGCTCGTCAGAGGTGCCGTAGACGACCGTTTTCTGGTAGATGTGGGGAAATGGCTGTTCCGTTGTATTGCCAGATGGCGACGTGAAGGCATACATCTCCGGATATGAAAGATGCGCGTGCTTTTAAGAAATATATAAATATGGCATCAACAGCCTCTCACCTTGTCAACGAAACCACAACGTTTCACGATGCTACCTATTCGCTCAAAGATCAAACCACAACATACTTGAAATTCACGCATAAGTAGACAGACCCATGACGGCTTGCTCCCTACGACTACCTTACTCACTTCTACAGCTCATTAGTCCTTGCCGTATCTTTCCATGTGACGCTTTTCACGCTGCAGGTGCTCAATCGATGTTGTAAGATCATCCATATTTTTTTGTACTTGTTCATTTTCATTTTCAACCTCAACTGATTGCCTTACATTTAAACTCTCTGTTCACGATGTGATCAAGTAGTATTTACTGCCTATTTTGATTCGTTGAGGACTCATACCGTGGGCTCGTTGCATCATGACAAACAGCTCAGAAGAGGCGATTTCGTTATGAGAATTGATGGAGATTTTGTACCAGCTAGCTGATTAAGTGTTATGATTCACAAAAAAAAAAAAAAACATGGACAGCCCACTTATGTTTCAGAGTTCAGAGGCTTTCGACGTCCAGAAAACACAATGAGTGTTTTTGGCCGGCTTGCTAACCCTGGAACTCTTCTTCTAAATATGTCTTTGGCAAGGCCCACGGCGTCTCTGGCCCGGTAACTCGAGCGGTACCCAGACCGGGAAAAGCGCCCGGCTCCGACGCTGCACCAACCTCATACAACTCCTCAGTCGGGTACAGGCCTTCCCATTGCAGCATCGTGGTAAGAAAGTCTTGCTCTTCTGGGAACAGGGGGACCAGGACGTCGTCGTCGACGTCGTCGTCTTGGTCTGGTTTGGACCCGGGAGAGAAGACAAAGGCTTTAACCAGGGATGGTTGGAAAATGTACGTGTTTTTGTAGCGGCGGTAAAAGCTCATCAAATCCAACGTCTTCTCCGCCACATGGGCCATCGCCGTGTCCCACGCCCACACGTCCGTCCCGAACGGCTTGATCACAGGCAGCAACTTACCGTCTGCGCCCACCGGCGCGCGCGCGATGCGTGCGAGGATGGCGCCGACCTCCGAGGTGATGGCCACCACGAAGCAGCCGTCAAGGCCGCTGGTGGCGATCGTCTGTGTGGAGCGAAACTCGATCAGATCGTACTCGTTTCTGTTGACGATCCGGACGGATTGTATTGCTTCTGGTTCTTCAGAGTTCTTTGCGTAGTCCATCTTCGGAGATGAAGGAAGTCGCTTATGAGAGAAAAGTAAGGTTAGTCACTATCGAATGAAAATGAGCGTTTCTCCTCGGAAATATTTTTGTGTCTATTTGTTTCGATTTTTTTGCGGATGGTAAATGTGTACAACTGCCGCCAAGGAAGGACTTACTCTTCTATTTATAAACGTGCTCCGTAAAATTACTCCCCTGTACATTTGGTGTATCTGAAAGGGGGTTTTTTAATCCTGTTTGAGCCCGTTATTGTCCTTATCGAAGCAATAAAAACAAAGACAATTGTCTCTTTGAAGAAATCAACCTTTGTCTTCATTTTCCATTTTGACTTTGTGAATATTTCACAATGGCTTAGAAAACAAAAAGAACAAAGACCCTCTTATTTTGAACTAGACGGGGCGCCGTTTCAAGCATATGTGCGTGTTTAAGGATGAGCGAAAAAAAAAATGTACAAAAAGCCGAAATTTAGCGAGTTTAAGAGGAAAATAC
The DNA here is from genome assembly GCA_001636815.1 of Niveomyces insectorum RCEF 264. Classification (NCBI taxonomy): domain Eukaryota; kingdom Fungi; phylum Ascomycota; class Sordariomycetes; order Hypocreales; family Cordycipitaceae; genus Niveomyces; species Niveomyces insectorum. Next base: position 1,384,186 of record AZHD01000002.1, read on the forward strand.
TTTACAGAAGCAGTGGTTGGCACTATCAATGTTCATTCGTAAGTGATACATAATTCACAGCAAACAGAAGACTATTTTGGAAATATCAAAGTTGCTTCTCTATTGAAGTTGTCTTTACTATTATAACTTGTTTCCACGGCCAGCTAGCAAGAAGCTGAAGCCACTATGCGCATCCCAACTTGCCACTCTTCCGGACCGACTACATCTCGTCAACATTCACTCCGTCGAGAAGCGTCACCGGCATCGTGTCCGTATCCGGGCCCCGCCGGGTAATAACAAGAGCACACTGGTTTCCCTCCGTTTCGTACCCATGCATATCCGGCGGTAAAGAGCAGCTGTTAAGCATGTCCGCAATGGCTTGCACCTGCTGAGGGTAGCGGGACTCGCCATTCATGTTGAGGGGATAGAAGAAGTGGCAATCCATGTCTTCTCTCCAAAAGCCACGGTCCTGGTTGTGAAGAAAAACCTCAAGGAACTCGCCCGCCCTCCGAATCACTCGGTTGAGAAGGAGTCGGCTGATTGCCTCCGGTTGCAACGACGGCACCGGGGGGGTAGACAGAAGACCCCTGAACCGTCCGTAGATCGCACTCTTCTTCGTGGAGAAGACGATCAGGAAGTCGTCGCGCAATCCCCCACTGGCGATGGCCGGGTGGTCGACAAAACTGACAACTTTAATGGAATCGGGTGGCACGAAGTGCACGGGAACGGATTCCCAACCCTTCACAGGGGCGAAACAGTGCTCCGAAGGGTTTGGCACTGCCAGTGGCATGATGAAGATGCGTTGTTTTGCTTCAACTAGGTTGAAAAAGGCTGGCGTTGGCTTGTTATTTGATGAGCGATGGGAGTTGTTGTTGTTGATGCACTGGTTTTCGGGTTCGTTATGAGATATGAAGAAGAAAAAACAATCAAGTCAGGTTGTAGACGAGTCGACAAGATATTTATATTTTGAGATCCTACGATAGATTTTTCTTGTGAACAAGACCGTGAAGTAAATATGGTAAATACGGAGTAGCGGCCAAGTTGCACCCAACTTCGTTTTATTGTCTCTTCCATCGTGTTTAGACAAAAAGACAAAAAAAAGTCAGTAAATGAGAGTCTGCTTCATGGGGTGAAAGGGCGTGGGAACACTCGCTTTTGTCTTGTTCGAACAGAACAAAGATGTTCCACCTAAAAGGGGTTAAGAAAGTAACAAAGTAAGTAAAGTAAACAAAAAAAAAAATTTATCAATCCCAAACAAAGAGAACAAGCCAAATCACTTTTCTGAATCAACGTGAATATTTTCCTTATTTTTTCCTTATTTTTTCCCTCAGTTTAGCTGAGATATCTAGAGAAGAATTGTACATATTACTTTTTATGTAACGGTGCTTCTCATTCATGTTTATGCATATTATTCTCTTGCAGAAATGACGTCTACCCTGATACGGCAAGCTTAGAAATTATAGGAGAACACAGATAGATTGTACGAAAAGGGAAATTATCAAAATTTCTGGTTCGTTTACCATATATCGTTGTATCGTGTGCGTGTAAGCCTCGTGGCAAGCAGTCTGGAAGGAAGAGAGGGTTAATGCACGAAAGTTACGTCTCAAAGCCCTACAGATGGGCTCGTTTGTCCAGTGGGCATGAAAAGTAACTGTGTCCCGGGAAGATCTTGGGAACAACTGAAAGTTATATGGTAATGTCACATATGCGCAATTGGGATGTGATGGCGAGTAATGGCCAGTAAGCAAAACTTATTTTATTATTTATTTTTTTTTAATTTTTTTTAAATTAATTTCTTTTATTTTTATAGAGCGTGGCTCTCGCAGATTAGTTTAAGCTGCTAGACAAAAAAACATTGATGCCTTGAAACTACAAGAATACAACTAGCTACGAGCAGCACGGCGCGGGAAGCGGTCGTCTCATTGCATCAGAAAACACGGCACTCACACGTTCTAAAAAAGCAGATACGAGCCCCGAAGCAGTCTTTCCCATCACTGCGAGTGAACGGAGGAGAGGTAGGGAATCTACGCATGGAAATAGTAGCCGTCAACAAGCAGGGCTGGTCCAAACCCCGTCAACTGACTGCTCAGCACCACGATCTTGCGGACGCCCGCAACACTTGGATTGTCCGACTTCTCGTACATGATCTGGACCGGCAGCACGCCCAGACGGTCTTGGAGAATTACACTGATGACTTCGTGGGCGATCGGCATGCTGACAGAACCCTGCATGGTGGGGACGACGATAAAGGCCTTGTAAGGCGCGAAGCCAAGTTGGCTGTTCATGGTGATGCACTGCCCCACCAAGATTCCCACGAACTTGCGGGCGTCGTCGACGGTCGTAGGAACATTTGGCTCCGAATACTGCAACAAGTACTGGGACGGATCGCCGTGAAAGCGGCCACACGCCGCAAAGCGGTCCGAGATGATCACGACGAAAATCTCGTTGTGGAGTTTCTCGGTGTAGAAGCCCACTACGTGAGAAAGGTTCATCTGTGCATCGCATCCGACGAGTGGAAAGTGGCCCATTTGGTTGACAATGAAGCTGGAGTCCACTTCGTCGAAAGCCCGCACATTCACGGGTTCCAGCGACGGTACCGCAGCATTGTACCACTGCTGTACCGGCTCCGAAGCCACAGCCTCTTCCGGCTGCTGTACCGGCTCGAATGCCTCGACCAGCGGCGGTACCCACTCTGGGAAATGCTCCGGGGGAGCCTCGGCCAGCGGCGGTACCCACTCCGGGAAATTCTCCGGGTGAGCCTCGGCCAGCGGCGGTACCCACTCTGGAAACTCCTCCGGGGGGGCCACAGCCAGCCGCGGTACCCACTCTGGGGTATGCTCCGGGGGAGCCTCGGCCGGCTGCAATGCCCACTCTGGCATATGCTCCGGGGGAGCCATGGCCGACTGGGGTACCCACTCGCCCTCCGGAGCCCCCTCCGGGGGGTTCACCCACTCTGTAAACTCCTCCGTGTGAGCCTCGGCCGGCTGCGGTGCCAACTCTGGAATTTCCTCAGCCAGGTACGCCTCCCAACTCGAAATCTCCTCCGGAGCCTCTTCGTTTTCTGGCTGCTGTACCAACCCTGGAGCCTCGTTGCCTGGTGCGTGTTCAGGCTGCTGTACCAACCCCGGAGCCTCGTTGCTTGGCTCGTTAATGTTCTCCATTTTTGAACTTTGGGTTGGTGAGTTGATTGCCGCTTCTACTGGTTCTTTTTGTTTGTTTGATAGAGCTTATGGCAAATTAGATGTGAATTCATAGGATGGGTGTAGCGGCTCTTATATAGAACAAGTGAATGGGTTTATGAACACAACAAATAGCAAGCCAGTTCAATGATGGTCTACACAAGTCCCCACCAATTCTCGATAAGAGCAACAAAAATAATGTTTAAAAGGCATGCTCATATTTATTTCTGTCGTAATTGTATATTTAATTACCCAAAGCTGTGAACAAGAGAATAACATTAAAGAAATCGTGAATGTTAAACAAATCATACCCATTTGGGATGAAAGCAGAGAGGAACAATACGAATTTGTCTGAAATAAATTAAAACAATAAACTAGAAGAACAATAAAACAACGCCTGAAAATATATGAACATATTTTTTGTTGGCTTTGTATCTGCACCTAAAAAGACTTTACTGTTCTTTCAGCAAGAGTGTTGAAGGTTGGACGTCTACAATAAAAGTGGAGCCCGAGTTGCGCCTGTGGTTTCCCCTGAATTGGGCACATTCGCTGCTCTGTGCCTCGGTTCAAAATTAGTCATCCTGCAGTGCGACGTCCCAGAGAGCAAAACTTGGACGGACACATGCAGACGACCCACGCCGGGCTTTCCAGGTTATTTCTTGTGACGGGAGTCGGAACGGCTTCTTTATGAATCGCATTCCGTTGTATAAACAAGAATCGAAAATAGGACAAATTTTTGGCCTTCTACAGTCCGCCACTCCGTCTATTGCTCAAGGCCATAAACCATACATATCCCTTCCCGTTTTCTTCTTCCTCCCCCTTCTTCTTTTACCATGGCCGGTCCGTCTCCTCGTCCGGGCCAAAAGACCGTCTTAATCACGGGGTGGGCCAGTGGGAAGCGTCTTGTTTTGGCAATGATCTTGAAATGGAGGGCTAACGCACGGCCGCAACAGCTGCACGCCCGGCGGCATCGGCCACGCCATGGCCCAGGAATTTCACAGCAAAGGTGACTGACGGCTCAACCCATCTGGAACCTGTGTGCACATGTTGTGCGTTCCGGGTAGGGACGGAGTAGCTGATGTTTGTATTCTGCACGCAGGCCTTTACGTTATCGCGACCGCACGCCGGATCGACGTCCTCGCGGGCGTGGCGGACCAGGGCATGGCCGCCGTCGCGCTCGACGTGACCAGCAAGGAGTCCATTGCCGCGTGCAAGAAGACGGTGGCCGACCTGACGGGAGGGCGGCTTGACATTCTTGTCAACAATGCGTATGTGGATGGTGTTTAATTTTTTTTACTTTTTTGTTGGGCTGCTCGCTAATCTCACTCCCCCAACGCCCCAACTAGTGGCCGCACGATGACGGTCCCCGCCACCGACTTGGACATGGACGAGGTCCGCGGCACGTTTGAGCTCAACGTCTTTGGCGTCATGGCCATGTGCCAGGCCTTTGCGCCGCTGCTCATTGCGGCGCGCGGGCTCGTCGTCAATGTCGCCTCCATCTCGGCCGTCGCGCCCTACGTGTTCGGGGCCGCCTACTGCGCCAGCAAGGGCGCCGTCGTGGCCTACTCGCGCTGCCTGCGCCAGGAGCTGCGGCCGTTTGGCGTGCGCGTCACCGTCGTCATGGCCGGCACCGTGCGGTCCAACATTGTCAGTGCCGGGCTGCGCACGCTGCCGGCCGACAGCCTGTACCAGCCCGTGGCCGAGCTGTACGCGCGCCGCCAAGTCTACAGCCAGACGATCCGGACGATGGACACGGCGGAGTTTGCGCGCCAGGTTGCGAACGGTGTGCTGGCGCCCGAGGCCCCGCTGGCGGTGCTGCGCGGGTGGCTGGGCCTGTGGCGGCCGGACTGGCTGTACTGCGGCGGCATGGCGCGCATCGTGTACCTGGGCACGCTGTTGGGGGAATGGATGGTGGACCGGGGCGCGTGGCGGACGTTTGGGCTGCAGAAGCTCAAGAACCTCTGGGACCAGAAGCAAAAGGCGGCGTAAGAATGGGTGGAGTGCTTGCGGTGGCTTCTCTGGTGCTTTCGGACGTACACTGACTGCGTTGTGAATTTCATTTTTTATTCTGTTTTTTATTTCCTTTATTCTCCCCCTTCTTTCTTCTATTTACTTCATAGCCTTTCTCTTCATTGTTTGTTCTTTGATTCGGCATCGCAACCAAGCACGCAGCTCTCAAACCGGCTGTTCTACCCAGATTGTGCACGCAACAATACGTTATATAAACTAAACAAAAACCAATATAAATACATTGAGCCTCATAAGAAGAGTCAATTGTGTATTATCACTACGTCAGCCATGTGGGTTTTATCTTTTCAATTGCCAACACGGTGTTGACCAGAAGTTCACAACCGTTCACAATTTTGGACAACATTTTCTTTTTCATTTGTTTAGTTTCTTTTTTTAAAAAAACGGTTCGACAAATATTAAATTGAATTTTAAAAGTTTTATTTAGTTTTCTTAGAATTTAATTTGAATTGAATTCAACTTTGTTTTATTTCACTTGGTTGCCTTAAGCCCTAAAGAGCAAAATTGTCGCAGTATCTTGCTACCTTATAACACCACAATGGGACCCCGCCGCTAACAACTGCAAGCAGTTGCAACGCCCGGGTAGCACAGTGGTAGCTGCGCCTGCCTAGTAAGCAGGAGGAGGTCCGCGGTTCGATCCCGCGCTGGGCAATTGCACTGGATTTTTTTGCTTCAAGGGTTTTGGCGTATTTCAATTTCCCTTAACATTGTGTCCTTTGCTTCATTCTATTTTTTTTTTTGGTTCCCTCTACCTGATTATCTGAAACCATATCTTAAAGTCTTAGATTAGCATCTTCGATTCGATTAGCTTTGGGGTCATATTTATTTTTATTTCTCATGTCTGTCGTCTGTCCAAGGTTTGTGAGCTTCCATTGCTGCACTTGAAAACGCTTCAGACTGTCAACAAAGGATGATAGAATCAAAAATGAAGGAGTAGAAAAAATCCCTCCATTAAGAACTACATTGCTCGATGCGTGACGGATATCGGTGGTTGGCCGGGACCGAACGCAACGACGTGAACGCGATGATCGACAGAAACTAACTGGGGACATAAGGCGGCCGACAAGACCGAGACAACTTTGGGTCCCCGGCGTTATGGCTCGCGAGAACCTGAAAGCTATCAGGAATGGGAAGGGGACGACGGACATCGGGGGCACGGCGTGTTCAAGCCCGATCATCGAGGGACCGTCAAGGGAGAACCGTATCTCTCCCCTGAAAAAGACCGGACAGTAGCATGCCTCCGGGTGGGATGCAGGCGGGGGATATGAACGTCGAGGCGGATGGGAGAGAGAAGGGTCGCTGGGAACAAACCGGAGTAAAAGATCGGCTAAGAGCGCATGAGCGTTCGCCCGCATCGGTGCTTTTAGCCGGACGGAGTCCGAACACCAGACAGACAGACGACCAAACAGCGTGCAAAGATGGCGTACAGTAGTACAGTAGTACAGTGGTACACATGCTGCGGTACCCTCGCTGGAGTAAGTGGTATGACGCCGCTCAGGCAAGCTGACACACGGGGGTGAGTTGATACAAAAGAAAAGCGGCTGCATCCGAGATATACATATATATGTACGGCCCATAACAAAGACAACAGCACACACAGGGACTTCCCCCAAACGCCTACCCGTCGTCTTACCGAGCATTTCCTTTTATTTTTCTGCTGTCCTGCCAGTCGATACGGAGGTTATGTGAAAGGTTTGGTCGAATACGGAGAGCCGATGAAAAGCTTCGTCCTGGAAGACAGAACCCAAACACCAATTAACACAATTCTTTCTCGATCTCCGTCGGTTTTCATTGCATGCGGCTGCCACTTGTTTTTCTGCCGTGCTTCTCTCGCTGGTTACCTTTCGTGACCATTCTTGTGTTTGCGGTTGTAATAACAGCCCCCTTCTTGTCCGGGTTTGAACAGCGTGGTTTTTTTACTCTGCTATTTTGCCGGTTGTGTTCATTTAGGGACTTTTTTCTAAGCCTTCTCGGCTTTGCTTTTTTCCCTCTCTCTTTTTCTTTTTCTTTTCCCTTTCACGATGTCATTCAGCATCTTCTCATCCACTCGCTTCGGCTTGCGTTCGTTATCGCACCCCTTCGCACGTTCATACACAAGTCGTTCTGGTCCCTTTCGAAGCAGTAGCACCACCGCCACCACCGCCATGAGCACCACCGTTCTCGTTGCCGCTGCCGCTGTGGCCGTTGGCGCTTACGCATTTTACACTCGCCGCTTTGCCACGGCCCAGGCTGAGAGCGTCAACACACCACCGAAGCCGACCTTTAGCGGCGTCGGCTTCCGCACCCTCACGCTCACCAGCACCGAGTCCGTCAACCACAACGTCAAGCACCTGCGCTTTGCCTTGTCCGACCCGCAGGCCACGAGCGGCCTCAGCCTGACGTCGGCCCTGCTGACCGTGTCGTGGCCCAAGGGGCGCTGGCTCCCGGTGTTGCGGCCCTACACGCCCGTGAACGATCTAGGTAGGCTCTGTATTTTGGTATTTAGGACTATCCTGTTTTTCATCCTGTTGAATATTAATCCATACCTACCCACCAGACGACCGCGGCCACTTGGACCTCTTTGTCAAGCTGTACCCCGGCGGCAAGCAGTCCGGCCACCTCCACCAGCTGCAGCCCGGCGACACGCTCACCTGTATGCGCATCCCGGGCTACCGATGGTCGCCCGCCGCCGTGCCCCCGCCGCAGCATGTCGCCCTCGTCGCCGGCGGGCAGGGAATCACCCCGTGCTACCAGCTGTTGCGCGGCATCCTCGCCAACCCCGAGGACCGCACGCGCGTCACGCTCGTCTGGGGCGTCAACACGGACGCTGACCTGTTTTTGGCCACGGAAATTGCCGCGCTGCAGGCCAAGTACCCGGGCCGGCTCACCACACGGTACGTCGTGAGCCAGCCAGCGGCCGGGTCGACGCACACGCCGGGCCACGTGACGACGGCGGTGCTGCGGACCGCGGGCGTGGTCCCGCCGGCATCGGCAGGCATAGTAGCGGCAGCAGCAACGAAAAAGGACGGCGTGAGCAAGGTGTTCCTGTCGGGCCCGCCGGCGATGGAAAAGGCACTGACCAAGGCGGACGGGTTGTTTGCGCAGCTGGGGTTTACCAAGAAGGACGTGCACACGTTTTGAGTGGAGGGGGAGATTACCGTTGATTTACATAATTTTTTTGTATGGATAATACTTTCTTTGTTTGTTCAAGGCGAGGCTCACGGAGGCGTTGTCAAGCTTCCACATTGTTGGTCATGAGTTTTTCCGTTACGCAGGTCCGCAAGAGGTGCATCTCAAAAATGGCTTCATTACCGAAGGAAGGGAAAAAAACCAAACTCAAAAATTCCATTACCGAAAGCGGAAGCTATAGCTTGGATGTGAACACGTTTTCCGTTTTTGCCATTGGCAGTTGTCGACTTTACCCGGCCGCTTTGGTGGGCCCGAGACAAGCCCCAGGGACGTCTTGCTTCGCATTGAAGAGGCGACGTATAGCATGGCAATTGTATGCCCGGTACAGAGATACCGCTGCAGTGAAGTAGTTCTAGGTGTTTCGTTGACGCTCACGCGCTGCTCCATTTAGGCAGACCGCGGGCAGAGAAGAACAGCAAAGTAAAAAAAAGGTTAACGTCATAATGCCAACTTGTCAAGAACGGCGGCAGAGCTGCCGAGCGTTGTAATTCCTGATAGAGAAACAAAAGAAAGAAGAAAAAGAAAACGAACAGCTGAACGCTTGAACTGGACCCATAACCGCCAATTGGTGTTGTTGTATTTTGAGTTCTCTTTTTGAAAGAGACGACGAGCGTTGGACGTTGCCCTGCCACGACTCCTCCACACACCACAAAAATTATGGGATCCTTCAAGAGGTCTGCCTCTTGCCGCAGTGGTCCGGCCCTGCTTCTGGGGCTGGCCGTCGCCGTCGCCGCGAGCACGGATCCGAAAACAACCACAACGACCACATCGACGACAACGGCAACCAATGCGCCCCTCCCGCGCATAGGCCAGTGCTCCTGGAGCCGGTACGGCTACCCCCTGCCCATGGGCCTCGACGTCTGCCCGCTGCCCGTGACCGACCAGAGCGCCGACTACGCGCCCTGGTCGTTTCCGCCGTTCTGCGTCCAGGCGGTGGATGCCAACGACACCACCACGGCCACCACCTACTGCGTCTACACGGCCCAGACGTTCCGCGGCCGCGGCCTCAGCGTCATCTCCACGCCCGAGATGGCCGCCAACCTCGTCGCCGCCCTCGACGACACCCGCGTGCCCCCGCGCCTGCGCGACCACCCGGCCAGCTCCATGGCCGACCGCGCCGTGCGCGCCGCCGCGGGACCCTACGTCATCAAGAACGTGCCGCCCCGCGGCAAGGGCCTCATGGCGCGGCGCCGCGTGCCCAAGTGGGAGCAGGCGCTGATCGGGTTCCCCATCATGATCGCGCGCATGGACTTTCTCGAGGTCGTCGCGCCGGCCGCGCGCAAGCAGCTCGAGGACCGCGCGCTGCACCAGCTGCCGCCGGCAGCGCAGACGGCGATCATGGCGCTGGCGCACGGGAACCGGCCCATTGTGGACCGCGACTTCGTGCTCGAGCACATCTTCCGGGCCAACATCTTCGGCATCGAGATTGCCGACGTGTCGCACTTTGCCCTGCAGGTGGAGGGATCGGTAGGCGGGAGGTGGATGGCGCGATTTGATCTGTGTCTTGACATGCGGTCCTGAATGCTGACACCAACCACAGAGAATCAACCACGAATGCCGACCGAAGTGAGATTTTCTCCTTTTTTTCGTTCCTTTTACTTCTTCGAAAATACACTGACAAAAGTAGCACCTTTTGGAGGTACTCGCAATCGTCCATGGCCCACGAGGTGGTTGCGTTTCGTGAAATCAATATGGGCGAAGAATTCACGCATAGCTGTACGTCTTACAGTAGCAACCCACACCCCCCCCCAAATGGGAAAAAACCCATAGTACCACAGGCAAGCTGACTGCAATAGACGTCCCCCTCGGTTTGCCCCATGCGGAGCGCACCGAAGCCATCAGCCGCTGGGGCTTTGCGTGCTCATGTCCGCTATGCACGGCCAGCAAGCAGGCCATCTTTGCGTCGGACATCCGCCGGCGCCGCCTCGCCGAGATCTACCAGGCGCTCGAGTCCGACGCCGCCGAGGGTCTGCACACGCGCGACAAGATTGAGGCGCTCGTCAAGGAGATGATGCTGCTGATCAACGGCGAGGACCTCGTCGTGCAGCTGTGCGAGTACTACGCCGCCGTGGCGCGCGCGTACCTGTCCATTGAGGACTTTGAGGAGGCGCGGTACTACGCCGGCCAGTCGGAGGAGTTTTGGATCCGGTACGCCACGGAGGAGCACGATAACCGCGACGCCGTGCGGGAGCTGTGGACGGCCATCAAGACGAAGGAGGCGGAGAAGTTGGCGCGGCGCCGCCGCCAGGAAGAGGCGCAGAGCAGCGAGTTTTGAGGGGATACGGCAGGGTGCACTGAATACACCATAAAAAAATAATAGAAGAAAGAAAAAGGAGCATGAGCGGAGTTGTGTTGAGGTCGTCGGCGATGTAGGGTGTTTTGAAGCATTATTCCTTGGAATTTGTTGCCGCGAGTTGTTCGATATCAGAGAGCGCCTGTGCGTGTCAGAACTGGGACGTGAAACTCTCTAAAAAATAACATTTGATTGCACGGAATGGACTCGTACCTCTTCCGCTGTAGCGCGTGCACTGTCGTATCGCACCAGCTTGGCCACGAGCGCTCGGATCGCGGGATCGACGTCCGGAAGAATGTCTTCCCAAGAGCGCGGCTCAAACACGCGGTACATGTCAAACGGCGGCGTCCGGAACGCGGCGGCCTCGGGCCACGTCGCGCGCGTGGGCGTGCCGAGCGTCTTGAAGATGCTGAGAATCAGCCCCAGCTGGCTGCCGTCTTCGTGCGCCGGCCGCGAGTCGAACAGCGGCCGCCGCGCGGCCCGCGCACACTCGGCCAGCATCGCGCCGGCGGCCCACATGTCGACCGACGCGCCGTACGCCTGGTTGCCGAATAGCGCCTCCGGCGCGCGGTACGGGCCCGTGCCGATCTCGAGCACCTTGCCGTCGGCAGGCTCCACGGCAGCGGACAATGCGGGGTGCCAGGCGGTGCCAAAGTCGGACAAGTACGCCGGCCCGTCCGGTAACGCCAGCAAAACCGCCGACGGCTTGACGTCGCGGTGGAGGATGCCCTCGGCGTGGATGGCGGCCAGGGCCCGGAAGATGTCCGCGAAGTAGCGGCACAGGCGAGCCGGGGCCAAGGCGGCCGCCTCGGTCTGTCGGAGCACCGCCTCGAGGCTCCACGGCATGTAGGGAAAGACCAAGACAAAGTGCAGCTCGCGGTCGCGGAAAGTTTCCAAGAGCTGGATGATGCACGGCTTGCCGCGCAGCAGCCGCAGGATCTTGGCCTCGCGCACGTGGTCGTGCGGCTGCATGTCCTTGGTCTCAGTCACCACCTTCAGGGCGCGGTCGGCGCTGCGGTAGACCTCGGCCGTCACGCCGCTGGCGACGTAGCGGCAGTTCTTGTAGGAGCCAATGGTGTGCTTCTGTACGTCGTCAGCATCGTTGCCGTCGTGGCCGCCGTGACTGCCGGCAGCGAACAACGTGGGCGCCTCCGGCGCCGGCTGCTCCCGGACGATGGCGCCGTGTGCCGCATCGACAGCCGCCTCGACAGGTGGTCGTGACAGGACGGCACAGGCTGCATCGTAGTCGTCCTGTCTTGCGGTCAGTGATGTTCGTTCCAAAGAAGGCAAGCTGTCAAAACAAGAAACCCACTCTGGACGACGATGAAAGGTATGCCTCGTTTTCGAGCGTGAAGGCGCTCGCCGTCAAGGCCGTGTGCTGTGCTGCGTTTTTGCTGCATCGTAAGCCTTGGATGCCCGTCTTTCAGTGCTCCGTTTTGCCGTCGAAACTCACATCTTCTGGATGTTGTCGAACCGCGTCGACGCCGTAAGCCTGCGTCTCCAGTCCTCCTCAGAAGCCATGGCGGAGGCCATGGTCGCCTTTTGAACCAAAGTGGTCTCGGCTAGTCACACAGAAAAGTATTTTTTTTTTTAGAAAAACCTCTTCTGAATATAACAATCCTGGTGCTCTTAAGCAAGGCGAAATCGTCCATGGCCGAAAAGGCGGATGAGGCGATGTCCCCGAAGTGATCGGTTTTCACGGGAAAACGTTGCACCGCGAAGACGCATGACATGGTCAGTGGCTGCCCTGCGCTGGAACATCACAAGCGGGGGCGCTAACACACGTCATTGGCGGCCGAACGACCGCTAAAACGACTCACGATGAAAACCCAGCGAAAAGTCAAATTGTCTCGACATGCAGCTGTTGTATCCAATATCGGTGTTCTTGGGCCATGAATAGATAGCAGATCAAAAAAATTTCAAAGGAGAAAGGCCAAATTTTGCTTAATGTACAGCTTGATCATATCTTGGGGTCGGTTTATGGGGTGGATGAGATTGAGAATGGACTGAACTCAGTTGGGGGCCGTGTTAAAAACAGAACAAAAAACAGAAAAACCAAAACGTCAAATTCAAAACAAGGTGAGTCGAAACCCTGATTCAGCATCGCACTGGAGGACCGCGTCCATTGTGATGTCTGCTCCGTGCTCTCTACATGGTAACACATGACTTCTACGGACTGGTAACCAACAGGTAGAAATGACATCGAGTGTTGACGAGACCTGTGAAGCCATTCGTGGTTCTGTCGTGTCCGGATGGTTGACCCTATGCCTAATCTAAACCGGTAGTCACAAGACTCAAGCCGCAGTAGCCTCGTCGGGTGTTGAACCTCGTAGGTGTTCGGCCAATTTCAGTGATCATATGAGCCGTAGTATCGGTCACGTCTCTGGGGGACCTCAAGGGGTTGTTGACTTGCATGTCTTTTTGTAGGGATCTAATAAGAGCTAGGTACCATACAGACCCCAATGTAAAGAACTCAGAACAAAGCGAACTGCCGGAAAGGCCACTGCCACGGGACGATCTGGCCGAGCTCAGATTCCATCACCCATCTCCCAGCTTCTCTTTTCAACGTCGAACTCCCGAGAATAGTCCCCAAATTCCGTAAAGATTTCCTTGATCCAATCATTGTACCGTTTGGTCCACCGAAACCCTTCAAACAACGCCTTCGTGCAGTCCCAATACTCCGGATAGAAACCCGCAGTCTCCCAGTCCACAATCCCGGTCACCATCCAGCTCCTGCTGCCGTCTGCCCGCACGATCCGGTCGACCAGAATGTTTCGGGGGTTCAGGTCAGCGTGCGTGAACACAATCTGGTGTCCACGGCGGTCAGGGTCGTCAGGGAACCGCAACATTTGGCTGAAATCCGCCTCATTCTCAAACGGGCCCACGGGGTCCCCGCTCCGGATGCGAGGGTCTCTACACGCTCCGCCGAGCGTGTTGCAGATGGCCATGCCTGGGCTGACCATCTTAGGTATGGCTCGCAGCTGGGTCAGAATGGCTTTCAATTGGGTGGCGATGCACTCGTAGTCTCGATCGGACAGCATATCCTGGCAGCGTGCCAAGGGCACACCCGGAATCCGTGTGATGAGAAGATATGCTTCGGGGAATGAAAGGGGGTCATCCGTAATTTCTTGCTTGACAACCACATCGAGGGGCCGAGGAACCGGAACCGAAGTGTATTGGCGGACCGTGAGCAGTGCGTTGAACTCGTTGTGGCACCCGTCTGATTCTCCACAGTATTTTAGGTACAGGCCAAACGGCAACCGTTGAACCGTCGACCAGTCATTCGGCTGTCCGTAGAGAAAAGCGCCGAGTTTCCGCAACACTTTGTAGGCGGCTATCCTGAGCCTGCTTGGGAGCATGAGCCATGTTGAGAGAAGAGCCTTGGTCAAAAGGTTCGTGAGCTTGTAAGCTTTCTGCGGCGATGGTTGTGATGCCGCCGTCACACGCCCTGCCAAACCCAGATGCGGCTTTGGGGGCCGAGCCAACGCTTCCAATTCAAACGTGCGGGCAATCTCAAGAAGCTGAATACTCCTGGCCAGTCGAGCGTGCGTACCGACAAAGCGAGGGTCAACCTTCCCAAGGCCTGACAGTGAGTGGTCACCCAACAACGGATAGGTGCCGTCAAGCTGCATCGGCTCCTCAGGCTCGATAAGAGAAACACGTCTGACTACATACTGTTACGGGCGTCAGAGGGAGGTAAAACTCTAATAGCACGTCCAAGGCACCAAATCAAAAGGGGGGAATCTGAGACAAAAGGACACACCTCGATCATTGAGGGCTGTAGCCTGTCCAACCGGAAAATGCCCCGCGCAAGGACGCTGGCTACTGACTTTCGGACCAGCCAGTGGTTGTGATACGGACTCATGCGCGTCGGGTCCTGAACGTATGAAAGCCACCAGTCCCGGTACGCCGGACCGAAGAAGGCACCGAGCATCTGGGATATGCCCGCCTTTGGAAACCGACCGTTAGCGATGTCTTCATCCACGCGTCTTGGGGGAAGCCAGAAGTACTACCCTGTCTGTAATCCACCCGAACGGCATCAGGAGAATGGGCACAACCTCAAGAGGATCCCAAAAGGTGCCAGCTTTGCCGGTCACGCAACACCTGCCCCCGTCTCGTCTCCTGATGGCATGCTGGGCGATAGCATCGGGCGGTGGAGGAGGGCAACCGCGTTGTGTAACTGCAAAAAGAAGAATACAAGAAGAATACAAGTCAGAGATGAAGAGATGAACCTTCCAGGAAATCTTTTTTAAGTGAGACTCACTAGATTCGAGAATGTAAGTCCAATCTGAGACCACGGAGAGAGCGTCGTCCGCCCGCAATCTACCGCGCACGTAACGGGCGGCCGCAAGGGGATTGAGAGCTTCTTTCACAAAAGACAAAAGTAATGGACCTGATGGATGCGGGAGTTTCATGCTCTCAATGAGTGAGAGGGTGCTATGCACCTCGTCGTGAGTTGCAGCCATGATGCGCGTCTCTACGTTGCGGTGGGGACGTCTCCCATACGATTTTAGGGCTGTTAGCTGGTAGTTGCGGTAAATAGCGGACGTTCCCGCCACGAATTTGATCCGTTCCGGGGGCAAAGTCGACATGATTGGCCTAAGGAACGGGTACCATTGGGCCGCTAGCAGCTGGCGGCCGCTGAAACCGATAGGTTGCCGCCTGGCCGCCTCCCCGCCAGGGACAGACCCGAAAATGATCGTCACAACCCCCCCCGCCACCCACCGACGCTACGCCCCCCGGCCGTAACGACCATGGACATCCCCGTTCTCGTCGTCGGCCCGTCAGCCGCGCATTCGCATACCGTCGTCTTCTTGCACGGCCGCGGCGACAACGCCCGCAATTTCGCTGCGTCTCTGGCCCACGCGCGCGACTCGCGCCGCCGCACCCTCGCCGACGCCTTTCCCTCGTTCCGCTGGGTGTTCCCGCAAGCGCCCGTGCGCACCTGCGCCAGCGCCCCCGACACGGCGTGGCCGCAGTGGTTCGACGTTTGGAACACGCGCGACTTTGCGGAGCGCGAGGAGCTGCAGGCCGTCGGGCTGCGGGAGGTCGTCCCGGCGCTCCGGACCATCCTCGCCGACGAAGCGGCGCGGCTGGGCGGGCGCTGGGACCGCGTCGTGCTGGCGGGCATCAGCATGGGCGGCGCGACGAGCGTGCACACGCTCTTCAATTTGGATGTGCCGGCGGCGACGGCGGGGAGCCTACAACAACGGCGGCTCGGTGCGTTTATAGGCTTCTC
Organism: Niveomyces insectorum RCEF 264; assembly: GCA_001636815.1. Classification (NCBI taxonomy): domain Eukaryota; kingdom Fungi; phylum Ascomycota; class Sordariomycetes; order Hypocreales; family Cordycipitaceae; genus Niveomyces; species Niveomyces insectorum. Next base: position 1,400,072 of record AZHD01000002.1, read on the forward strand.
GTGCCGGTGTCCGTTTGCCGGCCGCACGCCGCTCGCGGAAATGCGGCGCGTGCTCCAACTGGCGGGCGTCCCGGCCCACGACCACGTCCTGCGGAACACACCGATGCTGCTCGAGCATTGCGTCGACGATCCGCTGGTCTTGGTCCAGAACGGCCGGCGGCTACGGGACACGCTACGCGGGTTTGGTGCACAGGTCGAGTGGAAAGAGTATCCAAACGGCGGACACTGGTTCAACGCGCCGGCTGGTATGGACGACGTGGTCGCCTTTCTAACGGAAAAGGCTCTTCTGAGCGGCCGCACCGAAGGGTCGTTCGATCCCCAAGCGGCATCGAGTGCGATGGACTTGTCGTGATGTCTTGGGGTCTTGTCCTGTAGAAAGCGAAGCAGTCTTGCCGCGGTCGTTGGCTGTCCCACGCGATGACGCCGATGGCCCGCACTCGGACTCGCCGGCCGTGGAAAGCAGTGGCTTCCAATTGTTTGGCCTTCTTCATTTCGATTTATTCGGTGCCTCTCTGTGTGCATCCATACATCTTTCAACGACGTGCCCAACAAATCACGCGGCTTCTATTTATGTTCTTGCCATCAGATTTCATAGTATTTCACGATTACAATCATCTTCAGTCGACTTTGCTACCAAATTTCCTGTCGTATCATCGATCGTCGACGTTGTCGTTACGCTTTAATGCAGCCAAAAAGACGGTTATTATGGGCGACTGTTGGCCTACAAAGTGGCCATGGTGCTGTAAATGGGTAATTAGTAGCTCCGAAGACTCACTAAATCTAGTCGCATGGCCACTAAAAGAGTATGCACTACTATTGGCCAAGGCGTTAAACAGCGAGACGAGTTGCTTTCCTAGTGGCTTGCAGGCCCAAAAGGCACTGGGCGGACAAAAAATACCCCGCAGCAGACCAGAGGTGTTGTGTCTTACGAGCCGTAATTGGCCCGTTGCCCTGTAAACGAGGCTGACCCCCGAGTTTCAGCCCTGCTGACTGTGCGCCCAAACCTAATGGTAAAGCTGCTTTCCTTCTGTTGCTGCCTGGCGCTGCATCGCTCTCCTCTTCTTTCTTCTCTTTGCTCCGACACCATATTCTACGTCCAACAACCTGGCCTTGAAAACTGCTCGGCATCGATCAAATGGCAATGTTACGGCAACTGAAACTGCTTTTGACCTTTGGGTCGCTGGCTCTGGCCGCCGTCGTGACCAGGACAGCCAGCAGCAAGAACAGCATCAAGAAGAGCGACGATGACGACGACGACGATACACCTCTGCCGCTGGTCATCTGGCATGGTGCGTTGCATTGATCTCGTCGCCTCAATCAACCTTCCGTTACAGAAAACTGACACTGTTACCTTCTTTTTTTTTTACTAGGCCTCGGCGACAACTTCGCGGCCGAGGGTCTCCAGGAGGTCGGCACCCTCGCCGACCAGATCAACCCGGGCACGCTCGTCTACTACGTCCACCTCGACGACAGCGCCAGCGGCGACCGCTCCGCCACCTTCTTCGGCAACGTCTCCGAGCAGGTCGCCCAGGTCTGCGCCGCCCTCGCCGCCGACCCCATCCTCTCCACCGCGCCCGCCATCGACGCCCTCGGCTTCAGCCAGGGCGGGCAGTTCCTGCGCGCCTACGTCGAGCGCTGCAATTTCCCGCCGGTCCGCTCGCTCGTCACCTTCGGCTCGCAGCACAACGGCGTCACCGAGTTTGTCGAGTGCCGCGGAACCGACCTCGTCTGCCGCGCCGCCATGGCCCTGCTGCGCGGCAACACCTGGTCGCCCTTTGTGCAGGGCCGCCTCGTGCCCGCGCAGTACTTCCGCGACCCGGCGACGCCGGCCACCTACGCCGACTACCTGGCCCACTCCAACTTTTTGGCCGACATCAACAACGAGCGCGCCGCGAAGAACGCGACCTACCGCGCGCACCTGGCCAGCCTCGCGCACTTTGTCATGTACCTGTTTGCCAACGACACGACGGCGATCCCCAAGGCATCGGCGTGGTTCAGCGAGGTCAACGGCACGGAGGAGGTGCCGCTGCGCGCGCGCGCGCTCTACCAGGAGGACTGGCTGGGCCTGCAGGCGCTCGACCGCAAGGGCGGGCTGCACTTCCGCAGCGTGCCGGGCGCGCACATGCAGATCGCCGCCGAGGAGCTGGCGTCGGTGTTTGCCGAGTTCTACGGGCCGTTCAACAAGAAGATCCCCGCGGCGACCCCGCCGGCACGAACAAGCGCCGACGAGATGGGCGAGTTGTGAGCGAGGGTGTCCTTTGGGGTTTGCTGAGGGGAGACCTTGTTTTGATAAGTGTATTCTGTGTCATTGTTGGAGCATTTTTATGTTTTTTTTTGGTTTTTTTTTGGTTTTTTGGGTCTTCTGTTGGCTAGCAAAGACAAATGCATTTCATTGAAATTACCCTAGTTGATTCCTCTTATGCATCGGCTAGCCCGCCATCCTCTGTCGCCATTCACGCCAGCCGCGCCGGCACGTTACGGACCTCGTGTGCGTGCGTTTTGAAGTACGCCACCACGGCTTCCGCTTCGGGCGTCCCCTCGGGCCACCACAAGCGACCGTCCGCCTGGCTCAGCGCTTGGAGCCCCTCGTACTCGGGTGTGCCCTTGTACAGGATGTACCGTTTGCCCGCGTCGTGGTCGTGGTAGAAGGTGCTGTCGGGTTCTGCGCTGCGCCGCACCTCGTCGGCGTGGGCCTGCATGAAGGCCAAGCGATCCGCATCGGATGCCAGCTGCGCGTAGGCGCGGCCATTCTCCGCGTCAATCGTGAGGCGGTAGGACACAGAGCCGTGCCCAACTCTGTGCGGCAACGGGCGCTCTGTCTTCACAGTGCAGACGTACCAGGGCGGCTCCGTTCGAAACGCTGGTTCTCCCACAAAGGTCTCTGTCGGCTTGGCGGTTGCCATCGTTATCTGGGTAGGGCACAGTGAGGCTAAGGGGACGGATTGCGTGGGCCGTAAGATTGAGTGCTGAAGGACTCTCTCTCTTGTGTCTTATGTCTGCTCTGGATGACGATGATTCTCCGCTTCGTAAAGATGTCGTCACATTCAATTAACAAGGAGGATCCGGTTGAAGAAAATGAATCCTTCTTGAACATATCCGCTTCTGCGTTTATATGAGAACCCGGTGGGGCTTTGTTTTACACGTCCGCAGCGTTAATATCGCCAACGCCCCTGTGCCGCCCGCGGGCGTCGTGCATGGCAGGCCCCACGCACGACCACAAGTAAAGGATGTATGCACGGCACCCGGTAGAAATCTGTTAGGTGGCTTACATTGCCCACCCAAATGACGATGTTTAACTATAGACGGTGTCTCACCGGCCGCCCGAAACGGTCGCCGGGGGTCCGTGAGACTCCTTGACGCGGCCTAGATTGCTTCGAGATGAAGAGGCACGACTTGCTGACCTACGTTATGCCAACCCAGCCTCGTTATCATAGGAGATTGTCTTCCGTAAACAAGCGTCTGTTGTGTGCTGTCTGTTTTTTTTTCCCTTATTTTTTGCATCGTACTTTGCAAAATTACCAGTGGTCTTGTCGAAGCATATTAAATCTCACCTGCCAAGTGCTTGTGCCCCTTTTTGAGTTTTGATGAGCACACGATAAGTAGGCATGGATAGTATCCAGCGTACGCGTCCTCTTGCGGTGACGTATTTCCATCATGGACGACAACGTCCGCTGATGATGTTGAGGGTATTTTTGAGGAGATTGGAAGACCCAACATGGTATCTTGCAAGAGAGACCAAAAGTATAAAAAGACGGTTTGCCTCCCTAAGTTGTGCTGAGAAGAAAAATGTAGAAGCAGAGCATCGAGACAGCCAAACCACCTTGACTGTGCGCTACAGAACGTGAGATTCTTTGGCAGCCTTGTATTCCTTGTCCCAAAACGAGTCTCACAACCTCAAGGTACAGATACTGCGGCCACTCTCAATCCTATAAGCCAAAACTAACTACTTTGTCCGACAGACTCCCCGACACGTTGCCACAATGCAGCTCACCGGCTCCACCGCCCTCGCCGCCGCCGTGGCCGTCATCTTCCACGGGACGGCCTACGCCTCCTACGGTATCGACCTCTACGAGGGCGCCAGCTGCCGGGGCAGCATCGGCCATACCTGCGCCAGCATGTCGCTGCAAGAGTGCTGCCAGGACAGCGGTACCAAGTACCATTCGGCCAATTTTGAGGAGAGCGCCGGGGGCGACTGCTCCGACCAGCTCAAGGTCTACCCGGGCGACGGCTCGGACCACTGCGGCGGCATCACGATCGACCAGGACGCGTACCCCAAGTGCGTCAGCTCCAGCAGCAAGAACATTGCGGGCGCCAAGGTGTGGGAGGTGCACTCGGCCAAGCGCGCCGTGGTGTCCACCGCCTCCACGGCCTTCGTCGAGCCCGACCTGACCTTTTTTGAAAACGGCACGCAGCGCTGGATCCTCGCGCGCAACACGACCGCCTACGCGGCGTTCACCAAGCTGACGACGGACGACGACCGCATCAACCACCTGCTGGTGCACGGCACGCTGACAGAGCGCACAGAGAAGGCAAAGTGCAAAGCGCCCAAGAAGGGGAAAAAGGACGGCGACAAGGGCAAGAAGAAGGGCGGTGACAAGGGCAAGAAGAAGGGAGGGGACAAAGGAAAAAAGAAGGGCGGCGACAAGAAGAAGGGTGGCAAGCGCGGCCTACGCTTTGTGGCCTAGTTTTCATGACCTTTTATGACATTCATCTTTTTTGTGGACATTTCCCGTTGTTTCTATATTGGTTAGAGATTTTGAATGTTGAGACGGTGGAAGAACGAGTGACACTGTCTTAAATGGTGTGCTTCCGCAGTTCTTCCTGACGAGAGAGATGAACTGCACATCATCACAATTTCAATAGCAAAACATTTTCTAAAACAACGACGATCTCTTTCTTGTGTCCTGTCTACTCTTTTGGCTGTGGTCCCTGTCAGAGAAAAGAAATTGAAGACGATCAGAATACATCTAGAGAGAGTCGAACGAGAGAGGAAAGCAAAACAATAAAAGTAACGAGGAGCACACGAACGAGGAAATAGAAACGCAACGAATAGGGCAGTCGGATAAATTTACAGAACAGAAAAAGACTGGACATTGCCTTATGGGCCTCAGAAGGTTGTTGCGTCAGGTCTTGTGATTTTCTGCTGTGGAATGCCGCTACAGCCTTTATAATACAAAGATAAATGCCTCAACGCTATAGGCAAGATGGCCGAGCGGTCTAAGGCGCTAGTCTCAAGTTACCCAACTTCGCTGTAAGACAGTGTTATTACTAGTGAGGAAACTCTCGTGGGTTCGAATCCCACTCTTGTCAGTTTTTTTTGTCATTTTTCTGAAATCGTTTCACTGCTTTTCTTCTCTGGTTTTTTTGTCTTTTATTATATTATAGCTTTGTAATTTTTACCTTCACAGCCGGAGCCTCTTTCGCCGTCTCTGTGAAAACAGATCGGAGCGTATGTCAATTTCCATGTGAGCACGGTTAAAGAAAAAAAAAGGTGCTTGAATTTGGAATCCCCTAATTCACGGTTTGATTCCAGGGAAGGTACAGTGCATGCACTGTATTTACGGGACAGAACACTGTATCACACTGCCCTCCCAACTGACGACCTGGAATCGGTTTGTGGAATCATCGCAGCTGTGACGACGTTTATCTTGCAAAGGACAAAAAATTAAGAACAAGCATATATTCGCATGTAGACGAGGCACTGACACTCGCGAGTCATTTCTGGATGTTTTTTTGGACGGCCAAGTCAAGAATCAGCCTTTTTTTGAATGTCAATTCTCCTATCTTTTGACAACATCGTCGACTTTTCAACCGGTGATGGCCACGTTTCGAAGCGAGTTTGTTGAGCTCAGCTCTGACGTGTGCATTCACGCCTCTATTTCAGAAAAGCCGTTGGCGCCGCCGGACGCGTCCAGCACCGATGCCGATCTGACCCTCGTCTTTCTCCACTACTGGGGTGGCTCAACGCGCACCTGGTCCAGGGTCGTCTCCGCCGCCGCCCTCCGCTCGCACCGAACCGTGTCTCTCGATTTCCGTGGTTGGGGCGGCTCGACCGGACCCGCTGCAGCCGACGCGTACGGCATGGCCGCACTGGCCGGCGACGTCGAGGCCGTCCTTGCTGCATTGTACGCCCGCGGGCTGATCGGTGCGCGTGTCGTCCTCGTCGGCCTGTCTATGGGTGCCAAGGTAGCCCAGGTGGTGGCAGCGCATGTGCTGCAAGGCGACCGAAGAAACATCGAGGATGGCGGCGTCCGCGTGGTCGGCGCCGTGTTGGTGAGCCCCGCGCCGGCAACGCCACTGCGTCTGCCGCCGGACATGCGGGAGCAGCAGATGCACGCCTACGACAGCGCCGCGTCGGCGTCCTTTGTGGCCCGAAACGTGCTCACTGTGTCGTTCCGTGGTGGTGGCGGCGACGACGATGACGACGCCGACGATGCGGCGCCCTCCCTGCCCAGCTTCTTGGTCGAGGACATGCTTAAGGGCAACCCGGCGGCACGATCGGCGTGGCCTGCGTACGCCATGGCCGAGGACGTGTCCGCAACGTCGCTGGAAGGCTTGGCAGAGCCGCCGCCGGTCCTCGTCCTGGCCGCCGAAAACGACCTCGTGGAACCTTTGGAGCGCGTGCGGACGGGCGTGCACTCCCGCATACACGGCGCGCAGCTCGAGGTCATCCCTGGTTCGGGGCATCTGTCGCCCGTGGAAGCCCCTGCGGCCATTGCCCAACGAATACAGCGGTTTGTGGACAGGATTGTCAGTAGCAGATCTTGGCGTTGTTGAAGCACGGGGCTTATATTTATGCTGTATTTGGGTGTGCATTGCCATTGTATTCGAGCGTAGTTATTCAATGGTGCTAGCTTGGGTAACAGAGGCAAAACAAAGGGTATTCACATTCCGTTGGGTTTGAGTTGTAGCTACTGGAGCCGACTACAATTACGTTGTAGTTATTCATGTCTAAGAAAAAAGAAACGGAAGACACAAGGGAGGTTCCTTGATAGCAATAATTGTATGCCGTTCCTCAGTCTTTGATATATCGTACACCAATATCTAATTGCTTGTGGTCTCAGCTCTTCGACTCAGGCCGGAGAGCAGAGTTTCGAAAGCATTTGGAATAAAAAGGGTCCAGCCTTTCGTCTTATTTTTTTTATCCGCGTTTCAAGTGACTAAAGAGCAGCTTAGCCAGCTATAATTATCGCTTTTTGATTTTATGATTTTACTACTTCAAAAATTGGACACGTACTGGAGCACGCGCAGCTATACCAGTCTGGATCCCCGATTTGGATGACCTCTTTAGAACGGTGACAGCATCAAGGATATTTCCGAAAAAGCGGTTGTCGATGACGGAACTTGTCTCTGGTATTGCGCCGGCGATGTTGCGTCTCGCTTCGGTCGTATTGCCATTCCTTTCTCGCATCTTCTGTGACTCATATCTTAGTAATTGTGTAGAAGAACCCCTATCTCGATGTAACCAGGCATCCGTCGTCTGCGGCTGATACGGCGGTCAACCAACCTTCATTGAGAGGGATCACTGCTTTTTTTGTGCTGGGTATGATTTTTTTAGAATGACGGTGCAAAGCAGTTCAGGGACTGCAAGGCCTACGAGCCAAGTTGCTGTTGATCTAATCCCTTGGGACCCTGAATCGCCGCAACACATTGAGAGACTGGTTGGGCAACGGGTGCAATGCGGCTGGAACGCGAACAAAGTCGCCACCACGTGGCGTGAGGCCCAGAGGAAGGGAACGAAATGCATATACTGGATTGTAAGCTGCAGTGCCCAAGGAGAATCCAATCCTGTGACGGGCCTTTTCAGGTCGGGCAGGGCGTCTGTGTGCAGACCATGTGCTGACCTTCTTTCTTCTCTATCTATCTTTCCCATAGATCTTGTCCGGTAATGACGAGCGTCCGCGTGAGCTTCTCGAGGAGCATATAGCAAAATATTCACTGGCATGTTTTTTTTTCTTTCTTTTTTTTTTCTCGGAACGATGCGTGATCTCTGAACTGGGACACTGACCGTGAAACAGGAATCGGAGCCGCTCCGGGACACGAGCGGCACCATTCGTGGTGTTGCGAGGACGCCAAGCAACACACCGATTCACCCGATCGGCCACATCTCGCTCGACGCCGGCAACCCGGACTCGGAGGCCCTCGGCCTCGGCTTGCCGGTCACGGGCGTCTACTGGATCTCCAGCTTCTACGTCTCGTGGGCGCTGCAGAGCCGCGGCCTCGGCCGTGCCGCCATGGACAAGGCAGAGGCGATGGCCGTCACCCCACCGCTGTCGGCACAGATTCTCGCCATCGACACGTTGTCGAAGGACGACCAGACGCGGCCGGACGTGGTGGAAGCGTTTTATGAGAGCACGCCCAACGTAGGATTTTTATTTTTTTTTTATGTTTTGTCTCGCTGGAATTCCCACATTCGCCGCCCTTGGTCCGAGCACTAACAACCTGGCTAGGTGGTCAACCAGAACTGGTACGAGCGACGAGGCTATCGGGCCATCAAGACGGTGGAGAACTACTACGGCTCATTGGACAAGTCGGGGAATGCATGGAATCTCCGGACCGTGTTCATGAAGAAGGAATTGCCTGGGGGTCACGGTGCCGGGAAGGTTTAGTAGGTGCATGATGCGAGTTTTTGCGGCACGGAAGAAACTGAAGAGGGCAACAGGAAGCGTGCAAACATGAACGTAGCAAGCCATCTTTCCTCAGTCAACGTGATGCATCGTATTTCAACTACACTATCTGGAAAGATGTAGCCATGCATTTCCCGTATGTTCTGCCGTTAACTCGGTGCAAGAAAACTGGCACGACGACCCGGTTACTTCTTCAGCGGCGGCGTGTCGCCAAAGAGCACGGCCATCATGAATGGAGGGTAGCGATCGCCCTTGGAGCCGCCCGCGCTCTCGATTGTCTTCCTCACGTCTTCTTCTTCCTCCTTGGTCAGCGTGACCTTGACGGCCGCCGCGTTCTCCTCAAGGTACTTGAGTTTCTTGGTGCCCGGGATCGGAATGATGTCGTCCCTTTTTTGTAAGCGTCAGTTAGCGCAAAATCAACCTAATTTGCTTTCCGTGGAAATGTAGGACGCCAAAAAAAAAAAAAAAAAAAAAAAAAAAAAACATACCCCTGTGCCAGAACCCACGCCAGGGACAGCTGGCCCGGCGTGATGCCCTTCTCGGCCGCCAGCGTGGAGAGCTTGTCCACGAGGGCCAGGTTGGCAGGGAAATTCTTCTCGGAGAACCGCGGATGGCTCCGGCGGGTGTCGCCCGGGTCAAAGTCGTCGCGGCTCTTGATGGTGCCCGTCAGAAACCCGCGCCCCAACGGCGAGTAGGCCACGACCGTGACGCCCAGCTCGCGGGCCGTCGCGAGAAAGTTGGTCTGCTCCGACTGGATCTCGAGCGCAAACGGCGAAAACTCCATCTCGGCCGCCGCGATCGGATGGACCGCGCACGCCCGCCGTAGCGTGGCCGCGGAGCACTCGGACAGCCCCAGGTACCGGATCTTGCCCTCGTTCTTCAGCTCCACCATGGCCTGGACGGTCTCTTCGATCGGCACGGACGCGTCCACGCGGTGCTGGTAGTAGAGGTCGATGTGGTCGACGCCCAGCCGCGCGAGGCTGGCCAGGCAGGCCTGGCGCACGTACGCCTTGTCGCCGCGCACGCGGAGACCGCCGTCGGGCTGGCGGATGTGGCCGAACTTGGTCGCCAGGAAGATCTCGTCCCGGCGGCCCGTCGCCTGGAACCAGCGGCCGAGCAGCTTCTCGTTTTCGCCCTCGCCGTAAATGTCGGCCGTGTCCCACAGGTTGACGCCCAGGTCGGCCGCGCGGGTGAGGACCTGCATGGACTCCTCGTCGTGGCTGTAGCCCCCAAACGACGTGTAGGCATAGCTCATGCCCATGCAGCCGAGGCCGATGGCCGAGACCGCCGTGTCGCCGATCTTGCGCGTAGGGTAGGTTGAAGGCATGTTTTTTGCTTCTTTGCTGGACGTTCCGGTTGGCGCGGGCTCCAAAACGTTCCGGTCTGTGGTGGAGGGAAAAGCGAGCTAGGTCCCTTGCTCAACGAGCTTTGAGAGGTGTATATATATATATTACACAGTACATAGCTACATGTCATACGACTGCTTTGGTATTTCCTAACGCCGACTAATGTCCATGATATGACTGGACCGTGTCGGTCGGAGTTGTCGTCACTTTGTTTCCTCTAAACCCGAGAGAACCAGGACTGTGGGCGGCAAGTATATAATGACGTCCCGTCGGTTGGCTTGTTCTCAGCTATCAGTTTTAGTTGTTCCTAAAACATGAAACATCATACGGTTTGTTCGGCTACGCGAGAAGCACAGATCCAGGATCCAATAACACGAAGGGGAGCGGAGAAAGTATCAGCAGCCCCGGACGGATCAGTGGGTTTCTGTCATACTCTTATTTGATAGCTGCCGATTTCCCGGCCTTGCCCCAACGGGGTAAGACTCCGTATTCCGTATTTGTCAACCGTACTGCCACAGGACCCAGTCTTTTTCACAGGACCGAGCTGATGGCCTTTGGGTCACAGCCCCTTGCAGTGGGGGGGTTGGCCGTCCGTAATCTTTGGCTTGCTTCCGCGAAACACCAAATCTGCGATGCTACCATGGCCAGACGGGCAGCCAAGGCCTGCTCATCGTGCCACACGCGCAAGACGCGCTGCGATGCTCACGATGTTGGTCTGCCCTGCACCAAATGCAAAGCCGACGGGTTCCAGTGCGTGATCGAGCCCAAGAAGAAGCGCCGTAGCCGGATCCGCGTCCGCCATGCATCCGGCGCCGCCGCCGCCGGCGCCGCCGCGGGTGCAGAGGCCCCCGAGCCGCGCATCGCCTTTCCCGAGCATGTCCTGCGCCATCAGATGCCCCATTATGCCTTTTTCCGCAACGCTGCGCTCATCGGTTGGCCCCAGCCGTCGTCGTCGTCGTCGTCGTCGTCAGCCTCCGCCCTCGGCCGCAAGCGTGGACTGATTTTGCCCATCGTGCCGCGCGACGAAGCGGCCGATGCCCGCAACGCCTTTGCCGAGGACATGCGCTTCCTCAAGCTCAAGGGCGCGTTTGACCTGCCGCCGAAGCCGGTCTTGGACGAATGCGTCGCGGCCTATTTTCGGATCTTCCACCCATTCTTCCCTGTCATCGACCGGCCTGCGTTCCTGGCTTGCTACGAGCAGAGCACGGAAGAAACGCTGATGCAGGGAAAAGGGCCGAGTCTGCTGCTTCTTCAGGCCATCGTTTTTATCGCCGTGGCCGTATGTCGTGACGAGATCATTCTTCCTGCTATTGTCCTTGTCCCAGAACTGACCGCGTGCCGCCCACATTGATGCAGTACATTCCCATGGATCATGTCGAGCAGATGGGGTTCTCGTCTCGGCGCCAAGCACGAAGTTGCGTCCATACACGAGCTCGCGTGAGTGGTTTTCATATCCCCCGTCATGTTCGTTGCACCACTGCTTACCGGGTGTTTGTAGTATCTCCATCAGTTCGACTACGAGTCTGACGACATTGTGACCATCCAAGCCCTGTTGCTGATGAGCCACCATTTCCCCTCGGTCGCCGAGCAAAAGCACACTTGGTACTGGGCGTACCAGGCCATCAGCCTGGTCCAGGGCGCCGGGCTGCACCGCGAGTGCGGCCCGATCCCCGAGCGGAAGCTGTGGGGGCGCGTCTGGTGGTGCTGCTTGGTGCGGGACCGGCTGATCTCGCTGGGGACGAACCGGCCCATGCACATCAACAGCCTGGATTGCAATGTGCCTCTGCCGGTCGCCTCGGACCTGGACGAGGTGCACGACACGGACGACGACCGCACCATCAAGGCCATGTTTGTCGACTTTGTCAAGCTCTGCTACTACATCGAGGGCGTCTTGTCGCTGCCCTACGTGGCACCGGACGCACTGCGGCACCAGATCTCGGTGTGCGAGGCGACCCTGCAGTCGTGGACCGCGAGCCTCAGTCCCGCGTCCCGCCGGCGGCAACCGGACGAGACCATCGCCCCGTCGTCAACGAGCACCGGTCTTCACCGCGTCTATAGGGCGCTTCTCCATCTCATCTTCAAGTACGTATTGGCCGCAATGACATTCTGTCTGCCCTTTATCGAGGCGAGCGTCGTCTTCTTACACAATGACTGCTGCAGCATCGTTCGGATCGCCATTTTGCAATCAAGTAGTACCATGGACAAGGACCGCGCGGATGGCTCCCGGCCGCCGTCGGCCGACGCGCGCTCCGTGGCCGCCGAATCCACCGAGCTGCTCGATGAGCTGCTCACGTTGGACTTGGTCCAGTACTTGCCAACACACGGGTATTGTCTTCCCTGTCTTTGCACATGCTCTATCGTCCCCAAACAAAATCCTTCGTCGCATGCAAAAGGCTAACGCCTGCCGCACACAGCGTCACGGCCGTTCTGTCGACGCTCATCGTGCAGATCCTGGCAATGCGCTATGCTGCCGACGTAGACAGCTACGAATTGGAAAAGAAGCGCTTTAAAATCTGCATCGACGTCCTCGAGCAGCTCGGCCAGACGTACTGGCACGCGCAGTTCTACCACGACATCTTCCAGCTCGCGGCATCCAGCACGCCTTGCGGTGCCGACGGCCAGGCCCACAGCCACGGCCACGGCCAGCGTCCCGGGTCGTTTCGACCGAAGCGCCCCTTGCGCGCCAAAACAACCCCGGATGCGGACCACGCCGAGACCATCGCGCTTACATGCGCCACGGGCGACCCCAGAGCTGGCGTCAGCGTTGACTACGCACGACCGCAGGGGCAGAGCCGAGTTACCAGGACACTGCACGCGTCTGATCCCGAGCCGCCTACGGACGACAACTTGATCGAGGGGAACGAAGGCGATCCGTCTTTGCTGCCGTCATCAACTGCGTTGGATGCCCTGGCATTTACGGGACAATGCGGCGACGCCGAGTGTCAGTTTCATCTGTTTAACGGATGGTTAGACGACGACACCCTGTTTCAGACTCTGTTCCCGTCGGTGTAAGATGCATTGGGTTTGCAAAAGTCAGATTGTATTCTCGGACCTGGAGTTTTCTGTATACCAGGGCACATATGGAAGAAATACATCAGAGACGATTTCTGCTTTCGTACGCGGTGGCTACTGCTACGATACTGGTGACCCTACAATTTCGGCCCATTGATGATCTTCTGGCCCTGCTCACTTTGCCAGAACGTGCCGTGCGGGTACGCATAGGCGGCGATGGCCTCGGGCTTGTACTCCACGCTGTAGCCCGTCTCCCAGGGCGTGAGGAAATAGCCGTTCTCCATCTGTACGGGGTGCGTCAGCACCTCGCTGAACGAGTTGATGTGCTCGAGCAGGCTCTTCTGCCCCGACACGCAGACGTAGTTGAGCAGGGCCAAGTGCTGCGTGTACTCGTTGAGGCCGATCCCGCCGCTGTGAGGAACGACGGGTACGTTGAATCTATTTTTTTTGTATGTCTGTTAGAAACAGGTCGCACGCAGCTGGGGAGGACATGTAGGACAGTGATGTCTGGCATACTTCTTTGCCATTAAGAGGACAGCCATGACTTCGTTGACGCCGCCCAGCCGGCAGGCGTCGACCTGGCAGTAGTCGATGGCGCCCGCTTGCAGGAGCTGCTTGAAGATGACCCGGTTTTGGCAGTGCTCGCCGGTCGCGACGCCGATGCCGTACGGCTTGAGAGACTTTCTGATCGCTGCGTGGCCCAGTATGTCGTCGGGGGACGTTGGTTCCTCGATGAACCTGTCAAGTATTCGTTAGCTACGTATCGTCTTCCCCTATCATCATGACAGGTTCCATTAGGGGAACGGTGCAACGTACAGCGGCTTGAACGCGACAAACTTTTGCATGACGTCGATGGCTTCCGGCACGCTCCACACTTGGTTCGCGTCGAGCATGAGCACGCGGTCGGGGCCGATCACGTCGCGCGCCAGCGTGAGGCGCCGCAGGTCGTCGGCCAGCGCGCCGCCCACCTTGAGCTTGAACTTGTCCATGCCCGCCGCGATGCTCGTCTGCAGCAGCTCCGTCATGCGCGCGTCGCTGAAGCCCAGCCAGCCGGCCTGCGTCGTGTACGCGGGCACGGCCTCGTTGCGGCGCGCGTCCGCCAGGCGGGCAGCCTTGCCGTCCGCGGCCATCGACCGAAGGAGGGCCACCGCTTCGGCCGGCGTGATCGCGTCCTCGATGTAGCGGAAATCGATGCAGCGCACAAACTCCTCGGGGCTCATGTCGCACACCAGCTGCCAGAGCGGCTTCTCCAAGTACCGCCCCCACAGATCCCACAGCGCGTTGACGCAGGCGCTCAGGCCCAGGTGGACGACGCCCTTCTCGGGACCGACCCAGCGCAGCTGTGAGTCGGCGACCAGGTAGCGCCACGTCCGGCCCATGTCCGCCGTGAGCGCGCCCAGCGTCTTGCCGACCAGGCGCTCGCCGATCTGGCGCGCGGCCTCCGTGCAGAGATCGTTGCCGCGGCCGATGGTGAAGGCGATGCCGTGGCCGACGAGGTCTGTGTTTGTCTTGAGGCGCACGTGGGCCGCACTGTAATCGCCCGCCGGGTTCATGGCGTCGGAGCCAGAGGCGTCCAAGCTGGTAGGAAACCGGAGGTCTACAATGCGTTGGTATGGTCAGTACTGACCCAGATATAGAAGCGAGCGTACGCTCAGATTCCCCCGGGGCATCATCTCTCACTTACCATAGGTCTCGATGGCCACAATCTTGACTTCGTCAATAGGTAGCTGCGGCGCCTTCGCCGTGCCGTTTGCGGCGCTTGGTGACATAGTGGAAGAAGAGCAGTCAAACGAGACACAGCTTCAGTGGTGTATATGAGAAACCTGCGAAGAGACGTCGGTCGTGTGTAAGTGCGAAAGATGCCACAGATATTCTTAACACGTGCCGTGCACTTTTTTTTTCTCGTTATTGGCTTGCTTTTCCTTAAGTACGCTTCGTATGAGACCGCGTATCCGAAGCCGGCAGTAATGCCTCCGTTCATTACGTCCTCTGCAGGGCCATTTCAGAAAGATGCCGGTGCCGCAAGAGACCTTCGAACCAACACAATATTGGCTACGCCTCTTGCCTGGCTACGGTCCGGGATGGGGCGCAAACCGATACCACTTTTTTCCTGGCCCAGTTCCCAATCAGAACAATGCGTCCGGCTCCACGGCCCTTCAACAGGCGGAGCTATATTCGTGATACACCCACAGAATAGCAAAAAGGGGGCCAATTGGAACGCTTGCTTCGGTGCATCGGCCGGCCACTGGAGCGGTGTCTGTCGTGTGCCTCCCTGTGGCCGTAGACGAACTAAAACGAACTGGGTGTAAGGCTGTGGTTCCTTAGTTTTGGCTGGCCAATCACAGATTGAATACCGGCATTACGGCTTTTTCTGTTCTCCTGCCCTCCCACTCTCCCTCCCTAACCCCAGGTCTCGTCTCCGCAACCCCAGTTCGGATGAAAAATCTGGGGAAACCGAGGAACAGGAGGAATCGGCCAGGAGATTCAGGGCAGAAGCGAGGTAGTATTGTAGCAGGGCATTGGGTGAACAGGTCTGGGAGAGGGATCAAGAAAAAAAGATAAAAATCGGGTGTCTTCCTCGCGAATGGGAGTCACACTCGTTGACGCTCAAACGAATTTGCCTCTCTGATTTTGTTTTTATTATATTAAAAACAAAAAAATTCACAAGTTCAGCTAAGAGCCGCAAAAATGGCTACCGCCAAAGAAACGGAGATGGACACCATCAAACTGGGCGACGACCGCCAGACGGCCAACAACGACTACGACCACGTTGAGAGCATTGCAAAGGCCCTGCCCGTCCAAGTCAACCTCATCCACGGGGAACTGTACCGCGAGGCGTTGGAGCGCTATCCGAACGACGATGCCATTGACACGGCCGAGGAGAAGAGGCTTGTCCGGAAGCTGGATCGGCGCATTCTCCTGCTGCTGGGCATCTGCTACTTTTTCTATGTACGTCATTGCAGAGGTTTTTGGGGGGTGTTTGTATCTACAAATACGTTCTCTTTCTTTTTTTAAACAAAACTGGGTAAAATCTTTTAACACCTTTAGTATGTCGACAAAACGACGCTTTCGTATGCGGCCATCTTTGGTATCCAGAAGGATCTTCACCTCCACGGCGACCAGTACTCGTGGCTTTCCAGCATCTTCTACTTTGGCTGGCTGGGATGGTCGATTCCGTCCAACTTGATCATGCAGCGGACTCCTCCAGCGTGGTACCTGTCCTTCAACATCTTCTTGTGGGGCGTCTTTCTCATGTGCCAGGCGGCGTCCAAGAACTTTGCCACGATCGCCGCTCTGCGCGTCATCTCGGGAGCCTTTGAATCCATTTCCGATCCGGCTTTCATGGCCTTCACGACCATGTTCTACACACAGGAAGAGCAACCTTCTCGAATCTCCGCTTGGTATGCATTCAATGGAATCGGTGTGGCCGGCGGCGGCCTTCTGGGTATGTGGCTCTCTCGTGGTCGTGGACATATTTTTTGGCTCGACAGGGTGATGTGCGTTGTTGTGCTAAATTTTTTTTTTTTATTTTTTATTTTTATGCAGGCTACGGCATCGGCAATATCAAAGGTGGCCTTGCGTCGTGGAAATACGAGTTTCTCATTATCGGCGCTCTGTGTTCCTCCTGGGCTGTGGTCTTGTTCCTCGCGCTCCCCAACTCCCCGGCGACCTTCCGGGGGTTCACGCACGACGAGAAGCTCCTGATGATCGCACGCATGCGACGCAACCAAACCCGCTTCGAGCAGAAGGCCATCAACTGGGCCCACGTCCGGGAAGGCGTCCTCGACTACAAGACGTGGCTGTTCTTCTTCCTCGGCTTTCTCGGCGCCGTCCCGAACGGCGGCATCTCCAATTTTTCCACGCTCGTGATTCAGGGCCTCGGCTTCAACACGCTGCACACGACGCTGCTCAACATTCCGCAGGGCGTCATCGTGGTCATCTGGATCGTGCTCGGCGCCTTTGCCAATAAGTACATGCCGACGAACAGCCGCACGACCGTGAGCGCGCTGTTCATGCTGCCCACGATTGCCGGCGCACTCGGGTTTTTGCTGGCCCCAACGGATGCCTACGTCGGGCGTCTTATATGCTTGTGGGTTTTTTCTTTACTTGCTTTCTCACCGTACATCTTTGACCTCCCCTGAACCAAACTGCGGGCTAATGCCATTTCTTTTTACACACAGTTACCTCACCGGTTCCTACCAGGCCTCGTTCATCATCGGCTTATCCATGGTGACGAGCAACACCGGCGGCCAGTCCAAGAAGATGATCGTCGCCGGTCTTGTCTGGTTTGGCTCCTGCATTGGCAGCATTTCGAGCCCGTTCTTTTACAAGTCGTACCAGGCCCCGTCCTATCATCTCGGAATCGGCTCTCTCTTGGTCGCGAACGTCCTTGAGCTTCTCCTGTTTGGTGTGCTTCGCTACGTCTACATTTGGGAGAACAAACGGAAGGAAAAACAAAGGGAGGCCCTGCGCGCCCAAGGAATCATGTCCAATGATCCCAGTAGTCTGAACAAGACGGCCTTTGACGACCTCACGGACAAGGAGAACCCAAACTTTGTTTATGTATATTAAACGATGGATCATACTCCACCAACGTCTTCTCGCTGCCTTATTTTGACTATAGGCAGAAGGAATTGTACGTATCTTTGGTAGGAAACTTGCATGAAACAGGAATCTTGCATCAAGTTATGCTGAACAAATTTCGTTGTTTCTTTTTCATCATCTTTGCTTTTCATCCTGGGGAGCTTCAAAACGAAGCGTACTCTGAGGCTGTAAAAACGGTTTGTAAACAATACATCCCCGATGCCAGGGCGACCCAATATGGGCGCCGAAACTGCTCATCGAGAGTTTTTCTTTTAGAGGTGCCACCATGCTGACGCAGCTCCTTTTCGCTTCGTGGGTCTTCGTCTGCCTTCATGTGCCTTTGTGTGCTTCTCTGTCTCATGGCACAGCCACGGTCGTTATGGATATGGACTCCACGCGGCCCGCAAGGAGGCTCCTGGACTAGTCAGTGAGCGCCAAACAGGAACGACAGTACACTGACGGGGCGGCGCAATTGTGCCCAGTACGTGGACATGCAAATTAGGATCTATTTTTTTTCCTACAATTCCCGGCCTCCGACCGTTTGCTGCTCTCGTTGTTTCGCGTAAAATGATTATCATGACTGTTTTTACAGGGTTGATTCCTCAGTACCTTGACGTGTGGGTACAAGGCCGGTGAATCAATAACAGGATAATATACAACACGAAAAACCTCAGAGGAGATTTCCTTCTTTGGACGTGCTCCTGTGCCATCCCTGCTCTAACCTACTTAGTGGATGTGCTCCCTGTGCTCCCCTGTGCTTGCTGTGCCCGCTGTGCCTCTGGCTGTTCCATCGCGAGCCGGCACAGCCACAAAACTTTTTTCTGGGCCGCCATCTGGTAGATTCGATAAACACGTGTGAATGCATCTCGAAAAGCCGTAACAAAATGAGTCATAACTTTATTGATGTGGTATTAAGGTGTGACTCATATTCCCCTGCATAAGAGGCAGCCCATTTCTCTCGTCTCTTCCGTGACTTCGGTAACCCGCTACACGTCTTCGACTTTCTCTTATTCCTCCGATTTACCGCTTTCTCCGACCAAGGACTCGTTCGAACATGGAGAATAGTCTGATTACTTTAGGTATTCACGATGGTTTATCTAACATTTTCATGGAGCTGATAAAAATTAAGTGACAATTGCTTTAGCAGTACGGTCACAGTGGCATTAACTGTATGTCTACCGATGCCAGCCCCAGCTCGACCAAGCCAGCCTAGCTGGCGCCTGCAAGAGTCGCCCATTACATCGGCTTTCTCGTATTCGTCTTACACAACCGCCTTCGGCCGCCGCCATAAACTAAGACGGCAGGACGCGGTGGCGACGGCCGAGGTTTAACGAAGTCAAGATGGTTCTACGACGATGGTTCCGATCGGCACCAGCACGTCGGAAATTGTGGCGGCCCTCCTCTCCACGGGCCCGGACGAGCCCAACTTGTTACAAAGCGCTTTTTAATTTTGAAGGTCCTTGTCTAGGTTGCCAGGCTCGGGGGCCTTGAGCAGCGATAAGGTGTAACGTGTGAACAGCTAATATAATAATGTAAGGGAGAGCAGTGGTGACTGCATGTGACGATGGCACAGGAATACAAATTTATGTAGGTTTATAATTTAGATAATCGGTAGCGCCTGAGTCTATTTATCCTGGATGGGAGAAAGCCTCAGTCATATCTTTGATCAATCCTACTTTTAAGCCCGTCTTGCTCAGTTCTGATTTTAAGCTATGATTGGTCCAGCGCTCTAAAAGGCGCCACAGCGCGTTCAGCCACACCTCGCGCTGGTCCCGTTATAGACGTCAGCCGCGTTACCCTTGTTCCTGTCCGCCAACGGGGTCGTGTGGCCTGCTGGATCGGCCCGTAGGGGCCGTTTTAACAGATTGAGCATTAAACTGCGAAAGTCGTGGCGCAACGACTTTCCAGCCACAGCGTTCTAAAAACATTGATAGTAGTATTAACAGTCCTTAGACAATGGCCCACGACGAGATCTCGGCCTTGATAAACCATTGTGATTTCCGTACCGGCTATCGAACGGACGGGACACGCTACACATACAAGGCTTCAGACTGCGGCCGGAGTACTTGCAAATACTCTGCAAGCTACGTTCCGCCGCCGCCTCGCTTTCTCTACCGCCATGGTTAGGCGCCATAATCAATTGCTTATGAAATACGCCATGATTTAATATTTTTTTTTCTTTTGAGCCGCTCTTCGGTACCGTACATGAACATGCTTGTTATTTCGGTAAAGCTTCCTGCATCTTGGCCAGGCTGTAGTCGTCGTTCTCTGGCAAGGCATACTTCGCGTCCTCCTTTGTCCATCCTCTTGTCCCCGACTTCAGCCCCAGCTCTCTGCCCAGCTCTTGGCAAGAATCAAAGTCAATGATGATGGGTGTTTCGCCATCCATCATGATGTTTCTCGGATTGATGTCATTGTGGACAAGCCCTAGACTGTGCATGTGCTCGAGTCCACTCCGAATCCCCTGGAGGCAACGAGCTTTGTCGAGAACGGCCGATGCATCCTGCAGTCTCTCCGCCAGAGTCATGGGATACTTCTTGAAGCAGAGACCTGTAATCCTGCCGTTTTGCGAAATGCATCCAAAATAACGCGCAATGTTTGGATGCGGATGCCGCCGCAATATCTCGCACGCCTCCACCTCACTGAGAATTTGCCGTGCCGGTTCCAGGGCGGCTTCAGTGTCGCCAAAGTACAACAAACTAAAGCGCTTAATGAAAAGTCTTGCGGCAGAGGATTGGGCGCCTCCGTGAACCTGTCTTCCATGGGCGGCCAAACGTGTTCGGTGGGGATTTTCTGCAGATCCAGTGCACTGACGTCGGCCGTGCACTGATTATGGCGCAGAGGCGATCGGGCAACGAAGAAAGCGTCCCCCGATCGCAATATGATTTTCGTGTGGTCGAACACGAGATCGCCGTCTTTCTCGACAAATGCTTCGCTTTTCTCGTAAATCTCCATGATAAGAGGAATGAGATTTCGAAAAAAGAAAGAAAAAGTTGGAGCTTCAGAGAACACCACGGAACAGGTGGCTCAAATGTAGCTACCTGTGAGAGGAGAGAGTTCAGTGATCTGGTGGGATCGTTTGATGAAAATCTCTGTATTTCGAGCACGGGCCTCTAGGGTCACATGGGGGGGGGGGGGGGGTCTATGGCCGGCTTTGTACAGTGGGAGATCCGAAGCATGGATTCGGGAGGACGAGACGACCAGAACATTAACCCGAGGTGGCCAAGATAGGAATCTCTAGCAGAACATTCGCGACACCCGCCTCCTCCAACTTATGCGGCTCAGCAAGTACAGCGGCAACGGAAGCGGGCAAAGCTTGCCGAGGACGACGGCGGAAGCCCGACCGCTCCACGGTGGTCGTACCGGTGCGTACGAGCCGGCATTTGCGTTGGCCTTGCGTTGGCCCTCGCGCTCGTTGAGGGGTGTCCAGGGACTTTGCGTATTGGATGCGTCGTCTCTTGCGGTCGTCGATGGGAACTGTTGGGTTCACGTTCCGGGCCGCCCAGGAGGCTCATTGTATGTGCTGGGGGTGGTAGTAGTCGGGCAAGCGGCCTCATCGACCAGGTCGTTTTCGCTCGAATTCGGGTCTGATGACCAGACTCGGAAACGAACAGAGAGCCGCGAGGACGACGTTCTCTTGAAGCTATAATACATCCTGGTGATGTGCTAATCTCGACGTGTGCTTTCCTCTCCTGATGAAGCATCCCGGCCTTTCTTCGGGGTCGTCCTCGTCTGCGCGCGAACGCACGGCAATGGTCTACAAGGCATCCTCGCAGCCTCCACCCGGTCAGACCGCGTCGTAGTCGGCCATCAGCCACCGCCACATAACGCCGTCGTCGCCGGCCCACTCCGTCACCCGCCGGCGCGCGAGAAACAGGCGGATGGCCGCGCCGTCGCGCGTTGACCGCGGGCGGCTCCACCATAAGTCCAGCCGGCCCATCTGCCGCAGCCAGTACCCCAGAATCCAGTGCCCACCCTCGCTGCCGGCGCGCAAAAGGCCGACGAAGCGCGGGTCCAGCGCGGCGATGAGCCGCACAAAGAGGAAGACGTTGTGGGCCGCGGCGGGGAGGCGCCGGATCGCCGCGAGGATGCGAACGGCCTCCCGGGCGGGATGGGGCTCTTCGATCCACTCGACGGTGTTGTCGCCGCCGCCGCCGCCTCCGCCGCTGCCCATGGAGATCATCTCGGCGTCGAGAGCCGCTGCAAGCCGATCCCAGTGGCTGGGAACGCCGTCCTCTGCTGTATCGTCCCCGGCATTGTCCCCGGCGTACACCAAGGCCGCTTCATCCGAGGCCTCGTACATCGGACGCAGAAGGCTGGCCTCGCGGAAGGGCGCCGTCGCCGCGAGCAGTGGCTTAAGCCCCAGCTGCAGGCCGAGCCAGTTGAGGCGGTCCGCGCAGCGGCTGAAGACCCACGACGCGTTCAGGTCGAGGGCGTCTTCGCCGTTAAGGCCGGCAAAGGCCAGGTTGTTGATCATGATGGACGTCACAAGCAGGGCGTCGGCCCTCTCCGTCGTCAGGGGGCGGGCGACGAGCGCGGGCCGGAAGCGGTCGAGGGCGGCCGATAGGAGGGCGCGCTCGGCCACGCGGTGGCGGGACGGGTTGGTGGCAGCGGTGTGGTGGGCGAGGTGGCTGGCGGCGACGGCGAGCATGGACGCGAGCACGTGCGGGTGGTCGCAGGCGATGTCTCACAGGGGCGGCGTGCTGCGGCCGAGGGTGCCGAGGATGCCGAGGGCGCCGAGCACGGAACAAGCCTCGCAGGAGGGGGCCGGCGGCCGTAGTGTCCCACGTGGACAGTGGTCCCGTGACCGGCCTGTCGATGCCGGGTCGCTCCCGCTCCCGCTCCCACGGGCAGGCCGGCGTGCGGTCGTAGTGGCAGACGCGGCCGAGCCGCGCACAGCGGCTTGGATTGGTCGCACTGGGGCGGTGATGTTAGCAGGGCAGCCAAGTCTCGAGTGCGAGAGCCTGTCAGGCTGTCAGTTACCTTTACGCGCTTCTGTCTGCATGTGAGACAGCCGAGGCGGTCCTTCGTGTGCGGCCGTCTGCGTTCGTATCTTCGCACCTTGGGACGCTGGTCGTCCATGGAGAGCACGAGAAACTGGCTGTCCATCTTGTCGCACGGTGGCTCAAGGAGAGCAGTACGAAGAGAAAGAGGTGGGTGATGCAAATGTTGCGTGTGAACCGAGAAAGACAAGAAAGAGTCCTAATCCAGTTAACGACGGGCGGCGTTCTCGCCTTCTGTTCCCCGAGCCATCAGCATCCCGCATAGTGCAAACCGGGATACGAGGCCAGCGGCTCGTCAGGCGTTCTTCGTCGTTTAACCTTTTCGGAATAGCGTATCATTATGGAGGGTTCATTCCGCACCGCTGCGGGCAAGTCTGCGTCGTTCATCTCGCGAGACGTTCAAGGCTCACCTACGGCGTCTACTACTCCTTCTTTGAGTCGTTCCCCCTGGTCTACCAAGACCAGTACGGCTTCAACCTGGAGCAGCTGGGGCTCTGCTTCCTCGCAACGCTCGTGGGGCTGAGCGTCGCGGTCACGTTGCTCTGCGCCTATTTCTATTTCATCTCCCCGAAGCAGCTCGCGCAATACCACTCCATACCGCCCGAGGCCCGCATCTGGCCGGGGCTGTTCGCGACGTTCTTGATTCCCATGGGCCTTTTTCTCTTCGGTGCGTGTCCCACAAGAGCTCTGCTGATCGAAGTCCAAAAGAATGTATGCTAAGCGGCTCATGCAGCCTTCACAGCGCGGAAGTCGGTGCCGTGGTTTGTCAGTCTCTTTGGCGTTGCCATCAGCATGTGCGGCACCTTTATCATCACACAATGCATGTTTATCTATCTGCCTTCCACCTACCCACGATACTCCGGTTCTCTGTTTGCTGCAAATGGATTGTCAAGAAGCCTATTTGCGGTCGCTGCGATCCTCTTCTCCACACCGATGTTCCGGGGCATCGGAATCGACGGCGGTGTCGGCCTTCTGGCTGGCGTTAGTGTGCTCTGCGTCTTTGGCATATACGGTGTCTATTACTACGGAGCAAGACTGAGAAAGAGAAGCAAATTTTTAGGGGAATAAGGAGACACACTAATTTTGCCAGCCAGCAAGTTTCGAGCATACATTTGAAGAGGATTGGTCACGAATCCAATCATCGAGAATTTCCTTGGAAAGATTGCGCCTGTGCCGTTCCGGTTCCAACCCGCTTCGTTGGTGTGCCTTGGCATGCCTTTATCGTATAGCCACACAGCTTTGCCTTGGGCCCCTTGCCTCGAGTTACAATAGAACAGAAAGGCAGTTGAATGTGACTATGCACGATGTATAGAGACATTTGATTTCAAAGGCCAACTTTTGTTGACAATGACGATGGCCGCCAAGTCTCGGCCTGCTCCTCTTTTGACAAGTCAGTTCACGTGTGCGATGATTGCTGAAGCTTCCACTGTGCCACGCAACCATAACGAGTCCGACCCTGGTCCAGAAGTTGTCCAAGCCAGATCTGTTTATTATTTGATAGGCTTCTTCTCACGAAGAGCTGTTCTCCGTGGCCATCCCTCAGAAATACACTGCCCAAGCGGCCACGACCAGCGCGACGACGACGATGAAATGGAGTAGGCCGGGGCGTCGATAGAGCGCGGCCGGCCCTGGGGGTCGTTCTCAGCCGCCTCCTTGCAGTCGTGGATGACGTGGCCGTTGGTGATGCGCTTCTGACGGTTCCACCGGAGGGCGCCGAGCGTGGGCTGGAAGCAGCCGATGAGGACCAGAAGGGCGGCGATGGCGACGGAGCCGGCGGCTACAAAGACGCAGAGGACGGCAACGTTGTGGTAGCTGTTGTCGTCGCGGCCCGGTGGCGCTCCCGGCGGCCAGGCTCATGGCGAGCAGCAGACCGAGGCTGCCGACAAGCATGACCCCGAGGCGGCGGCCGAGTGCGTTGACAAAGACGCCGACAAGGGGCACAAAAAAGAAGCCTAGATACTGCGCCATGGCCGAGTACCAGCCGGCCGTGACAGCATCCATGCTAAAGCGCTGCTGGGCGAGCTCGATCGCGGTGGAGCCAAAGACGCCGGCCGTCGACGTTATAGCACTCGAAAACCTCATTTCGCGCCCTGTAAATCACGAGGAGCCGTCTTTAGGGACCAGGCACACGCACTACAGAGCCTAACACAGGCGCTAAGCACGCTAACACAGGCTTGCACAGGCTGCACGCCCTGGCCATCGTCTGCCCCACCCAATCCAACCCTTGTTTGTTGTCCTCACACGCTCCATAGCCTTGTTCAGAATGAATCATTCTGAATCATTTGCGATCATGCGGACCAAGTCCGCCGACTTGTCACAACCGTCTGCCGCGTTTCCTCTTCCTCGCGTTGTCCTCCCCAACACCCCGCCGGCCGAACCCCCCATCCCAATTTTTTCGTCTGCCGTTGCAAACTACAGCAACCAACAGATCACCATGTCGTCAGCGACAGCGACCGCAAAAAGCCACTCCCCGCTTCGTCCTGGGGATCGCCCAGCTGGATCCACACGCCACGATCCAGTCCATACGCCAAGCGACGACAACGACGACGAAGAGGAAGACGATGATGACGAGCTCGAGACGCTCGAGTACAGCCCCGCGCAATGTCTCTTCTGCCCGCTGCGGAGCGCGGACATGGATGCGAATCTTGTGCACATGCAAAAGGGCCACGGCTTCGTGATGCCCGAAAGCGAAACGCACGACATGGACGTCGAGGTCCTGCTGTCCTACTTCGACCTGATCGTCACGGGCTACCTTGAGTGTCTCTTCTGCGGCAGCCCGCGCAGAACCGTCGAGGCCGTGCGCCAGCATATGCAAGGCAAAGGCCACTGCAAGTTTGACCTGGACCAAGCCGACGACGAGTTTCGTCAGCTGCACGCCCACGAATCAAGTGCGGAAGAGGATGAAGACGAGGACGCGCAGGAAGAAGAAGCGGTGGCGCTCCGCGACAAGACAGACCTCATCTGCGCGGCCGACGCTCCGGCGTCCGCCACGCAAACCAGGCACATCGGCATCGTCCAGCCGACGCCCGATACCTTGCGACTGCCGTCGGGCAAGCTTCTGTCGTGCCGCACGGCCGGAGCGGCTCGACCGCGGCCGCGACGCAGCCCGCACCACCACACAGGCACGGAGCCTCTGTCGGGAGCCATGGCCGAGGAAGAGGTGGCGGCGCCGCCACCGCCAACGGCGGAAGCCACACCGGCAGACCATACACCACACTCCACGGCCCTCACACGTGCGGAGCAGCGCGCCGGTACGGTGGCGGACCGGCAGCTCGCCAACATGCGGGCCGCGGACAGACGGAGTCTGATGAACCTGTCGCGGCCAGAACAGCGGGCCCTGCTGGTGACACGCAAGAAGCAGCTGGACAAGGCCCGGCGGGAGGAGCAGGCCATGCGCGCGCGGGTCGAGGCGCTGGGAAACAAATCGTTGATGATGCATTTTGTGAATGACGTGCCGGGACGAGTGAACGGCTGAGCGGTGTTCGGCGTGGTTGGGCGTGATGGGGCGACAAGGCGGTTGGTATGGCGTGTTTTCGTTTGTGCTCTTGTCTCCGCCTCGTCGATGGTTTGTGTGGGCAAAATAGGGGGCGAGCGTATGGATGTCTCTGATACT
The DNA here is from genome assembly GCA_001636815.1 of Niveomyces insectorum RCEF 264. NCBI lineage: Eukaryota > Fungi > Ascomycota > Sordariomycetes > Hypocreales > Cordycipitaceae > Niveomyces > Niveomyces insectorum. The sequence goes on from AZHD01000002.1 coordinate 1,426,257, forward strand.
GGAGGCTTTTGGCTTATTTTCTATTTTCTCGGCCCTTTCATCACATTCTCTGGGCCTCAAATCCTCCCTTTTGCCTAATGCTTTTTATGGTTCCTGCGCCCATCATTATATATGGCAACTCGCAAATCTCTCAGCTAGTTCTCTCTCAAATCTGAGCGAATATGTCTGAGCCGTCGCACTAAGGCATTGCCTGACATAATTTCCATAAATTTCCCCGACAATACTGATCGAGACAATGCGTTAGTCTCCCACACGTACGGAGATAGTAGGAAAAGAAGAACGAATCAAATGTCATTACCGATCAAGATCCTCTTCTGTAGCCAGACCCCGTATTCTTGCTGCCGCTTCGTTGGGCACCATATCCGCAATGCCGACGATGCGGTTCCTGAGAGTCTGCCATAGGCCGATCTCCAGCAGCACGCAGCCGAGGCTATACAGGTCGTGGTGCGCGTTGTAGTGGATCGTCGGATCGTTGCGTTTGTCTGGGCGCTGATAGTAGTCAAGGCGGATGTCTTGCTGCTGGGGAACCTGTTGGAGAACCTGTTGGGGGCCTCCTCCCACGTCAGGAGGTGCATCTTCATCGTCTGTGTCAGCATCTCCATCACTAAATGAATAGTGGCTTTCTACATCTCCATCGTTTGGTGGCTGCTCTGCTATGGTTCGAAAATGGCTGTGATTGAAGCCAGTGATCATAGGAAATTGCAGATCTGAATCCATTCGTGGGAAGAACAGGATGACCGAGGATCGTATGTTCCTGTCATGACCCCAGGCAGGTTAGACGGGTTTCATCTCGTGTCGGGTGCGCAGCGGGTTACTCAACTTGTGCACATATTGAATGACGTGCATAGTATGAACCGCAGTAGCCAACTTCTGGGCAATTCGAAGTCGCACGCTCAGACTCCGTGGTCCGTCGCCGATGATCTCCTCCAGATTCTGGGGCCGGCGCTGTACGGAAATCGCACCTCGCCCCGGACTGTCGTGGAAAGTCCCAAAGCCTCCAGGGAGTGCTAGCATGAGACCCGCACGACCACGACCATACCGGGGATCTACCGCCACTCCAAGACTGGTTGGAAGAAGAGTGAGTTCCGAACTCAGCTTCTTCAGCAGAAAGCTGATTTTCCTTGCCTCGTCCTCCGTTCGGTTTGTCCACTCCACCAGCGTTGCGAGATGATTCTGTCCTCCCCCTCGCTGGCTGACGAAAGCCATGGTAGCTGTCTCATTTCCCAGGTTATCCTGCGGTCTGTAGTAACCGTTGCGGATGTGTAGTCGACGGACTGTTGGCACGCGCTGGCATTCATCAATCGTAGGCTCATGTACAAACTTAGCTCTCAAAACTCCAAGCAATTGCCCATAGGCCCTGGCCTCTGTGCCTGGAGAATTGATTTCTGCCCTGGCAGCAAGCATTAGGCGTCTGGCATCCGTCTCGTTTTCCGGAGGCTCGGTCATTGCCAGCAGCATTGGTGTCCCGGCAACTCCGAGGTGGTAGAGGTTGTCGTTGTACTCCCGGAGCAGCAGGATGAGATCTTTCCACTTCTCATCTCCGCTCCACGCATATTGAAATCGCCGGAAGTAATTCAAATTGGCGTCACAAGATGCCTGAAAGGCCCTGATGCTCACGTCGTCGATGTCTTGGCCGAGGCGAAAGTCTGGGGGGTTTGGCTCGTTGAGCTGGAATTCATCAGTGCCAATTTCCAGTATAGAGGAATCGCATTCAAATGATTAAGCCAGGAAAAAATAAGAGAGACTCCATACCCGAGGCCATAGGCGATGTGGGGGGCGTATCTTGTATTTCTTCCGCAGAGACCTGGCGTCCAGCAAAAGAGCACATATTGCCGTTATTTGGCAAAAAATACGAACTGCGGACGCATCGCTGCCAGCCCCGTTTCGGTATGCCTCCTCCCACCTCTCCGTCCATTGTTCGAACACCTCGTATCCCGTTAGTTTGTTGCTCGCCACATAGAATCATCGCGCGTACATTTGTCATGTACGAACATATTCCTGCAATTCCAGTCGTAAGAGAGCCTTGCCAGCAGCCCTAGGAGCGCCAAATACCGCTTTCATAAATTCAAAGCCCTCTGCTGACTCGTCAGAGCTTGTGTAAATGAGCACGATTCGGGGAGATGAAACTAACTATAACAAACCGGGATGAGTCCCAGTACACCTTGGGCAATGGTGTCGGCCATAGTAACGGAAACTGATGCGAAGTTGGGATCTTTTTCCTCGTACTACGTCGAGCCAACAGCACCACCCATTCAATCGAAGGTAGGGCCGGCAAAGAGCAACGTGGTCTATTGGCAGCTATTGTCAGTTACACTGCCGCAGTGCAGCGTCGAAAGGGTTCCATGTTGCCCTACCATGAGAGTAGTTGTCTGTGAGGGTATTTGGGAACTGGATGGTGAGCCTGGTCACGGATAGAATGAAAGATCTGGATACGCAGGTAAAGTGTAGGGATGTTAGGCGAACAACGCCAACGCTTGCCCTTCTGTCGATTCAAAGGAGGTGGGCATAGCCCTCATATACTTCGTATGCGTCTATAAACCCCCGTCCCTGATTGGTCGCCCTATTTTTCCTGGTGTGGGGCGGGCGCCATGGGTGCCCGAAGGGCATCCGGCCTGACGCCAGTTCCACCAGCGTCCGACGTCGCCGACGGGGCTGCCAGTGACGAGGCCACGCGTAGTCTGGGCGCGGATGCCGTCATCCATCGGTTTCGGTGCGGGACGGTGTCCCATACCAGACCGGTTGGACCCTTGGGCATCCAGGGGTTTTCCCAGAGTATGAAGACAATCCGTCGTGGCATTGTCCGTTTTGTATCTTAAGCTTCTTGTGCTTAACGGATCCACGACTTATCTACCCTATGGAAGATGTGGAGTGTGGGCAAGCTGCTGGCGAACGTGGCATCCCTCCCTCCAGACTCTACGCTCTCTGTTCCTTACGGACGTCCTCTGTCAAAACTGCAGACATCAGGCGAGGCTGTCTTACCTTCAAAAGAGAATTCGCGGATAGTCGGCCGCACTAAGCTCAAATATGCACACATAAAAATTGTCAAATTCTGCGAAAAATAGATCCAGATGTGGCTCGTGATCAACCGGCCGTTTGCTGCAGTCGCACTGCTTTGGTTGCGCAACGCAAATATTCAAAGAGGAGGGACTTGACAAGATTGTGGAAATCCCGTGGATGGGGCGATTTGGCCAATTGACAATGAGAACGCGTTGTTCCATGGAAACCTATAGACACCCGTGGAAACGCCCCAAGACGTGACCACGTTGCTCGATCCTGACTGGCTAAAAGGTGATGATTGCCTTGTAAACATAGATGATCGAACCCCCGGCTTTCCATCGCCCGACAGCCTCAGACGTGGCCGAGACAAGCCGCCGAACGAACCAGCCAAGTGGCTGAACAAGATCACCAGTCAAGTGGCGAACGTGTACGTTTAATCGTATTGCCACTTCTGCGGCTGGGTGACTGGGAACGTGGTAAGCAGTATGACAAGAAGAGCCCAGTATAAATATACTATGATTTTCTAAGTCCTCCCAACGTGGAAATGCCAGAGCCAGGCATGTCTATGCAAACACAGATCCCAATCCCGTGCTGGCCCCGAGCGACTTCGGGAGGGTCAACGTCCACGGATGACTCGAAGCCCTTCAGAAAGACGAAGACGCGTTCCCAGGAGACGCGTATACATGCGAAGAAACGGTGATCGACATTTCCATCGAGCGGAGCCGTCAACGAGTTCCGAAGAAACCATTGTATGGCTTGGACGTTGATTGGGAGGTGGCGGACGGGCATCATGTAGAAGGCCTTCGTGCCTTACGTCGCAGCGGAAAGAAGATCAACGTTAGCATGGAGGTTATTTACAAAGAAATAACGAATGGCCTTCCCACGGTAAAGGGGAAGAAAATGATACAAAGTGCCACCGAGGAGAAACAGTGTCAGAGAGCCGCCAGCGCTGGTCTTTGGACCCGCATCTCAGCAGACAAGCATTATCGATGCGCCAGGGGCTGCAAGCAAGGACCTCATTACTTGGTGGAAGAAAGAGGCCATCGCTATCAACTTGTGGCAAACCATCGAGAAGAGATTGCCTGTCATAACGAAGGGAGGATGAAGGAAAGGGAGAACGAAGAGGCGGTCGACGCTGAAGTCTAGATTCCCAAAACATGCTCGAAGATGTGTTGGATGACAGCTGTCAACTGAAGCAGAGGATGCAGTCTTCGACCCCGGTAGGCTAACTCTTCTTAGAGGACATGAGGAAGCCATGGAACGGAAATCGTTCGGGGAGCTGTGTGACTGAAAATTCTACATGCCGGAGGTAGTTTTTACTCCTGTCGCTGTTCATGGCCCACTGCTTCCATGCACCACTCACATCTGGAAGTCTTTAGTAACAGCGCATTATCCCACACGGACCTACTCATTGGGAGATCTCCTCCTTAAGACGTGCGCCTGTGCAGTCCCTGCTTTAGCCTGCTTAGAGGGTGTGCTTTCATGTGCTCCCGTGGCGCAGCCACAGTGTTTCGTTGAGACTGATTGATGGGGATTTCCGATGGCCAATTGATCTGCAAGGATTCTTTTCAAATTGAGGCTATGCTGTGATGTCTGTCTAGGTTACAGTCTACCCAAGCCGAGCAATATAAGGTTGCTCCTCGCTGCTGATTGACGGCGTTTTCGGCCTTTTTCGGTAACTGTTTTTATATCGGTTCTTTATGCCCCTGGCTCCTTTCATGCTCGTTACTCCATTTTTTGCTTTCCATTTCTATGATGTCTCCACCTTGTATATAATATTGAAATCATAAATGGCAGCTTTTTCATTTGTGTTGTACGACACTGTGTCGTAAGTAATAGTTGATCATAATTCTTCATCTGCAATACGTAGTACATGCTGAAGAGACTCCCAACTCAAGTAATCACTAGATTATACTTAAGACTTTGGTGTTGCTAATATGAGGACACTAGGAGGCCCCTCCCCTCCCTGACCGCTTTGTTGTAACTCGGCTACGATATTCCCTTGGACTCGTCGTACGCTTCATAATTCTTCTTAATACTATCTCCGGTAGCCACTGGACTCAGCGGCCGACGACGTCTGTCGAGAAAGCAAAATGTAAGTTCTACTAGGTGATATATTCATTACATATGGCGCCATAACATCTTACGGCAGATTTCGCACCCGACATAGAGTAGAGGATCAGGTTGTAGGCACTTTCGTGCTTTTTTTTATTTTTCTTTCATTTTTTTTGTTTGTTTTCTCAGATCGAGCAACAACTACGGCAGCATCCGACGACGAGCTTTAAACTGTCTACAGAAATCCCTTCTTCCACCTACAAAGAACAGAACTCAAATACGTTGGTACCAATTTGGCCCATGGAATATCACAAGAGATAACAAAAGAAGACCTCATACAGTATGGCTGGTTGGCCCGGTTTGGTGGCTGGCGCTCCTACCCGCTGAAGACAGCCACCATGGTATCAATTTCGCATCTCCAGATTCCCCCCCTTGTTTTTGAGTACAAAGGAATCCGTCGCACTACTCCCTACACATCATGCATCCTAGTTGTCCCTTTGCACTAGTCGTCGATCCCGGGCGGCGCCCCGGCCTCCGCCATCGCCGCCTGGTAGCTCGGCGCCTTGGCCGCCGTCGCCGGCGCCTCGCTCGTCGCCAGCACCCGCACGGCCTGTGTGCCCCGGACCGTCATCGTCTCGCCCGCCACGGCCAGCGTCGCCTTCCACGCCCACACGTACCACCGCCGCACCGTGTACGTCGCGAAACTGGCCACGAGCGGGCGGTCCCGGGCCCCTTCCGGTTGCCGTCCCTGTCTGCGTTGTTCGCCTTCTTGCGCCAGTGCGGCGTGGCCGTGGTCCCGTCCCGGCCGCCGTAGTACGTCTGGCACGAGCCGACGCGCAGGCCGAGCAGGGCACCAACATCGCCGGCGGGGGCCTGGAGGCCGTTGCTGTTGATGTCGTTGTCGTCATCGCCATCGTCGTCGTAGATTCCGCCGCTGTTGTCGCCGCCGTACCTGCTGCCTCCGCCGCCTCCACCCACCCCGTCGGCAACACCAGCGGCAGGTACGCGGCCAATGCGGCGGATACATCGAGGTCCACGGTCTCCGGCTCGTTGGCGAGCCGGCTGGGCTCGGCCCATGGTGTAGGCGCCAGGGCCTCGGTATGGACGCGGAGCACGAGCTTGAGGTCCGTCAGGAGGACGGGTGGCGGTGGTGCCATCGGCCCGTCACTGCCGCCGTCGCCATCGCCCCAGCTAGCCAACACGTCCGGCGTGGTGAGCGCCATGTCGGGGATCACGCGGAACCGCACGGGCAGCGGCGAGGGGTGGTCGAGCTGGAGCAGCGTGGGCAGCGCAGCCTCGAGCCGGAATGCGTAACGCGGCAGGGCCGCCGACCGCAGCCGGATCTGCGCCTTCTGCTTGAACGTGAGCGGCGCGTGCGCCTGGCCCGGCCGCAGGCGCGGCGAGATTACCTCGCAGCGGGGGCCCGCCGGCGACGCGTAGTTGTTGTCAGCGTCGGTGCCCAGGGTGCCTAACGCCGGCATCGCCCGCGGCGCGCTGGGGATGATGGGCGCCGGCGTCGACTGCCTCCGTACGGCCACGGGCAGCGTCACCGTGTCGGTGGTGCCGCTGCCGCCGCCGCTCGGGTGGGGGCGGTGCAGCTCCGCCTCCAGCCAATATTCGACAAAGGCCTCGCCGTCCTTGCTGTGCGCGCCCGCAAACTTGCAGTAGAACGACGCCGGCAGCGCCTGGTGCACGACGGCGGCCCGGTCGAGCGATATGAAGCTGCTGTTCTGGGCCGTCTGGGCCGCCTGGCCGTGGGCGACCACGTCCGGGTCCGGGTGCGCGGGCACCTCGATGGCGAACGGCCACATGCCGCCGCTGCCGCCCGCCGCAATGTGCAACGGCCCTTCGTGGACGGTCGGGCCAAGCCCGTTGGCCGCGCTGGGCGCGAGCAGCGCAAAGCGGCCGTGGTACGTCACAGTGCCGTCGGCGCCCTCGAGCAGGTGGATGCGCGACTTGGCGCGGCCGTGGAGGCTCACAGTGACGGTGGCGTGGCTGGTGACGAGGGGCGCGGTGCGGACGACGACGCCGTGGAGGACCTCGCCGGGCGCGTAGGGACCGGGCCCGCTCGCAAGGCGGATGGCCAGCTTGGGTCCACCGCGCCGTGCTGTGGGCGGCATCGTGTTGTTGCAGCCGCGCGGCAAAGACGAGATTGAGATTGGAGTGGGTTGCGGATGCTGTGCTCCTGGGTTCGTCGTCAGAAAGCCTCCGGAGAACGGAGGACCCGACCGGCAGACGGAAAACAGCAGAGTCAGTCGGACCCGGCCGTCAGCATGGAGGGTTGGCTGGTCGTCAGCTGAGATGAGATGTGATGCCGAAATCGCAGTCCGACCGGCTCCCCTTCCCCCCTCGCCCATCTCGCATGGCCAACGCCACTTATAGGCGGCGCCGCTTCGAGAATGCCGGCTGCCTTGCGATGCACGCCGCGTCGGCTGCGGTGCGCAAAATGCACAAAGGAATGACGGGCTGCGTCCGGCGCATTGCTCTGCCGTATTACGGGCGTCCGGCTGGATTGTTCACCCCCATTTCTTCCCAGAGACTATCCTAGAAGCAGACACCCGTCCCCAGGCCGGCTCCCGATCGCCATGGTTTCACCAATGGGCAGCCCTCTGTTAGCCACGGCCTCGTTCTCCGTGTCGACAATCAACGGGGCGGTGGGCAATGGCACTTCTACGCCCTTTACGCCCTTTACGCCCTTTACGCCCTTTGCGCCCTTGCTTCCAACGCCGTTTTTTAGAGCCATTTCTGTGACAAGGCGGCCTGCCACGACGATTAGCAGCTCTGCCGAGCGAGGATGCAGCAAACCAAGGGAATGCCCGTACCGACGCTGACCGAGGCGGTTGCACAGCTGACGAGGGAGAACGGCAGATTACGCGCGGAACTGGCACACGCACAAGAGAAATGCGCAGCGCTTGGCCGCCTCGCCAACAACGTCGCACGCATCGTGGCTCACCTCGGACAATCTCTACAAGGGTGGAGTGCGGCAAACGCGTAAGGGCGGTGCATACGACCCAGGCGCAAAAATAGATTGAAGAATTGCGAATGCTTCAATAAATAAGACCCTTGGCCTAATGAAGTCACCACCGCCCAGACCCTATTTTCGATATCATAAGGATTGCCCACAAACTATGTTTCCGCTTTCCCCTGCTGAACCAACTATTTTTTTTTCTTTTTTTCTTTTTTTTCGATTTAAGGCAGCATCCACCTCCGCAGACGCTGCAGGATATGGCGCCACCCCGGACAGACCAAGAAACCATCCTGGGCTGCACTCCGACACCCACTCCTACTGGCCCCACGACGCCTCCCCCGATGCCAGCGCCATCCACATCAGAGGCTATGGCCTACAAAACGTGGATTGTACCCACCAGTCGTCGGCGTTTTTTGGTTGCAGCTGTCTTTTCGGCTCTTCTCCTTCGCCGCTTCAAGAAGACGCGGTCGTTCCAACGGGCCCGCGAGCGAGATCCTCGGCTGTCCTGGACCCGCTTTGTGCGGCGGTGGAAATTGAGCAGTGTACAGAGGTTGGAAGACGAACTAGAACGAAGAATGCTGCTACACAAAGCCCTCATCGGCAAGATGCCGACTGGTTGAGACGCGCGGAAAAGCTGTGCTGATGTAAACGTATTCTCAACTAGAGACGGGTAGTCTTGTTAATAGAAACCCCTTACCACAAAACAGTGCCGCCAAGTACCCTGTTCCAGAATATGGTTGCTCACAAAGGCAAGGCCTTATTTTATTTACAAAGTACCATAAACCCTGGAGTGACCAGAACCAAGATGAAGAAAACTCTGTCACACGGTTGTCAAATTTGCTGCCGGATTGTACGTAGTTATCTGATGTTCCGTATTGTATACAAGCTGTATGTAAGTATAATGCTAACCGCCGCACTGTACGCGAAGCTCGCATTCATTCCCCAACTTTACAAAACAGTACGAATGGCCGAGATGCCCTAGCAACCACAGAGGATGCCTGTGTTAGATATGTCACACAGCAAGAAGCACCCATGGTACAGGCCTCGCGGCTGCACGACCGTGTGGATGAGGTGGGCGGTCATCGTGTCTCCTTGGTTTGTACTCAAGAAAGCTCCTCTATTCGCGGCTTGGACAGGATTAGGCGCCCGTCGCGTGGATCATCTCCGGAGGATTCGCGTCGAACATGTCGGACCGCAGCTTAATGATACGGTCTTCGTCGAAAAGGAACGTGGCCAGTATCTGGCTGGCGTCCACAGAGGGAAGGAGGGCCCAAGAGGACGCAAGTTCATGGCAAGGAGGAAGGCGATAGCTACGAAAGAAGTCGAATTTCTCAATAGATGGGAAAGACCTAAATAAACAATCTCGATGTTGGCACAAGGATCACACGTTCCTGCTTACATCTACGCTTTCTCGGGTTCTCTTACAACGTTTAGTTTACCTTTCCTTTTTTCGTCTGGAATTAGATAATACTCGTATAAATAGCCTATCCCGACTAAGCAGTATGTCTTGACGAAAAGTGACGTAGGCTTCAATTCACAGTTTACTCCGTACTGCCGACACCCACCAAAGCCCCTGAATGCAAAGCCGGAAAAGCCTCACATTCAGGAGAGGGAGGACGAGACGCCGAACTTCCGAATGGCCTTGTACTTCTTCGTGGTACATACCATCCGTTCAGTAGACAAGCTCATTAAAGCAACCACTGTTAGGGCTGTCAAGCGAGCTCCGAAGGCCAATTTTGACCCCGGGTGGAAGAAACCCGGCTCCTATTGCTATTTTTGTCCAAGAGAAAGTGCTAAGCCACAAGCGGCCAGTCACACAGGACCGATTAAGACGCGCAAGCAAACCATGCGGGCCTAAAAGCAGACCCGTTCACATGTAAATCAAAGAGGCCCTAACATGGGACCTTGATTATGAGATGCCAACGGCAGTTCGCACCCCGGCATTGTACAGTGCATGCAGTGTTCTGCGCAATTGTGTTTATCCGTTATTCCATCGTAGATGCCCATAATGTGGCAAAGGGCGTTAAAACAGGGCTATGGTCCTTTGACATGGGACCCTGTATTGCTATATACCCTTCCCCGCTATTTTTGTCTCTCAGGCGCCGCTCCTGGGGTGGCGTAGTCGATCGGCCAGGAGCCAGATCTGCGCCGTTCTAAATTTGGTTGTTCCCCACCAAAACCTTATTTTCACCTCTTACCCCCTTACGTGCACGACACCGAGGTTGCTTATCGCAATACCGTTTCATTTTAAAACGGCACTGCATACCGTACCCTCCATTTCAACTAGAACCGCGAGATCGGGAGAGGCTTAGGTTCAGCCACTGGCGTTGTCACTGAGGTAGTATCTAAAAATTAAAAGACTAATCACCGTACGGTCTGATATAGATTGTCATGCGCCTCTTGGGGATTGTTCCGGGCTCGGCCCGCTGCATGTTGGTGTCTGCATGTTGGTGCTGGCCAGAAACAAGAGCACAGTCGATCATTATCGACCTAGAGAAGTTAAAAAAAAAGCAGGAAAAAAAATTAGTAAAACATATATCTGTACAAGCGTCTTTTACTTGTGTGTGTAGGCCGGGTTTCGGGATGGAAGGTTTTGCAGCAGCTGAAGTCAACTGTCAATTCATCTCTCTACCAGTCAAGGAACATAAATAACAACGGAACACCTCAGAGGGACTAGAGAAAAAAAAAGAAAATACAGAAAACAAAACAAATTGTACCCCAAAGCTTGCCATTCATCTGTACTGGGACCCTTTTATGTGTAGTGTAATTCTTTCACCGCCGTGCCGCTTGACGCTCGCGCCTCCTTGCTTCGACTTAACGGTCATGGTCGTACAAGTGGCTCAACGCTTGCGTCATAAAGCTGGTGACTTGCTCGACGGTCTTCGTCCTCACCTCTTTGAACGTGTCGACATTTCCATGGTCCATCGCATTGCAGGCCTGCTGAAGAAGATGCTCGCAGAATTCGAAATGACCGGCGTAAACGTCGAGCGCCTCGAACATCTTTGGCAGGTCGTCGACGGGCCCGGACCCCGTCATTTTACCCACGAGATATTTTGCAAACTCGGGCGAGACGCCCGTCACGTTGACCTTGCGCACGCGGAGCAAACCAAAGTTCCGCAAGACGGCGCAGAACTGCGATGGATCGAGCACACCGCATCCGTCCAGTCTTATGTGCATGTAGTCCAGACGGGGAATGTCCGACAAGACTCTGCAGACTTTGCGAATCGCCGGCCGAACCACCCAGAGATCTTCTTCGTCTTGAATTTCGACGGTGATGTCAAATTTCCTCATGTGGTGAATTGCAAATGCATGTGCATAGCCCTGATAGTTTCCGAAATGATCTGTATCCAAGGCATATGCACGTTCTTCGCCGTTTTTATCGAATATCCGAATCTCCCAGACATTCTCGCCGTATAGAATAGGGTAAGCTTCGTCGTGGATGTGATGACACGTACGAAGAATAGAAGTGTGTAAGCCAAGTTTGCTGGCCACCCTTATTGGACTATGCCGACAAAGGAGCAGTTGGTAAATTATGCGTCTGATCTCGAGCGGAAAGTCAAAAAACGACCTCACGGACTGCATCTCTTCTTCGGCCATAATCGGAAAGGCAGTGAACCGACGCTTCTATTGATTTCTTCCAAGACCGGGTCAGAGAGTGTCAAACAAGTACCCGTAGAACGAGAATTCCTGACGGCAATTTCTGGACTGTAACACCTACCTATAGGCTCAATTCTTGTTTCCTGGACGATCGAACGCCGGTGCTTGTCTTGATAAGTTCTCGTCTTGTGGGAGTGCTTTTTAAACTCTGCGGTCTTGCAAGCGATATATAACGGGGAAGAGGAAGAGGGGACGAGTTGTAGACTCTTTGTTGATCTTATCTCAAAGAACGGTACCTAGATACTTACGCAAACGGCGAGGAAGCTTACATAGTGTTCTCTTGACATGTCACGTGCTCCATTTATCATGAGTGCTTGGTCATAGGTACCTAGTTGAGTAACTCAATTTGCTTGTTGCTCCTAACGCCTACATAAAAATGCAAGTCATGCTCCTCATTCATAAAAACATATACCTTTGTCATCTTTATTTTCATTCCAACTGCCTTCGCCTTCGCTTTCGCTTTCGCTTTTGCTTTCGCTTTCCACTTTGCTTATGAACGAACAGCACCACCCATCCAGCCACCCAGCCTGAGACCGACCCATGCGACCAAGGTCCGAGAATCCATCCAACCGCATAGCCTTGTCCTCTATGTCCCGTAAAAGTCGATTGATGTAGTAACCAGCTCCAGACAGGTGCAGGATGTGGGCAATGGCGCGATGGGCAGCGAGAAGGCGCGGCGATGGTGGATCGATCGCGCGATTCTCTATCACAAAGAGACTGCGTGTGATGGGAAAGCCGTGTCGGTGGTTGATGTACGGTGGAAGAAAGGACTGGATGCGGTATGTATTGGCTTGCTCGGGCACGGCGTCGAAGAAGATCTGAAAGGCGCCAAAGTAGTTGTGAAGGCTCGTCGTGAGCGTCAGGGCGGTGCATGGTAGATCGATATCTGCGCTATCGATGAGGAATACAACATCCTTGTCAAACATGTTGAGAATGGCCAGGACCGCTTTGCGAGGCACGTCCTACATGATGTCAGGGAGGGAGAGGGAAAGGGTGAGGCAAAAAGGAAACCGCAACAAAGTATAAAGCATACCACTTCCTTTGTTGACTTTGACTTCATCAAATAATGTGGCAGGATGTGGGCTACCTTCAACGGCTCAAACTGATCATCTTGGGTAAACCGCACGCCATCATCATCGCGGGCCTCGTTGCCATGCTGAGTGAAACGAGCGATGAACTCAGTATCGCCAAACACGCGCGAGATCACGCAGCGATGTCGGTCGCGCACAAGAAATTCTTCCCAAAGCAGCGAGAGACGGTCCTCCGTGCCGATAAAGGCCTGTATCGCTGCCGAGCCACCCTGAGAACGGATCACGGCAGAGTGATAGTGTGGCGATGGCTGTAGCGTCTTGCGTGTTGAGGCTTTCACTATATGATATTAGGGGCTGGTACTTGCAGTTAAGAAGACTCTTACGTATACAGAAACAAAGAAACCAAAGAGAGAAAACAGGACAGGATCGTATGTCGCATATGGCTATACATACACGGGAGAAAAAAAGTGGTCAATCAGATGCTCGGCAAAGCCAGAAAAGAGTGGCGCCAGCTCTTGGAAAGGAAGCTGGACATCGCTTTCTGTAGCCAGATCCAAATCCAGGGCATAGAAAAAGGCACGCAAAAAGATACCGCGCGACTCATCGGACAACGCATACTCGAAGGTATACCGGATCAGCAGCGGCTGGCTGTACGTCGAACCGACCTGGGCCCGCGGTGTATCGCAAAACGGATCGATGGCCTCAAAATGTTCAACGATGCGATAGAATGTCCGCCGCACCCTAGTGTGCTCGGCCGGTTGCAGAGGTTGAGATGTTGAGAAGTGGATGACGTTCTCGAGAGATATCTGATGCCGGTGGGGAGCCCGTGGTGCTGCCGACGATGCGGCACCCACTGACCCGTTCTCAGGACTGGCCATGACCGGCCGTTCGTTTTTGAGCCAGCAGATGCTGGGAGTTAGCTATGTTGTCATCCCGACGTTGCATGATGTGAGGTAGAGAATCTCTCCGGGGCTTGAGAAAGCCGGCATCATCAATTTGTTGGACAGATCCACTAATTTAACGTTAGGATTTGGCCGAATCTGGAAGACGGTTGGAGCTGGCAGAAAGAGCTAATTGGAAATGACCTTCTTGGCGTACCACGATCGGACTTTTGAGGTGCCAGACGGCGAAAGGGTGAGCTCGAGGATTGACGAAGAAAACCAAAGGTCATAATCTGCCATACGGTACGAAGATACCGTCGCCGAGATTCGACTGCGATCAAGCACTTAATAAGTGAAAAGCATTCGATTGATCTGCTAACTAAAAAAAGTGACCTCGTCAACAAGGTCGGGTCAAAATGCGTAACACTTACCTGTTGCTTCTACTTTTAATTTTTATTTCCTATTTCCTATTTTTCTTTTTCCCCGTCTTTTTCTTTTCTTTTTATATTTTTATCACTTTTTTCCCTCTCCTTCACTTATTCCCTAGCTAGTCTTGTTGCATAACGCTGGCAATGGTACCACAACCGAACAAAATTCTTAGTGGATAACAAATATATGCCGACGGGAATGGACTTCCGATCAGAGTTGTATTATCGACGATAAAGCATCGACGACGATAGGGGGGTTGTTGACGTGTGTTCCGCATACGGAGTCAGATAAGGCAAATATATTGGCGATGCTGGAGCTGGTGGCCAGCAAGAACATTAAGAGCTGGGTCGAGGAGATTCCCATGTCGCAGTGTGCGGAGGCGATCTGGCGGCAGCTCAAGGGCGAGTCGCGGTACCGGTTTGTGCTGAAGCGGGACTGGTGACGGAGCGAATACGGCTGCATGGGCATGGGAAGGTCATAAATGGAGCAGTTGTACATGGTATATGGTATGTGGTATTTAAAATATATAAAATATGACAATTTCCTTGGATTTCATTATCATGTCCATCACCTAATCATGTCCATACCTAATCAACAACCTTCAACATGGCATATGCCTTGTGTGAGATGACCTTCTTCACCACCGACAGCGGATTGTTTTTGTCTGTTGTCTTGGTCACGTCCACGATGTCTTCTGCGTCGTCCTCTTTCATGTCCACGGCCACCACCTCATCCTCTGCGGCATCCGGTTCTACGAACGAGCTGCTTTCGAGAAACACTTTCAGCATCGCCTGCGAATAGCCGCTGACCAGTGCCGTGCCGGGGGTGTCGCTGGCCACCGGCTTGGGCGCCGTGGGGTCACCGCCAGTACCACCGCGGTAGCCCGCGCGTCCGCCGGCGAGGTTCCAGAACACCAGCTCGGGCACCTCGTAGCCGGCCCTTTTATACTGTTTCTGGACGTCCTCGTAGGCCGTGTTCCAGGCGCTGCTGCGGCTGTCTTTGGCCGCGTCGAACTGCATGTCGCTGAAGACAAAGAGGCGCTTCACCATGTCCTTCGGCTGCACCTGGTGCTTGACGGCCATGGGCAGGATCAGGTCCTTGAACACGGCGGCCAAGTTGGTGTTATTGCCCCAGTCGGCCGACTCCATAGCACGCACGCGCTCGACAAAGCCCTGCGTGAGATCGATGCGCTCGACGGCGGGCCACGCCGAGAAGGTGACGAAGACGCCCTGGAACGGCGGCCGGCAGACCTCGGCGAGCAGCAGCGAGAGCCCAATGGCCGAGTCCATGGGACAGGTGCCGTCGGCGAAGGTCGGAGAGTTCATGGAGCCGGAGACGTCGCAGATGGCCATGCAGTTGTCCAACGAGCCCGAGTCCTTGATGCGCTGCACGAGCGTGTTCCACTGCGCATTCATCTGGCGGGTCTGGATGGCCGCGACCGTCGTCATCGCGTCTGTTTCTTCCGTCTCTTTGGTCTCTTTGGTCTCTTTGGCCTCCTTGGTCTCTTTGGTCTTTTCCATCGCTTCTGTCGTGTCGGTCGTCTCTGCGGCTCCGTCGGTCGTCTTCGCTCTCTTCTTTTGCTTCGCCTTCTTCTTCTTGAGCCGCTTGGCCGTCGGGCCAAGCCGATCCTTAGGCGCTCTCCGGTCGCTGGCGATGCGCCGTGCCTCTTGCACCATCTTCGACGGCAGCAACGTGGCGCCCGAGATCGTCGCCTCACCCGCCTCCACGCGCGTCAGGTACGCCACAAACCGCGCCTTGTCCTTGATTGCAAACAACTCGCGGTAGTTGTGCATCGCCACCGACGGCACGCGGTCGTAGGCGATGCGGTCCAGCGTGCTGGCCGAAAGATCGCGCTCCACTACGGCCAGGTGCTGCCGCAGTGCCGACACGTCCCGGCGGTATGCATCGCGCGCATGGCGCAGGTAGGTCTCGCGGTCGGGGAACGAGGTCGTGCTGAACGAAGACGCGGGGTGCAGCCGCTCGGCAATGGCCGAGACCACGAAGGTCTGCCGGTCGTGGAAGCGGTCCATGGACGGCGCCCACTTGGCGCAGAGCGAGATGTGGCGCTTGGTATCGCCGTCCGTGCCGTGCAGTGCCGCGAGGTCGATGGCGAGCTGGTCGGCAAAGAGACGGGCCACCGTCACGTACAGCGCGCGAAATGTGGCGTCTGACTCGAAGCGCTGGACAACGCGTGCGTGTTGCCGTTGCAGGATGTGGTGTCGGGCCGCCTTGCCCGACAGCCCGGGGGACTGGCCCTCGTCCATGTCCTTGTCCTTGTCCTTGTCCTTGTCCTTGTCCTCGTCGGGTGTCGCTCGCTTCGAAGACGGATTCAACACCTTGCGTGGATCTTCCAAAGGGTCAAGCATGTCGCGGGATGCCAGCGCCAAAATGTTCAACAGGTCCTTCCAGTAGCCATGCGAGACACCGTTGCGCACATTAAAGTGCGCAGAATCGTTTTCGTCGACATCCTTGGCCTCGATCATCACAACACCGACATCATCCTTCTCGTCCTTGCCCCCCTTCTTCTCCACCTTCTTCTCGATAACCGGCCGTACCAGCCACGGCAGACTGGACAGCAGGGTCAGCGGGTGGTGCTGCAGCAGCCAGCCCGTGCAGCGGTAGAACACGGGGCGTGCGCCCTTGCCGAGGTGGATCGAGCGCGCGTTGACGATGATCTTGAGCGTGGCCAGGGGGTCGTAGGCCCAGGCCGCGTCCAGCAGCTGGCGCACACGCGGGCCGGGGACCACTTCCTCGAGCTCGTAGAACAGGTCCACGACCGGGTCCGTGGTCGAGCGCAGGGCGATGCCGCCGTTTTCCGTGAGCATCCGGTTGGGCATATCGGCCACGGCGTTGGCCTCACTTCGGCGGATGCGGTCGGTTATCTTACGGCCGGCGACCAGCAGCCCGTCGACAAACGGATTGCCAGTGGGCTTGGCGGGGCCTGTTGTCACTGGTGTGGGCTTCGCGTTGCGTTCCGGCAGGCTCTGCGCCGTCGTTACGGAAGACGTGCCCGTGTCCACGACGGTGGCAGCATCATCGGTGACAGCACCAGCAGCCTGTTGGCTCACAATGTCGGCGCGAATGGCGGCTTCGAACTGTTCATTTGGCTGCGACAGAAGCGGGCTGCTGGGATACAACACCGGAAACTTGGATCGCAAAAACCAGAGGTCGGCCTGCTGGGCGTTTTCTTGCGTCGCCATGGTTGGGATCTCCGAGATCGTGCGCGAAAGATGAATATGGAGACGCAAAGAGAAGCAAAACGAGAGATAATGCGTCTACTTGTACCGTGTCTGCCTTGGTGTATGATGGCGAGCTCTGTGAGGCCAACCCTTGGTCCCTGTTGAGTCACCGGTCTAGGCTAGCTTCGCGAAATGATAGCTAGAAAGGTCAAGCGAGGGGTTTCAAAACGGGAAGACCACTGCGGCTGAGCCACCAGGAAGAAAGGGGAGCGGTTTTGGGAAGGGAGAAAAAAAAGATTATCCCGGTAAACCCTCAGTTCGAACAGCAAGCCTTTATGAATGCAAGCATGTGGTTCTGCCGTTGCACCATGACGACCTAATGAAGCCTTTCGCGTAGAATACGTTGAAAATTCAGATACTGGTGAATGACTGACAACAGTTTGGGAAACCATTTCAAGATATTTCTAGTAGCAAAAAGGGCAGAGAGAGATGGTTGCCCCCCTGAAGAAGATCAAAAAGCGAAGTGCCCCTTTCTAAAGGGCAATTTGAATCTGATGAAATGAAGCTACTTCGCTGAAAATTACGAGCGTTAAACAACCTTATATCCCCCAAACTAACCGAATTTCCCTCATTCAGCTTAGCGCATCACGTTCTACGCATACCTTGGCTGGCTTTATCGTGTGCTTTTGGCCTGATCTATTTAAATCTTTATTTAGATATTTTCTATTTTCTATTTTCGAAAGACATGTCTTTTTATATTGGCCAGCTCCCAGTCTTCTACACCGAGCTCGCCGCACATCGCCTCGTCCTCAGGGGCACCCGCAACGCCGGCCACGAAACACGCCGACATATAGTGGTCATCCGTGGCATACGCATCGCGAAACTGCGGGTGTTTCATACGCCGTGTGATGCTACGACGCAGATGTGGACCGCCGCCCTAGCGCATAACATCCTCGACACTCTAGCGGAAGGAGAGGGCCCGGTCGCTCGGCGGCGTGGGCTATACAAAGTTGTCGCCGTAGTCCACCATGGGGTACCAGATGTTACCGTAGGGATTATACACGGCGCCACCGGAGCCGATCAGCAGCTAGCCCTCCTCACGCAGCGGCTGCAACGCCAGACCGACGCGCATATGGTAGTGCGGGTCGAAGCGCGGGTTCATGGAGACGATCGTCGTCGGTGGACAGCCGTCCAGGAACATGCGGATAAGGATCAGGTAGGTGTCGTGGATCCAGTCGAACGTAGGGTCAGCGCGGGCCTTAAGACCGGTGCCGCGGAGCATCTCCACACACAGCTCGTCGGTCTTGACATCTGGATTTAGCGTGTAGTCTTTATACTTTCTCGGATACACGTAGGCGACTGGCGACTTAGCCGGAGCCGGGTTTATGGCAACTTCAACGGCATCGTCCGAAGCAGCCCAATGGGCGCCCTTTACTGTCAGTAGAGTTTAGTGAGAGAGAGAATACACACCATAATCATAACACCCTTGATATTATTCGCAAGAGCATCGTCGCCGCACTTCTTCCAGTAGTCAGCCGACTAGGACTCTTCGCCCAGCATTATGGTCGAGCCATGTGAGAAGAAGTGCACGGGCGTCAGTCATCGTTGTCTTTGGTTATACCAAAACCCGTTTAGTGTATTTGGTAGGTCGGCAGTACAGTGATAGAGAAGGCACGCCCACGTAGGATCGTTGACCTAAGCGCACCCAGCGCGGGGGAAGAAGGGGAATATAAGGTTATCTTAGATAGATTAGTGAGCCAGGTCACGGATAGTATAGAAGATCTAAATACGCAGGTAAAACGTAGGTATAATGGATAAACAAAGCTAACGCTTACCCTTCTGTCTAACGAAGGGAGGTGAATATAGCCCTCCATATATAACAAACAAACGTCCCGTCTATCCGCTTACTCCTATCCCTAATTAGTGGCCCTATTGTCCGAAGTGTATATAGAGCACCGGTGATCCCGGCGGAAACCCGGGGGTCTCCGCCGACTGTTAGCCGTAGCGGTGTCGGACGTCGGTAACGTTAGACGGCTGTCCACTAGGCCTTCCAGTGGCGAGGCCACGCACCGATGGGTGCGGCTACCGTCAGCCACCGGTCCGGTGGTCGGAGGACGTGGCGCGGGACGGGATAGAGGCCCGCTCCCGGCTACTTAGGTGGGACCCGGGGGGATCCCGGGGGTCTCCCACAAGGTGACCGTAATCAGTCGTAATAGGGAACAAGGGACGGAGGGAGCACATTGCTGCTGGCCGAATGGGTGTCATGTGGGTTCGCTTGTCTACTAAACAATAGCCGTATCGGAACCAGGTATTTCATTACTCTTCCAAGTTCATTAAAGTCATGCTAGAAGTTAGCTCGTTCGCCTCTCGTAGCGCACTTGCCCTCCGCGCACGCCGCTCCATTTGCTTCTCTGCCTGAACGTGTTCGTTTCCGGGGAGGCGCTTGTCTGACAACTCCCGACGGCTGCTCCGGGAATGGCTGGAGGTACCGGCACCTTGCTCGGGCGTGCTTGGCAAGGCTAAGGCCCTCCACACTTCGCTATAAAGCTCTGCCCCCTGCACATCCGCTACAAAGCGGGTCCGTTCCTCTTCGGATGCCAGACCGATCCAGCCGCGAGTACCATCCCTACTTATCGCCGTCGTCGTTGGCCGATACGCGGAGAACAGACGTCCCAGCGCGTGCTCGTCACGCGCTATCTTCCGCATACATTCCTTCTTTTCCAAGCCCACGGAAACAAGGAACGGGAACTTCTAGGGCGGCCCAGGACGGTACTGGCCCCAGACTTTAGCCTTTCGTTCTAGCCGTTGCAGCAAGGAGGCAAAGGGTAACGGCAAGGCGAGATCGGATCTATTGCAGGGGTGAACGAAAGGTGATATAGAACGTGCACTAGGACGGCGATCTCCTTAACGGCGTTATTACCCGCGCGGTGAACGCTACCACGAGCAGACGGGACATGGTAAGAAACGGGGAACCCTAGCGTAGTAAGTATACTCGGTAAAGCTGGCCGTTAATTACGCCTATTAGGCCTAAGCTCGCCCACCGTATCTTATAGATTTAGTCAGCCCGAAAACAAGCCGCCCCCGGTGATCTACGGGCAACCGGTGTTAAGGACGCGAAATTCCGTGCTCATAGACCAACCGACAAGAACTATAGTCCGCGGTCTGCCACGCTCAGCGTCCGGGGGCGGTGGAGATGCCGCCGACTTTAGCACGTTAAGCATCTTCGCCTCCAGCTCCGCACCGGCCACTCGCTGTACCTTGCCAAGCCCGAAACGCGGTTTATTCCTCATGGAGCGCGGCGACCGAACCCGGTCTTCCACTTCGAAGGAGTAACCCTCGATGTGGTACTGTTGCACGATGCTATCGAGTGACAAGTCGGGCCCAGATGCCAGTCCATCGCCGTGGTCTACAGGCCGTCGAAGCACAGCCATGCCAACCTCCGAAACTGCGTCCAGTCCCTCGCGGGCTTGGTCGGTGACACCTTCGACATCGATTGCAACGTAGATCGGTCGCTCCTCATGCTCTGTTCTCAGCAAAGCCGCGTCCCCGATGTCCTTCTTCCAGAATTCCGGGCAACGCTTCGCCGCAAACTGGGGTCGGGAGACGTCATAGCGCATCGTGTCGGCCCGCCTCCTGGCCCGACTTCGGCAGGTGGAAAGTCGACAGGCAGTTCTCGGTGGAAAAACTTGTTGTAAAATGGGTGACCGGAAAAAGCGCAATACGGCCGGCCGACAAAGAACGACAAGCGACTATGTGAACGGGCGTCCTGCGCGAAGAAACGACGAAGAGAAGTAGAAGAGGGGTACGTTGTTGACGTTGCAAACCGTGTACATAAGCGTCCCGGCCATTGGTTGCTTGACGTCTAGCCGACGAATGGTTTTATGCTTCGTCCCATTGTTGGCAGGGCCCCAGAAGTCTCACAAGACACGTGCGTTTGGCCAAGGAGCTTATCACAATGAAATTTCAAGGTTCGGCTGGGTTTGTTGACCTATCGGATGGCCCCATGAGTTCCTTAATCCCCAGGAAACGAGATGTAACGGTATTAACGATATCAACTTCGTGATACTTACGTTAAGATAATTGAACCCATAAGCAGGTACTGGTACGAGATCCGAGAACATAGGAGGTTCCCTTAGGGTTCTAGTTATCCGACGCTTGTCTATACGAGGAGAACCACCAAAAACACTCATGTGGATTCGGTCTGCCCATGTATTCTATCCTATTTCATTCTGCTTATGTTGTTTCAGCCCTAAGGAAAACAGACTACTTAGTACTTTTTCCTGTCTAGTCCCTTTTTTGGCATGTCGTATACCAACTTAACGGATGAGGTTAATGCGACGGGTGCTCGTCTCACTGGCTTCATAAAAGCTCTTCGGCTTTCTCGTACGGTATTACCCCATAATCTCGAAATTCCGAAGCAGCTTCAACGCCACTCAAAAAGAGCAGAAAACGATGGACCGACGACCGTGACCAGCTTTTGATATCCAGCGTGCCCTACTCTGGTGTATCTAATCAATGAGCAATTTGCATTCATGAGGTTAGAAAAAAAGCCAATCTTGTTTGCTCTGATCCTAATCTATACATAGTCTCCTCGTCGTAGACGGTTTCCAAGGTTATCCCTTCGTGTTGATTTTGGTCTCCGAAGTTCGCCGTCATTTCAAAACGTGCTCAAATATTTATGCTTACATTACCTTCTCCTGCCTCTAGATTGTTTATGTAACAATTGGTAATCCTGGTAAATCAACAAAAAAGACGAAAGTGGTGGAGCGGCCTCTGCCGCAGCCTCCGAGCTATCCGTCACTTTCATGATCTTGGCTTCACCGGTCCTTCGACGCGATGCCGCATTGTGCTTACTTCCTGAGCGTCGGAAATTTAATGTCAGCATGCTGGGGTGCCGGGGTGCACTGATACTAAGTTTGTAATTTATTAGCAGCTCGTGAGGAATGGACTGAAGCCCGTCATTTATGGGGGCGTACTTGGACGTGGTTCGTCGATGCATGCATCATCTTGTTGTCGACAGGGTACCAGGTATTACTTCGTAGACGGGCCTCCGCCAGTGGGCCACGAGCACGGTGCGGCTTGTTTGTTCTTACTCGGATATATAAAGAGCAACCTCCTCATACAACTCCGTACATGTCATGCATCTCACAATACCCACCGCAACCGTCCTTGGAACAAGCAGCACCCTACACTCCAGCCACAGCCGCCGACACGATGGCCCAACCCCAACCGACTCTGCAGAGTCTCGCACAAAAGATCACCGAAGCTACCAACGCCCTTGCGAGCTACTTGGCTGCCAATGACCTACCGGCACCGTCCTTTGACGAAAATGGCCCAGAAGACCATCCAAAGGCCCCCGAGTTCCAGATAGTCCGCGGCCAGCTGCTGGACGCCATGACGGATCTACATCACCTCGTTAGCGGGCCCACGGACTATGCCTCCTTGACAGCTTGTTTTGTCCGTTTTTGTCGCTTCCTCTTTGTTCGCTCCGGGCTTTTTTTGGTCGAAGTAACGAGTCGGGGTTGCCGTTCTCTGGCCTGCTAACACAATACGCAACACAGAACAACCACGAAAACACCGTCTTGGACATTTTCAACCAATTCAACGTCTTTGGCGCCGTGCCCATTGGCGGCTCCGCCACATACACCGAGATTGCCGCTGCCACATCCCTGCCGGAGACCATTGTGCGCCGCGTCATGCGGTACGCTTTCACCGTCCGCCTGTTTGCGGCAGCACCGGCGCCGCACGTCGACGCTGTGGTGCACACGGCCACAACGGCGTTGCTGGCCAAGAACAAGAACCTGCGCAGCCTTCTCGCGCATAACCTAGAGGAAATGCGGCCGGCTGCCGTGTTTGCGCCCGAAGCACTCAGAAAGTTCTCGACCGGCCAGCCGCTGCAGCCCAGCCAGGAGCCGACCGAGACGGCCTTTTCCCTGGCCGACATTGCCCGCAGCGGCCGGCAGGAAGGGTTCTTCGATTACATCCGGATCGGCAACAACGCCCAGCGCTTCGCCGAGGCCATGGAGGCCATTGCCGCGGCGTCGGGGTTTGACAGAACAGAGACGCTCAAGGCCGCCTACGACTGGGCCGGCCTCGGCACGGCCACGGTGGTGGACATTGGCGGTGCCAGCGGCCACGATGCCACGGCGCTGGCAGCGGCGTTCCCAGGCCTCTCGCTGGTCGTGCAAGACCTGCCGGGCATGGAGCCCGCTTTCAACGAGACCGTACCGGCCGCATTGCAGCGGGCCGGCCGCGTTCGCTTCGAGACCCACGACTTTCTGCAGCCCCAACCGCGTGCCGCCGACGTCTACGTCCTGAAGTGGATCCTGCACGACTGGTCGGACAAGTACGCGAGCCAGATCCTGCGCAACCTGGTGCCGCAGCTGCGGGCCGGCGACAGCCGCAGCCGCATTCTGGTGCACGAGATGGTGGTGCCGCCGCTGCAGGGTGCGCAGGGCGGGCCGACGGTGCCGCTGGCCTTCCAGCGAGCGGCCGCGGCGGTCGACTTGCAGATGCTGGTAGCGTGCAACAGCCTCGAGCGCACATTGGAGCAGTGGCAGGCGCTGGCCAAGCAAGCCGACGAGCGGCTCGAGGCTCGGCTGGCCCACGCGTTCCCGGGCACGTTCTGGGGGCTGGTGGAGATTGTCCTCCGGGAATAATGACGTCTTGGGGGATTTTTCATGTCGCGTGCGAGCATCACAATGTTCGCGAACCGGGCCCATATGGAAAGGATGCTGGACATATTGCAGCTTGCTATGAGATTTTTTTGTCCATTGTTGTTTTGGTTTATTGAATTGATTTTTTGAGCCAATATGAAATCCGTTGCCGCGATGACGCAGAGAATCCAAAAGGCCTGATATACGGTTTACAAAGGTACACGCCCTCGAACATCTGCATCCGGCTTGGTCAGATGGTAACCTGTTAATTATTCCTGGCTGGATTCGGTCCCCCCTACGGGAACATGTTTCTCTAGCCAGAGGTCGAGCACCGCCGTCGCCGGGTAGTCCGGCCGGCCCACGCGCAGCAGCATCTGTACGTGGCCCTCAAAAAATTCGCCCTCAAACACGTGCAGCTCGGCCTCGGTGTCGGCCGCCTGCAGCGCCGCGACCAACTCGACCGCCTGGCGGATGCCGCCCGACCGTTCGACGTGCAGCAGGAGGAACGCGCGCGCATTGGGCGCCCGCGCGTGGTGCGTGGGCGACATGGCCACCAGCTGCGCGGGGTCGCGGCCGAGGCCCCAGAGCGCGTTGTCAGCCACGGGACCGGGGCTGTCGAGGAGATCGGCCATGACGTTGTAGTTGGAGCCGTCGAGGGCGACGACGCCGCGCACGCAGTCGATGGCCACGCCCGCCCGTGTGAGATAGGTGGTGTCGGTGCCGAGAAGGGCGGCGACGTGGGCGCCGGAGCTGTGGCCCATCAGCACCAGCCGCGTCGGGTCGATGCCGAGGTCCGCGGCGCGGGACGCGAGATAGCCGAGCGCGTCCGCCACCTCCTGCGCCTGCGCAGCCACCGTGACGGCCGGCACGAGCGTGAAGTTGACGCTGGCAAAAGCGTAGCCGCGGCGCGTCAGGTGGGCAACCTTGGCCGAGCCGAGCGAGTCCAGGTGTGTGCCGGAAGACCAGCTGCCGCCGTGCACGAAGAGAACCAACGGCGCAGCCTGTTTGCCGTCGGTTTTGGCGCCGGTGACGCGGGTGTCCGCCCCGGCCGCCCCGGCCGCCCAGAAGCGGAGGTGCTGCGTGTCACGCGTGCCGTAGGCCATGTCGGTGCCCCCGGCCGCCAGGTCTGCATGCATGTCGTTCATGAGCTGCGTGATGCGATCCATGGGCATGTCTTCGGGCACTTTCTTGAACAGGTCGAGTCCGACGATCTCGTTGCCTCGGGCGGCCCTGTCGATGGGCGACAATGCAGATTCGGATGAGAGACGCTGGTCTTCCATATTTGCAAGCTGATTTTGCCGAATGTTTGTCTCGTAAGTTATAATGTCTGTATGTTTTCTGAGGTCGGAGTATACATTTGCGGCAGCAAAGAGAACGTCTGGCCTTTTATCACACACCCGCGTATATAATATGGCTGCCTGGCTTTGATGTTACCCTGCCGCGGCGGAGCAACGGCTTTAGGCCAGCAAGCCTGTGCCACGGACGACCATAACGAGCGGAAATTTCTAGGTACGCTACATTCTCTCATAAAACCATGCCTATCCTTTGGCCATATCCAAGTGGATGTCATTTTCTATAGACATGCTCTCCTTGTATACAGACTGCCGACCTCCTCAGATATCACGATTTGTATCATATCAGGCTATGGCAAACCCGTGTTTGTTCAGTGGCAGCCTTCACGAGCATCTAATCATTTTTTCTTAGCGAGCCTTCTGACAACCAAAGATGATCCGTTCTGCACGTGTCTGTGCTACGAATAAGCAGACCAATTTTATTTTCTTATGGGCGCTCTAGTCTATCGTCTCCTAGGATCTACTACGAGAAAATTGAGGCAATGTCTAGCCAAGCAATATCTGTGGCTCTGCCGTTCTAGCTCGTGTCTCTTGTTCACAGGTGCGCCAAAACACCCTCCGCCCCAGAGTTGGTGATGGTCTTGGGGACCGAGTCCGTCGCCGCATAGGTGACCTTGCCGTGGTCGACACTGAGGAGAGAAGTTAAGTTAGCGAATACAGTATTCTCAAGGCTCAGAGAGCTGCAGGTATTGCCCCCACATCCCCCTAAGCCCGCGCAGGGCCACTCAGGGGAAATGTTACACCTACATGATGGCATATCGCAGTGTTCTCGCGCCGTTGATCCAGCCAATGGACTTGCTAAATTCGACATTCGCGTCGGACATGAAAAGCTGCAGCACAAAAAAAGACACGTCAGTTCCCCTTCCTTTTCTCTCTCTCTCTCTCTCTCCCCCCCCGACCACTTACGATTGAATCGTCCGCAACGCCGTTGGCCTTGCCCCACGCCGCCATGACCCAGTGGTCGTTGCTAGCGAGGAAGATGATCTGGTCCACGCCCTTGGCCTTGAGCGCGGCGCGATTCTCCAGGTACGACTGGACGTGCTGTTCCTGGCACGTCGGCGTGAAGGCGCCGGGGACGGCGACGAGGACGACCTTCTTCGTCTTGAACTCTAACGGGGAAGAGATTAGCTACGTTCCAGTCCCACACTCTTCAGCAGGAGAAGTGATATCGTAAAAAAAGTGAAACAAAAAAATGTGTGCATACCCTCGCTCGCGTTGTACGTCACGGGCAGACCGCAAGCCGTGATGTCGAGCTTGCCGGTGGGCGGAACGTACGTGAAAGTCACGCCCTCCGGAAAGGCGTCACCTGCTTTCAGACCAGACATTGTGAGAAGGGAAGGGGAAGTTGGTTTCTGATTTGGCGTGGAAAAAAAAGACTTGGTGAACGGGATTGGCCGTGTATGAAGGTTTTGTTTGGAAGACGAAAAGGAAAGAAAAAAAAATAACTCACGGAATCGCGTTCAAGAGCTACGGCAAGGTGGGGGGAAAGGGAGAAAGAAGAAAGAGGGGACCCGGTAACACCCTGAAAACCCAAAGAGGTTGCTGCGGATCGGCGCCGACCGGGGTTAAGCGTATTGCGATACCTGTATGATGCAATTGTGGGGTTCATTCCCGTTTCTAGCGGTATATTCCATGGTGAACAAAGCCCTCAGGGCTGTGACCGCTGAAGTGACCGCTGAAGACCACAACACACAACACACAACACACAACACACAACACACAACACACAACACACAGCACCCAAAGCAGCAGCCAGAACAACATGTCGTCGCGGGATGCAGTTGGGATAAAAAAGGGGCTGTTTGTCAATCATGGAGAATTGCGTGTTTTTATCATACGCCGTGGACCTCAAATTAAGCACGATGGAAATATGACCGGTTTCGTTCGCAGGCCAGGACTAAAATGTACATCGTTCGTGTCGATGAGCAGTGCCTTGTAGTCTTGTGTCCGCTGTAAAGGACCGGTCTGTGGGAAATCCAGAAACCCCCAGACCACTTGCTGAAACACGTCGTGCGTAAAAAGGCGCTCGACCTCCTCCCACGCTCTGGTTTCTGCATTCCTCGCAATGGATCCGGTGCGGTGTAAATGGGAACGGTCAAGGAAGGGCTAGGTACAGGGCGGCAACCTGCTCGTAGGCCGTGCGGCGTCGTGTCTCGTCTGCCGGATCGCCCGACTTTGTCCAGCGCCAGCAAGCACGCTTCCAGATTCTCGCAAACCATGCTCTTTCATCGACCCTTTCCGGAACACGAAGGCCGCCGGGAAGTGGCGAGCGGCCGGTTTGCCGAGAGGTAATGCGGCGCCGGCACGCGACGATCACGCATCCGGAACCGGAGGACGACATGGAGTATCGGTGACCGGGAATTGCCAATACTACAAGAACATTGAGAGGGCAGAACCTTGAACCAATGCCGGTAGGCGTTTGTTTGACGTTGAGAGGGCAGCGTTGACCATGTTTGGTGGAGCGAGGCAAAAAGATAAAAGACTATCCGTTGAATTTTGATCTACATATGTATAATACAAACCCATCACACCATGCTAGTAAAATGCAAAGCACAAAGTATCGCTTTCTCATTGGGTATTCGCCACGTATCGTCACTACGATCAGATGCATTGGCTCCTCAGGCGTCTGCCAGAACCCCGAGCAATTGATTTGCATCCGCGCCTTTTCTGTCAAAAACATTTGTCGCACCCCAAGAACGCGACTGAATTCGAAATACTTTCTTTATTAGTTGAACCGCTGGGGCCGGTTGCCGACGTCGGCCACGACCAGCGCGGTCTCGACAACGAGCGGCGGAAAGCGCTTGTTCGAGCGTGCATATGCAGCGACCAGATCGTTGCCGTTCGTGACGCCGCCTAGACACAAGGTCAGTTTCTCGTGGTTTGTTCATTCAAAAAACGATATTTTACGGCCACGGTCGTTCCATCGCGTACCGCTTGACCATATGTTGCCGTCCTGGATCCACCGCAGCGAGTCCCCAAACAGTTCCACGCCCGGAAACTTCGTTGCAATGTCCGCCTGCAGCCCAATGGGGCCGCACGCCTTGATGCCCTTGAGCATGCCGGCATGCCCGAGGACGTAGATGCCGCTGCAGACGGAGAGGATGTCGACGGTGGGGATCGCGGCGTGCCGGCGCAGAAAGTCGCACGCATCCGCGTCGAAACCGATGGCCGGGTCCGTCCCCGGCACCACGACAATGTCCAGCCGGCCCGGCTGCACGTCGGGGTCCGTAATCACGTGGCTAGGGACGATTCGCAGGTTGCTCGTAAGTACGGCGCCGTTGGGGTCGTTAATGACTTTCTGTGTTGTGATGTAGAGGAAATTCACGGCCGGCGTAGCGGCGACCACATCCGGAGGAATGTTGGGCAAGAAATGCACGGCCTGCCGCGACATCATGTTGAGAAGGTCGACGCAGGCCAGGTCGAGCAACTGCACGTCGCCGCTGGGAATGTACACGCCAATGTTGATCGAAGACATGGTTGGTGAGGAAGAAATGGAGTTGCTACGCGTTCGTTGAATTTCCGAAGACGATTACTACCGGGTGAGTTTTATATGTCGCTTCTTGCTAGACGGAGCCATAGTTTTTATTTTTTATTGTTTTTTTCTTACTTACTTCTTACAAATCATGGAACGGATTGCTTGCCATGACACACGAATTTGTTTGATAGTAGATTTATTTTGCGATGGTACTAGGCGGCCGCAAAGCTGCAGACGAATCCCGAGGCGAATCCCGACGCGAGTATGGAGTAGTCGCCGCAAAACTTGCTCATTTCTCTTAGTCGTAACGAGGCAGATTTCTAATCAATCCTTTACTGGAGAGACAGGAAATAATTCTAGCATGTGCTACTGCCTACGACAAAGAGCTGAAAACTATGTCAGCATTTCCGTTTCTTTCTACTGCATTTTCCGTGACAGTCATATTCACTACCCGGCAGGTGAGCTTGTATTTTTTTTGGTGTTTCAGATGCTTAAGGGTAACACGGTTGAGTTTATTTCCATGAGATCTTTCTGTATGAAAGCAGGAAATATCTAGCAGCGTTCATCTTCCTGCATACAATGTCGAGGAGTAGTGAACAGGAACATTTTGAAAGTTTTCCAGACACGGTTGTCTTCTGTTGCAAGTTGCCCTCTTGTGGAAGCACGGGAGACCCCAATACACGGCCACTATATCGGTTACTGCAAATGCAACACGAAAATTGATCATAACACCTGTCTACTGAGTTTATACACACAAGTCTAGATACAAGTAAATCAACAAAGCAGACGCTCAGTGCTTAGCCGCGCCGTTTGTCCCGTTGGTGCCGTTCACCCCGTTGGCGCCGTTGGCCTTGCCGGCCACGCCCTCGCGCCAGTTGTTGCCCTCCTTGGACAGCACCTCGGCGTCGTGGCCAAAGAGCCAGCTCTTGCGGTCCTTGAAGCCCCAGAACACCGGGTTCTCCGGGGCGTCCCGCGCCATGACCTTGTCGCGCTCCTGCTGCTCCGGGCCGTCGTCGACGTGCAGAATGTGCTGGTGCTCGCGCGTCTTGGCCTGCACCAGCGTCGCCCGCGGCATGCGGATCCGCTCGTACTGCTGCAGCGCCGCCGTCAGGTCCGGCTCCGTGTTCTGCGCCAGCACCTGCCGCAGCACGGCCGCGTCCTCAAACGCCTGCGCGGCGCCCTGCGCCAGGTACGGCAGCATCGGGTGGCAGCTGTCGCCCAGCAGCACCACCTTGCCCGACGGGTGCACCCAGCGGGTCAGGTTGGGCAGGTCGCACAGGCGCCACTTCATGAAGTCGCCCGTCAGCGCGCACAGCTTGCGCACGCGCGGCTCCCAGGCGGCGAAGCGCTTGCACAGCTCCGAGTTGTCGCCGCGCACGACCCAGACCTCGTCGGTCGTCTCGTTCTGCGACGTCGCGCAGACGACAATGTTGTACAGCTCCTCGTTGCGGATGGGGTAGCCGACGAGGTGGGCGTCGGGCCCGCACCACGACGTGGAGCAGGGCTCGGTGATGAGCGACGCCAGC
The DNA here is from genome assembly GCA_001636815.1 of Niveomyces insectorum RCEF 264. NCBI lineage: Eukaryota > Fungi > Ascomycota > Sordariomycetes > Hypocreales > Cordycipitaceae > Niveomyces > Niveomyces insectorum. The sequence continues at coordinate 1,456,463 of AZHD01000002.1, forward strand.
TCCGGGTCGGCCAGCAGCTTCGCGGCGGGGATCAGGATGCGGTAGGCGACGTCGCCCGTGTCGCGGGGCACGTCGGGCTGGCCGGTGAGCAGCGGCCGGCACAACGACTTGATGCCGTCGGCGCCGACGACGAGGTCGGCCGTGTGCACGGCGCCGTCCTGCGTGGTGACGCTGGGCGCCTCCATGTCGTAGCTGACGACGCGGTGGTTGGGCAGGATGCGGACGCCGGCCTTGGTGGCGGCATCGAGCAACGCGGCGTGCAGGTCGGCGCGGTGCACGAGCCAGTACGGCGAGCCGTGGGTCTCGACGTTCTTGTCAAAGGGCAGGTTGAAGATGGTGGCGCCGTCCTTCCAGCGGATAAAGTGGTAGCGTTGAGCGGTCGACTTCTTCATGCGCTCGAGGTCGACGCCCCAGCGCACGAGCAGCCGCGACGAGTTGGGGGGGATACGGATGCCCGCGCCGGCCTGGTTGGTCTGTTAGTTATTTGGTACGCGGTTTACATGACAGATGGTCTCGATGGGGGAGGGGAGACAGAAGAACACAAAAAGAGAGGCTCACCTCGGCAAACTCGGGAGCAGAGTCGAGGATTGTCACTTTGTGGCCATCCGTCTGCAGTGCCAGCCCAGCAGCCAAGCCGCCAAGACCGGCACCCACCACGACGACATTCAACGATCTCGAAGCCGCCGGCATTGCGATGTCAAAATCTTTTGGTCTGAGGGAGATTCCGCTGATGATCAAACTAGTGGGTTTCGCTGTAGAAAAGTTGTGTAAGGTGGGAAAGATGTGCGTAGGTCGTGCCAAGAGATGAGAAGATGCTAAAGAATGGAAGAGATCAGAAGTGTGACGAGAGACCTAGTGCAAACTTCCGAGACTTTATAACATGCACATTGCCCTTTTAAGAAGTTTGCTGGCCAAAAGGGCATGTCTTCTTCCGCCCCTACGGCTGTTTGGAGGCTGCTCCGGGAGTGGCTTTCAGGGCGGCGGTATTATGGGGACCTGATCGAACAGGTATTGGAAAAAAAAAGGCCGCCTGACGAGTAAGATGGTTCAGAGAAGCCCTTCCTGTCGGTCAGATGTTGTGTGTCGGTTGTCTGGCTCCGGCGGATGGCCGCTCCGCCGCGTCCCCCCATAGTTCGGAGTGCCAACTCCGTGCGTAGTGCCGTGGGGTAGGTCGGTGGGCTTCGTCGGGGGCCTTGCAGCCGACATGCGGGCAGCCGGTTTGCCGCCAGGCTAGTGGCAAAGGATGGAGTAGAAAAACCACTTGGCGACTCGGGGAGTAATGTGTTCGTCTTTGGTCTGGGGGCGATGCTGACGCTTACTTAATTTTTTTTTTTCGGCAGCGGCTGGAGTGGGATTTTTGCATACGGCGTAGTCACATTGCTGAAAAAGGCACCACAAAATATGAAGCTCGTCGAACAAACAATGGCTGCCTGTCAGATGGCATAAAAAATGCTTGTAGTTGCCTCTCAGGTGTGGTATATGACCACATTGTTAAGTGGCTCACAAAAAATGTCTCAATGTCATTCAGCCTCAAAACTTTTCTTTTCTTTCTTTTCAATTATTTATTGCGCTTGGATTGACCTTTTGAATTCACCTTCTGTCTCTGGTATGAAGCTTACTTGTGAGAAGTGTTCACTGGATAATAAATGTTGATTCACGTGGGAATTGCTTTGCTTGATGTGACGAAATGTCCGTTTCGCGGTATGTGTATTCCAAAACGGACAAGAATTGAGTTTCCAGCCTCAACTGGCGGACGACGGCGCCTGTCAACGAAGTAACAAGGATGGAAATATAAATGATTCTTTCGTTTTTATTCTTGACGAAAAGACGCAAAAAATAAGCTCTCAGCCCAACCCTCCATTCACCTCGTTTGTCGCAACCCAAGAGTAACACAGTGAGGCGATCATCCAACCACAGAGTCAACAACTATAGACTGACATACGAGCACAGCTTCCTGCTTTATATGTTGTCATATAGTATATCACAAGCACGAGAACCAGTGAGACTGGCGATACTGACCATTGCTTTCCCGAGGTATCGTGTGGCTGCTGTCTTCTAAGTGCTTTTTTTACAGTAATATATTTTTAAATTAACCTACTAGTCGTCTCTATGTAAATTTTTACTAAAAAACATTTTCCAGATCGTATATCCATGCTGAAGAACGCCTCCTGGCGACGAGGAACCGAAATGTGGACAACTGAAAAAGAAGTTGGAATACAGTGTAAACGCATAGTGCGAACACAAAAACACTGTTCTCCGCAATGCGTCCCGAGAAGGCTGACGAAGGGGCGATTTGCGGAGTGGAGCATCATAAGCATCATGTTTTCAGAGGCCGAGAACATGGGCCCTGGCAGTCTCCAACGTTACCACGTCTGAGCAGCAGAACTGATGCCCGCAGCTATTGGCACAAAACGGCCTAAAATAAGGCTGCGCATCTTCAACCCCTTCAGGGTTCACTTCATATTCATGCATGCACCAGCCGCGCCTTGCGGCCCACATGAAAAGCGAAAACGACGAGCGGCCTCGATGGACCGCATCGAGCATGGATATCCCTAGCCGATCGTCTCGCAACGCGCTGGCAGTATGTGGGCACAGTGCCTCTCAGCTCTATGGAAATAGGCCGATCGTTGACTAACACGTTTCTCCATAACGACAGTGTGATGCGTGCCGGGCCAAAAAGCTTAAGGTAGGGTTCACCGTTTCACGATGTGATCCGGATCCTGGAGCAGCACGAGACAAAGAAGAGAAGAGACAAAATCGAACTTGGTTGCTAATCCGGTGTGTCAGTGCTCCAAAGAACGTCCCACGTGCAATGTGTGTCTGCAACACAGCCGGCACTGCCACTACAGTGGAAGGGCGATCCGCTCGCCCTTGACGCGGATGTGTGTCTTCCCTGTGCACGAGGTCGTATTTTCGCCGGGACAATACCTTTTACCTAACGCAGCTCTAGCCATCTTTCCAATGTTGAGAACCGCCTCCGTCGCCTGGAAACACTGTTCGCGCAGCGGCTGCCTGACGTCGACATTGAGCAGGCGTTAGAGACCGTAAAAACTGACGACGAGGAGGCGGCCACGGACACCGCATCGCCGGCCGATGTGCGGCGCTCGGACACCCGCGCACCGCCACCGCCGCCTTCGCAACAGCAGCAGAGTATCATTCGGACGTCATCTGCGCAAGACGAAGGTAGCCGGTCCATCGTCGACGCGGTCCCCGAAGGGCCGGACGGCTTCGACTGGCAGGAGGACGCAAACGAGCTCGCCGACGGCATGGCGACGCTCTCTGTAGAGCCAAAGGGCACGGGGTATCTGGGTACGTCGAGCCTGTCGCGGGGATGTTTCTGGGTTGTGATGGCTGACCACTAGGCAGGTTCCACCGCCGGCGTCTTCTTCCTCCGGTCTCTGCTCTTTTGGATGGGCAACCCCCAATTTGCTGCTGTGGCGCCGCGTAGCGGACTGGATGGCGCCGGCGCGCTGCTGGCCTCGCCGACGGCCTCCTCTCACCTCAGCCAGGCGCGGCTGACCCGCGACGTGCTGGGCCGCCTGATGGACGCGTACTTCCGCGTCTACCACCAGACGTACCCGTTTATCCACGAGGCCACGTTCCGCGCACAGTGGCACGAGGTTATCCCGCGCCCACAGCGGCGCTCGTGGCAGATGCTGCTGTATTCGGTGCTCGCCATCGGCGCCTGGTGCATGGACGACCGGGCCGACGACGGGGCGCTCGAAAACGACCTGTACCACCAGGCCGTGGCGGTTGGCCAGGACGAGTCCGAGTCCATGTTTGAGAGCGCCAACCTCACGTTTGTGCAGGCGCTCGTCTTGCTCAGCAACCTCTCGCAAAAGCGCGACAAGCCCAACACGGGCTCCAACTTTCTGGGTCTCGCCGTGCGCATGGCGCTGAGCCTGGGCCTGCACCGCGAGCTGCCGGACTGGGACATCCACGTGCTGCAGCGGGAGATGCGGCGCCGCGTGTGGTGGGGCCTGTTCATCTTTGACAGCGGCGCGTCGACGACCTTTGGGCGGCCGATCCTGCTGCCCGGGCCGGAGGTCATGGATGTCAAGCCGGTGCTGAACGTTGCCGACGAGGTGCGTTATGGGCTTTTCCGGATGTTCAGTGTAGAACCAGATCGTGGGGACCAAGGACATACTGACGTGGGTTTTCCATCAGCTCCTCACCGGACGAACAACGGTGATCCCGGGCGAGTCGCAAGGCCCCACAGTGTACTCGGGCCTCAAGGCGCAGAGCGACTTTCACCTCCAGTCCAACCACATCTCGAACGCGCTGCTGGCGGCGTCGGGCGTGTCGACGCAGGATGCGCTGGCCATGAACCACGCCCTGGACGGCTGGTCCGAGACGGTCCCAGCCTACTTCCGCTTGTCGGCGATGCCGGCGGCCAACGACGAGTGGTACCTGTTTGCACGGTCGCGTCTCTGGTGGCGCTTTTGGAATCTCAAAATCATCTTGTTCCGGCAGCTGCTCCTGCGGCGGGCCGTCGAGCGCAACCGGCAGACCAACCCGACTGAAGCGGGGCCGCTGCAGGAGCAGGCCATACGGATCGCCGTTGACGCGGCGCAAGCCACCATCACGTCGATCCACGACCACCTGGCGACCGCGAACATTACGCGGCTGACCAGTTGGTATTCGGTGTAGGTTGACTTTCCGACCAGCACGTACGCATGAGAACCCGAAACTAAAAAAAAAAAAAAAAAAAAAAAAAAAATGTTCCTCTTCCATGCATCACTTGTGATCGTCCTCGCCATTTTGGGCGATCCGAGCTCTCCACAGATGCCCCGATGGCAGGCGGACATGGACACGGTACGCACGATCTTGAAGGGCATCTTGGGCAACCACCTGGCCCGAAGATGTGCGGACATTCTTAATCTGATCCTGCCCTCGGACGCTCCGGCGAATCTTGGGCCCGCATGGGGCGCCGGCGACCATTTGGACATGGATGTGGTGGATTTTTCGATGTGGCCGGACGACGCAGGCGACATGTGGGGGTCGTTTGTCTGGCCGTATCCCGGGGAAGGCATCTGATACCAGGTGTACTTTGTCGAGAGTATGGGATGAATAGTGTACTCAAAATATACTAAAAAAGACCATACGTGTTTTCCTAGCCCGAGATCGTGCTTCTGGGGCTTTGTTGTCTTCATTTTCGTCTCTTCGTCGATGAATAGGGGTCGACGATGCAAGTTTCCCGAGTCCCGGACAACTGGGTCGTGGCACGGGTAGCACCGTAGCAACGCGTCGGGCCAGGTCACTTGCCACACTAGCCGAGTTATTGGCAATAGTTCCCGCGGCTAAGCTGAACTGGGTTACTGGTAGACAGTTCCAGCTCGGCAGCTGTCGTCCCAGAATGGAGTCAAGTTGCTGGGCTCAACGTCTGGAACCTCAAATCGGACAGCCAGATTGCAACGCGGAGAACAATATTGGATCATCTTGAGCTCAAAAAATGAAAATAAAAAAATACATCAGAAATAGATCGATAACACCAATAAAGCATTAGGGGTGAGCGGGCCGTCCGTGGCTATTTTGTCGTTTCTCCTGCCGCTTTTTTCGGTTTTTTTTTTTTTTTTTTTTTTTTTTTTTTTTTTTGTTTTCTTGTTTGATGTATTTATTTTTTAAAAGACAAACCTCTTGCAGCAATATTTGGTTTTCGGTGACGCGAGAAAGCTGTCTGTTGCTTTTTATAATGCCAAATCAGAGCCTCGGGTTTATTTTTTTTTTCTGAAGTTTTCTTTCATTTTCGAGAAGCAAATCAAATTTCGGAGTCTCGCTTTTGAGCTCAGTCGATCGACGTCAGCGAGACGAGTTTCTCTTTGCGGACAGCGCACTTCACCGCCATGGCTAATCCTGCCCCGAATCTCCATGTTGTCTATGCCGGCCGCGGCGATGCCTTCATTCTCGAATACGGCCCGGATCAGGCCCGCCGGTACATCTTGATGGATGCGGGTCCGCGGACGTATTCGTACCAGAATAGAACCTGGGCTCCCTACTACAACTACCTGAAATCGGCCGCCGACAACATTATGAGGGGAACCCCCTTCACAGCCGTCGTCTTGTCGCACGCGGACGAAGACCACTGGGGCGGCTTTCAGGAGCAGTACGTGAATGCGGCCGGGAACACTACAGCACAGAAGACGGTCTACGTCCCAAACAACGGGCTGAGCGAGGCACTCCTGGAAAGAGTGCTCAGTGTTGCCAATCGTACCTGGAGAGGCGTGCTCCGACCCGCTCTCAAGACCGATCCGCTGGTTGGCAACATGGTGTCCATCTACCCGAAGAGGCAGGCTTTGCTTGGCTACAACCACCCCAACAGCTTCGCTTGGACCAACACGGACCAACCGGACGAGGCAGAGGGAACGACGAATGACAGCAGCATCCTCTTGTACACGCGAGACCCAAACGTGCCGAATGAAAATCCCATCTTTTTCACAGGCGACAGTTCCGCTCCGATTATTGTTCGCAACATGGAGATTCACTGGCCTCACATGAACATGCCCCGGTTCGCCATCTACAAGATACAGCACCACGGAAGCATCCTTGACGCGCAGTACCCCAACGCAGACCCCTACTTTACCAATGCCGCCCAGGACGAATGTCGCGTCTTCATGATGCTCCGGTATGTCGTGGAACCCCGTCCTGGGCTTCTCCCAAAAGGTTTCAAGGACGGTGCTTTGAAGGCAGCCGGCGAGCTTCTGAGAACCGAGATTCTAAAAAACCGTACCGCCAAATACTTCCATAACCTCAAGAGGCGACAGATCGTTTACCACGCTTGGATACAGGACCAAAACAACGCGGGGGGCGTCATGGGAGCCGTGAACGAGCCTCAACGCCAACCACGGGACCCGACCATTCCGGGCTTGAGCCCAAAACCGTACCAACTTCTTGAAAAGTTCTGGGATGCTCTGGACGACAAGCCAAAAAATGCACAAATAATCAAAGACATGCTGAGCTTGCTTGTCTACGACAACTCCTTGGTGGAGAAGGCGCGCCTGTATGGCATGACAGACCATTGGGGGAAGATTTGGGACGACGGTGGCACGTGGGATCTCATGTACGAGAAACAAGTGGCCCAGGCGAAGAACTTTTACATGCAGTTTACCGCCGACACCTACGTCGTGAGCGCAAACTACAAGTACGCGCACCCCTCGGCGCAGACGCTTCTCGGCCTCGGCCTGGCTGTCATGGAGCAGAACCGCGCCGCACGCCTGTACGTCACCAGCGGGTACAGCATCGACGTCGACCGCATGGAAAACATTGCTGGGTTTCTCCACCTGCCGATGTTGGACCAGACCCTGCCGTTGGTGCCCCAAATTTTCCGTGACGAGCATCTGCAAATATACTACCTCAACGAGAGCGCCTACATGACGCTCAGCGGCACGACGGACCAGCATCCCAGAGTGGACCGGGAGACACGCGGTGTGACCCGGAAGCTGGATTTTGCCAACCACGCGCACGAAGCGCGAAGAGCGCTGCACAAGACCATTGAAAAGGACCCCATCGTTGCCAGGCGCAATGACCGCCTCTTCCAGGTGACCGTCGTGGGCACCACGCAACCCTGCTATTTGAGTCTTGTCAACAACAACGGGCCTACGGTTGCCACCCTCGTTGCGCACAAGGTCAAGCCACTGAAGCTGCTGGAGCGGATCCGGACGCTGGGCTCCGAAAACATCATCGTGCTGCAGAACCATGCAAACCCGCCTCTCTCGGTGCGGATCGGGATCCGCTGGGTGCGGGCTACCGAAGTTGCGGAAAACGGCCAGTGGGAGATTTGGGACGAGAATTTTCAAAGGACCTTTTACCGTTCGGTACTCAACCAAGCCATTCTATTCGATAGGCCATTGGGGAGTCCTGCGGTGGCCTTCCGTTTCACAGACGAGGGAGATGCGCTCAAGCCAGAGCACTTGCTCTATCCAAACAGTATGTTGCTCACTGTTTCCGCGGTGGCCAAAATGGAGACGAAGATGGAGAGGGTAGACGTTTCCGAGAGCTCAGACACGGCGAGCAGGACTGTGGATAGCATGGCCGCGGCCTCAACTGCTGAGACGGCACCAAATATCTCCGCGCCATCTCATCTCGTCGCAAACAGTGGTGGCCACAATGCGACAGCAGCTGCATCTGCTCCCCCGTCTGCTTCTGGACCAACTGCCAGTCCAACTTCAGGATCCGTTTCAGGGCCCATGGTTGCAACAGCAACCCACCCTTCCATCATAACCCTCGCCCACTTCTTGACGCTCCGCCGCATTGAGCATGTCGGAGCAAATATCACGGCAAGCCAGGCGATCAAGTGGCTCGTGGGCGACGCAAACTACGACGCGCTCCTGTTTCGCACTCCCAAGGTGGCCTCGCACTTCCTCAACGCTCCGGTGGATGCACAGAAGTCGGTTGTGCACGCCACTGCGGATGCATGGGGCATCGCTGGCATTGCATCAGCCAACCTGTCACCGCGCGACCACGATGGTGCAACAACGATCCAGGTGGAGAACGAAACCGTTGCCGTCACGGACCTGTCAATAAAACTGCAGTGGCCGAGTGACGGAAACCTTGAGCTCAAGATGACTGCCAAGACCAACGTAGGCATCGAGATTAGCATCACGAGAGCCGCAAAAGCCGCCCTGCCACCGCCCGATTCATTAGACAAGGCTCTTCTTCGGGCCGGGGTAAAAGACGCAGAACTGAAAGACATTGGCCTCCCCCATCTGCTCTCCATCCTGGTGCAGGACTCGGGGAAGATCCATGCGCTTCTGTCCACGCATCTGCCCGTGTCCCTCCTCAAAGCCGGGTTCGCCAATCTGAAGCCTGACTTGGCCAAATCAACCGGAATCGTGCTGCCGTGTGTCACCGGCGACGTGGTGGTCGACAAGGCCGTCGTGGTGTGCAAGCCCGGCAGCGCTGGTAGCGGATGGCATGACGACCTTGAGCTGGGTGGTCTCAAGTTTTCTCTCGGCCCGGTCAGCGTGGTTTTGGACCGTATCGGTCTCGCCGACGCGTCCATCAGCGTTGAGGCCAGTCCGAAACTACTCGACGCGACCGGCAAAGTGCTGCTCCAGCTGACCATGTCGTGCCTCCTCACGGCCAAGGAGACAACGGCATTTACTTTCCGAGCCGGCGTCCACTCCCTCGACGTGCTCGCGTCGGCTCTGACGAAAGACACACACATTGTGGAAGGTATCGTCGGCGCCTCTGTGCCTCTGCAAGCCGCAACCAAGTCGTCCATCCCTACGCTCGGCAAGGCGCCCAAGGCGGCCTCGCGGCACGAGATTGGCTTTACCGTCACGCAGCCGATTAGTGGCATTGCCGACTGCAAGCTGGAAACCATTTTTCTCACAACGCAGTTTGAGGACTGGGTGCACTATCTCCCTGTACCGGAAAAATTCCACAACATCCAAGCACAGGCGCGCATCACCGTCTGGCACCCGCTTCGTCTGAGTACGTTGCGGGTCGGGGTGGATGTGCATCTTTCCCTGCCCGTGTCCTCAAACAAGCACGTCGACGTGGTCTTCTCGGCCGCACCCTTGGAGAACAAAGGCGACTACCAGTATCGACTCGATTTCAAGGCTGAGGGACGGGGCGTCACCATCCATGACGTGTGTGCTGCGGTCGGGTTCCACGAGGGGGCCGACAAAGACATCACAGACATTCCACTTCTGAAGGGGGCCATAGAAAAAGTCCACATCCGCCATTTCAGCGTCGTCGTTGCCCAGTCCAAAGACAAGGTATGGCAATTCACCGACTGGGCTGTGGACGTAGCCCTGCCGTCGCCCATACAGCTCATCGAGAAGAAGCTGGTGATGGAGGGCGTGGAACTGTCGGCCGAGAAGATCAACGGTTTTCTGACGGCAACCGGATCCGCCTTGTTTCACGAGGAGCAATCCAAACAGACGATGCGCGTGGCCTTTGCACTTCCCATCCATTCCACGCCGGGATACGTCCGTGTCGACTCGCCCAACGGCAGCCTGTCTCTGGAAGGCCTGCTCGCGATGTTCAACCTGACGCCTTTTGCCGACGTGCCCGTACTGACGACGCTCCTAAAGACAAAATTGAAATTTTTCGAACTGTCGCTGCAAGCCACCGACAAAAGCCACAAGGTCGTGGGCTTCCAAGTGAAGCTGGAGCTTCCCGAACACGACATCGGACCCCTGAAGCTTGAGGCTGTTCGCATGTCCGCCTCCTGGACGGCAGCTGGTCCGGACGAGACGCTTGCAGGAGCTCCGCAAAATCGGACAGCCGCAAAAAAATCCCACGTCTACTTCACCGTCGGCGCGCTTCTCAAAGGATCGGGCGTGGCCACCGTGGTCACGTACGACAGCCGGAAGCACGCGCTCGAGGCGGACATCACCACGCAGCCTAACAAGCCCGTGCGCATCGCAGACCTGCTTGCACAGATCGTGTCCGACAAAAATTCCACGGCCTTGGATGCGGTTGTGGGCGACGTCGCGATCCGAAGCGCGAAGCTGGTGCTCGACACCAAGGCCAAGCATGTGCAGAAATGTGTTTTGAATGTTGTCAGGGGCGGCACGATTCAGCTCCCCGATGCCAAGTCGCCCCAGGGATTGCAGCTGTCGTTCTTGACGGTGCGCTTTCACCGGACGCTTGCCTCCCCAGAGAAACAGCAGCAGAAAAAGCAACAGAAAAAGCCTCGTGCCCAACAACCATCTCACGACAGTCAGCCCGTTCACCCTGTGCAACCCACTCATCCAAAACAACAAAATCAACCCAGTCAACCAGGTCAGCCAAGTCAGTACCTTCAGCCTAGTCCTCAGCCAACAAAACCGGTCCAGCCAAGTCCCCCTCCGTCGCACAATCCGCCTCAGGACACGACGCCCCATCCGCCGCCGTCGTATTCCACGACGTTTGGCGTCGACGGTCTCATACGAGTTGGCAAATCTCAGATGAAGTGCGCGCTGACCTGTACATGGTCAGCCGGCAAGGACGCCAGTACAGACATATCATTCACCGTTACACCCGCGCCGACCGTGACGGGCTCGCCCGCGACGCCCATCAGTTTGACGGATCTTGCCGAAACATTCAAACTCGGTTCTCTGGGCTATGAGCGTCCCGCGGACCTGCCTTCGTTTGATGTCGGCCTCGAGAACATCCATGGCAAGATCCGCTCCGCCAGGAAAGGCACCGGCACCACGCCTACACTATCGTTGACCGAGTTCCGTGTGAAGGTGCGGACGCATGGAACGCTCGACCTTCTGGCGGAGCCAAAACTGTCCATCACGAAGCTGTACCTCGCGGCGAGGTACCCGGATTCCAAGAAGAGATTTGCGGGCACGATCTTTGGCCGGGTGTCGATTGGAGAAAACGTGGGCGCCTGGCTCCGATTCTCGCGCAAAGACGGCGTCAGCGAGTTCCGCGGCAGCACGGTCAAGAGGCACGCCGGCGTCACCGTTTCGCACGTATTTTCCCGGTTTCTGGCCAGCGACGACCACGATGCATCGGCCATAAGCACACCCTTGACGTCCCTGTCCGTCGAGAAAATTCACGTTGCCGTGCGTCCCGGCGACTCGTACTTCGTCTCTGCACGGGGCGCCACCCCGGCACCGGGTGCAGCACCCATCACCAAAGGGTTCCACAACTTTGACATTCGCTTCCGCAACCTCGGCGCCAAAATCAAGGTGACCAAAGTCAAGCAAAGCAAAACAGCCGCGGCTCCTCCGCCACAAAAGGGCGCCAAGCCTCCCAAGACGTACACCAGCCGTGTTTTCCTCAGTGGCGCCATAGATTTTCCAGGGTTTGCGTCCGCCAGTGCTCTCCTGCGCATCGATCCCGGAAAGGATGCTATTCTCACGGCTGTGGTCACTCGATCTGCCGAAGCAGCCAATGGTTCGGAGTTGACACTGCTCACGGACAAAGTGCTCGCGCAAGGCGCCACTCCAACGGAATCGTGGGAAACCGTGCTCGGCCAGGCGAACGCACTTCGGTTCGGCGATTCAGGAGCGAGGCTGTTTGTCAATTTCACCAAGAAGACGCTTCTCGTGGCCGGTGCTATAGACGGATTGGGCGCTGTCTTGCTGTACATCAAGGCCAGGCCACAACAAAGCGCTAGCAAACCAGCTGTGCCAGCACCGCACCAAGGGCAACACGCAGCTGGTTTTGACTATTTTTTCTCGCTGTCCGCGACGAACATCGATCGGATATGGAAGCATGACCACTTGAAAAGCGACATCTCAAGCGCGTTCCACATCCAAAGGGTTGTGGTGCATGCGATGTCTGGCGAACAGGGGAGCTCCTCGGACAGTCTCAAAGGCGAGCTGAAGGCGTGCCAGGACCTTATGCAAGACGGTCTTGTCGACGCCGACTTTGACAAAGCCGACTCAGACGAACCAGAGACGGAGGAGAAGATCGGAACCGAAAGCAACAACGCTGGGGGGCCTATTCAAATGTCGAAACCGCAAGGCAAGAAACCCGTTACTCGTCCGACCCGGAAAAAAGCTGCTCCTCCCAAAACGATCGATGTGACTGGCCTAGAGCCGCCATTGCAGAAAAACACACCTCTCGGGAAGGGCGCTTGGTTTTTTGCCGAGATTGGCTTCCAGGGAAACTCGGACATGTCGCAGGCGCTTCAGATGTGCGCAGAGAATCCCCAGGCGAGCGGTCCCGGCGCGCCGCAGACGGTCCCGCTGGCCAAAGTCGTTATTTTTGGACGGGTCTCCGCAAATCCACAAGGCACCAAATACGGAGCTTCCATCAGGAACCTTACCCTGGCCGGTGGTCATCTGACCATCAATGGGGATGGGGCATATAAACCAGCACATGTGGTGGAAGTTCCGCAAGCAAAAGAACCCCAGAAAAAGGAGACAGTCAGGCGGCTCACGTTACAGGCGGAAGTTCAGATCAAGGGGCTGCGCACGCCTCTCACGCTGTATGCCGGCCTCGTCGTCGAGCGGGATCTGACGGAGATTGTGTTGCACGCAGGCGCAGGAGGTGGATTGGTGAATCCGTTTGACGGCATGTTCAATATCACCATGACGAAACTGGAAATACGTGGAAAGTTCACCAAGCACAAAAAGTCGGCTGCGATCACTGGGCATGTGCGGCTGGGATCCCACGGGGACGAGAAACATCCAGGGACCGTCACACCTCTTGTCGGCACAATCATCTGCCCGAACGGACGGCCGGCCATCTTCTCCATGGTGTATCACCCCCCCGTAAGGACAGGTCCTCACACAGACGAAGAAAAAAGCTTGACAGCCTCCGATGTCGTGAGTGACATTGTCCTGCCAGGGAACCAAACTCCCGGTCAAGCGCCTGCGGCGACACCTTGGTCCGACGAGTTGCCCCCGGTCCGTTTGGAAAGCGCTGTGCTGTACTACAACGCCTCGACCGAGTATTACGACGAGGTCGCCAAAATCCGCTACCACCGGGGATTCTGCGTCGGCGCGAACGTCGATGTGTTCGGTGTCCCGGTCGCCGTCCGGGTGAACGTCAGCCGCGAGGGACTGAGCATATCGGGCATGGTGAAGGGAGAGATCCAGGTTGTCTTTGGTGCCCTGCGCGGTAAGCTGGATGAAAATAGCCCGACACGCAGAACCGACGGACCCGAGATCCTCATCGTAGCCCTGAGAAACAAGGTAAGCAATGGCATTGTCGCGGTGGTATGGATTGTTTGATTTTTATTCACTTTTTTATGGCCCTACAATCCACAGTGGTTAACATGGTCTGTCTGTAGCAAAAAATATTCAAGATCAGCGCAGGCATCGAGATGCTTGGCCTCGAGAATCTGCCAGACGTCGAATTTTCCTACCGGTCACAACAGAAACGAATCACCGGCGACCTCACACTCACGGCAGAGCCATTTACGGGCGCGCACATCTCGTTTTACTACCACAACAAGCACCTGCACTTTGAGAACTTTTCCTTTTCCCACTTGATCCCCGTCGATCTCGATGAATGTCTGAACGTTGCCTCCAAAATGACACTCTGCGGACGGATTGTCGACCGGCTTTTCAACAAGGCTGTCAAGACCAAGTTCCACTTTTCGATGAAGACAAGCCACGACCCGTCGAAGCTCAAAGACAAAGACAAGTTGCACCTGGAGGTGACCTGGAAGTATGAGGTCCTTCTGCTCGACAAGTCCCTTGGCGTCATCCATTTGGGCGACACGCCCCTCGAGATCGCCAAGTCTGCCAAGGACGAGAAGGGGCATACCAAAAGCTTCCTCACGCGGCTCACAGAGTTTGCACTGGACAACACGGTGCTCATTGGTGAAAAGCTGCTGTCGAATCCGGCCGAGTTCGGCAAGATTCTGGGCGCGGTGGCCGGCAAGACGCTCACTATCCGGGTCATAACCACCCTCTTCTGCAGGGACGTCCAAAACCCAGAGTTTGCCCGGCGCATCCTGCAGATCTTCAAACGGTTTATCCAAGAGTGCGTCGCGCTTATCGAGGAGCTGGTGGCGATTCTGCAAGACCTCAAAACGGCCATTACGAATAGAAACTATGTACGAGCGGTGTACCACCTAGCAAGGCTGCTCATCCGGGCCGGAGAGGCACTCGTCTACATCCTCGCCGTCATTGCTGTTCTGGTCGCGCTCGACCGGATTCTCAAGAACGACCCAAAGGCCAAGAAAGAAATCGAAGACTACAAGAAACAGGCCGAGGCGCACCACGACAAGGCAAAGGGGCTCCAAACCGAGCGAGACCAGCTGGAAGCCCAGATCAAAAAAGACATTGCTCTGACGGAGGTTCCCCGGGCACGCTTTGCAGCGGGATCCGCAGACACCGTCGAGGTCGACTGGACCAAGGGCCTCCCAACATTTCTTTCCGCCGATGAGAAGGACAAGGTCGAGTGGATTGTCACATACTCGACGACCAAGGATTACACGTCCTCGACCAGCGCGTCCTTCCCGGTAAAAATGTCCGAGGCAACAAAGCATGCGCACCAGGATCCCCAGTATGCGCACGTCACAGTGGTGTACGTGAGGATCCAGGCGCGTGTGAAACACGGGTACAAGAAGGGGGAGGAGACAAAGCCGGACAACCAAATGGAGGACGACGTGCATCCGCACTCTGAGGCGCCCAAGGATTACACCCTCTGCGCCCCCGTCAACTGCGTGGCTGCAAGTCACAGTGTAACGTATCCAACGCCCACGGGGCTCACGGCAGCCATCAAAACCGGCGATGCAACGACCTGCGTATTCTCCGCACCGGATCTGGCACCCGGAACGTACGAGCTGCGACTCGTCCGCGTCGGTGCGAAGGCTGACGAAGAACCGCTGTGGTCCAGCACGAAAATTGTCGAGAGCAAGGAGAAATGGGTCGACGAAGTGACAGCCTTCTCCAAGGACGATACTCTCTTCGGCGACAGTGGAACGGGAGCCGTTCAGGGGTCCATCCGACGGCTGGTCACGGACGAGCGCTCCCTGTTCAGGCCCTCGGAATGGGCAATGGCAGTGCCCTTGACAATTGCAGCCCAGGTTTACACCGAAAATTTGGCGGCCATGATGGACGGCAAACAAATCAAGCTCAGCTGGACGAACAAAGGTATTGCGGTCCCCCAAGGCCACGAGTTCAAGGTGTACGTCTACCGCGATGATACGTTGCTGGAAACGCACGTCCAGCATCCACTTGGGCGGACGGTGACGACGGCAAAGGGAAATTCGCAAACAATCTTGGACCTGTCCGTCCCTGTGCCTCTCAAAGTTGAGAAAGGCGAGATCGTGACGCTTTCGGTCGCTCCGGTCGATCCTCTGCCCGATCGACTCTGTATTTTGGCCCAGGAAGACATCGACATCGAATACCTTCCGTCCATCAGACTCAACGAAGAGTGGAGCAGATACTACATAGGCACGAACCAGCTGATGCTTGTTGTGTCATACGAGTATCGTCTCGCCGCCGGAGAGACCATGCAGGTCAAGCTGGAATACCAGAACATGGAGCCCCGAGTTGTCGACATAGAAGACTTGGTAGACGCCACGTTTGAGAATACTACCGCAACGATGTCAATCAACGACACGGCCCGCGAATGGCCCCAGCCGATCGCTGTGACCGTAACTACCAAGAACGAAACGGGGACGTTCGAAGTGACCGGCCCGACATGGACGCTGCCCGACCCACCGCCCTCCATCCCGCTTCTGCAGAACGCCGCCGCCCAGCAAAACAACACCACGGGCAAGATCGAGATTCGCTGGGACTGCGATCTCCAGATCGTTCAGACGGTTGTCGTCGTTGCCACACGCCAGGGGGCCGTCGTGCTGGCGACCACGGTCTATGCGGCGCCCAAGCTATCCGTCCTAGACATGGCCATATCGGATCCATCGGCGCCCAAGGAGGCGTGCGAGTACAGCATCAGCCTTTCGCCCATCTTCAAAGGGATTTATTGGGGCCCCGAGGTGCGCACGACGTGCTGGACGCACCCTGGGTACGGGCACTGGACCGAGAGCCGCGTAGCTGACGAAATCTCCACGCCCCTGGCTGCGAAGAGCGGCCTCGCAGCGATCGTGCGTCCGAACCGGAAGAAGCCGACCATGTTCTGGACGGACAGTGCTGGGTTCGTGCGCTCTGCGAGCTGGGAGTCGACGCCGCCGCACCACCCCGTCTGCAATCCACAAGACCACCATCAGCCAAATTCTTCCTTGGCCGTTGCCGCCGTGTCGGGCGCCGAGCTCCACGAAGAGGTCTACTGGATTCACCGAGACGGGTCGGTTCGGGCCAGCGTGTGGGGGCCTGACAAGGCCTGGGACTCGAATCGTCTAACCTACAAATTCGGACAGCCGGGTGAGGCCGTCACCGCGCATGGGGGCTCGATAGCCGCGGCCGTCGAGCTGGGCAAATGCATCCACGTATGGTGGGTGGGCCCCGTGCATCTCCCCAAGCTGCACAAGACGATCAATACGGTGAAGCACAGCATCTGGGACAACGGGTGGCAGCCGGTGGAAAACTGGGACCAGTGGTCCGGCCAGCACGCAGAAGAGACGGTCGGGCCGGCCAGGGTCCACATGACCAACCAGGACATCAGTCCGCTCGTGGGTGCCACGTGCCGCGGGTATGCCACGGTGTGGTTCGTCCATGCGTCTGGCGAGCTGCGCTCCGTCACGCGCAACGGCCGCTTGCCGAGCAACGGTTCCGTCTTCTACGACGGGGGCGCCCCCGCCAGCGTGCAGGCGGGCATCGGCATTCTCAGCAGCCAGCCGCCGGGCGAGTATGGCGTGTTCTGGATCACCCGGAACGGCGACGTGCTCTCTGCCTGCGACAAGGCCGAGACATGGAACAGCCACACGGTCAGCGCTGTGAGAAGGGTGGCAGGACCCGATGCCGCGTCTGTGCGGAGCGACATTGCGGTCTTGGCGGGACCCCATGGCGGTGATCTCCACGGAGATTTGTACGTCTTTTGGTTCGATCCAACCGGTCGACTGATGGGGTCGTACGGCGCGAGGAGCTACAGCCTCTACCACATCGTCTGGTCGGCGCCGTTCGAGATCGCCCCGGCGGGCTCGGGCCGGTCGCATGGGCGGCAGTTGCTGAGGATCACGACCTGGGGCAAGCCGACTGTTAGGCTGTGGTGGGTTGATGGTAACGAGCGGGTGCGGTACTCGGAGCCGACGTTGACGTTCCAAGGTTAGTTTTCCTTCCCCCAAGGTGGCATGATACGAGAAGGTGTACGTAAGGCCAAAAATCTACGATCTTTGAATTATCAAGGCAGCGATGAAAGTAGCCTCTCAGCTCGTGAAAAGCCAGAACAAAAATCACGTTCCATTTTTGACCCTCACGAATAATCTTCACATCTGGTCTTGCCATCTCATTGACATGATAATATAAAAGACGCATAATTGAGTCTTGGGATTGTATACGCTCGCGTGAATATCTGTGTCAAAATATTGAGAAAATCAAACTGGCGCCTGCGATGGTATGTGAAAGGTTCCATCCATTTTATCTTCGTGTCTTAGAACCTTAGTTCCAGACATTCATGCTGGCTGCGAGATATCCCGTCCTAGGCACCTTTCCCTTGTATCTTTCCGAGTCCCATCTGTCTGGCTTCATGTAAAACGACGGCGGCATTGATCTCCAAGAAGATGTTTTTTATCTACCTCACCTTAGCCTTCTTCTCGTCCGCCGCTGCCAAGGCCTTTTCCAAATCCGCAGCGACGTCGTCCGCCCGCTCGTACTGCTCGTCCCAGCAGCGCTGGATAACCGGTCCGACGTCACCCAAGCGATCGCCCACGACGCCACCGGTGAGCGGCGGCAGCTCGCCACGGTCGTACATGTCGTCGCGCTCGTCCTCGTCCCTGGCCGCCGCATACACGCGCCGCCACGCCACCATCTCGAACACGGCAGATCCCAGTGCGAAGATCTCACGCTGGATGCGCGGCAAGTCGACGTAAGCCCGTCCCCGCAGCGGCAGCGCGTACTCGGCCTCCTCCCGCGTGGTTGACTTGGTGAACTCGGGGTCGTGCTGCGCGCCCTCTGGGTCGTGGGCGATCATGGACCCGCCAAAGTCGCCCAGCTTGACGCGCCAGTCGTCGAAGAGAAACAGGTTGCGGCACGATAGGTCTGCGTGGAAGACGCCGCGGGCGTGAATGTGGGCCACAGCGCGCGCCGCGTCGAGGGCCATGCGCACCCGGACATGGTACGGTGGCGGGGGCCCCTCGTGCATCGTCGCGATGTACTGGCGGACGTCCCGGCGTTGCGCGAACTCGAGGCGCAGCGAGTGGACGCCCGGATGCACCTCCTCCAGGCCGTGGAATTGAAGGATCTGTGGGTGCGCGCCAATGTGACGGTAGAGGTAGGCCTCGCGTGCGAGCAGTTCCTCACAGGGGAACTCGCAGTTGGCCCGCAGCCGGCCGTCCTCCCAGACCTGGTAGCCCTTGAGGGCGGTTTTGCCGTCGCTGCACGTCACGATGACATTGAACGTGATGCCGATGATGGACCACCACATGTTCGTCTTGGGAGTTTTGGAACGGTTTAAGCGTTGGCGAAAGAGAAAACGGTGCGAGGCTCCTATGCGGTGGTTTCATTTAAATTGTGAGCCAGTCCCTGAGCAAAGCACAAAACCCTTTCCTTACGTTCTGACGGAAAGTAGAAGGTCATGCTTGCTTTTTTCAAGCACTCGTTTTTACCAGTAGGCATGTGCCACCTGAAAGACGGGCCGCCATTTCTAGGGCTGCGTACTGCTAGAGCTTTGTTGCCTGAGCTTGTGTCGTATTGCATGTCGCCAAGGTGTCATTGGCTGCGATGGCAGGCCGCCGAATAGCCATGCAAAAGAAAGCGCAGCAAAAAACTCGTTGGGTCGAAAAATGCAAAACAGAGGAAGGCCTTCTCCAGTACCGTTGAGCAGCACTTGCAAAGTTCAGTCATGTTCAGCGAGAACGCAACATGCCGGGGCTTCGAGCTGCGTACTGACGCAAAAAATCAACACATCTGGCCCGTGATGGAAACGGTAAATCAAGGGTTTGGGGGTGTACATCGTGCTGTAATAACTGATCACCGCAAAAACCCTCATTGTTAGAAATGTATCAACACTTTGAATAGATATATTTGACAAAACACTTCATCTTTGGCCCCTGGAAATCCGCTATCACAGAAGAAAGTCGTCCATGTCGAAGCTCCTATAAGCAAAGACATGATAGGGTATCGAATAACAACTTCATCTTTCTCCAAATCCCCGTTGCTTCTTCTACAGTACGTTTTTTGTACTGCATCCTCTTTCCTTCCTACACCACGTTCTTGTCCACATGCTCGGCCTCGCCGCGGGCGTGGTCCACCTTTTCCGTCGGCAGCGCCTCCGTCAGCCCCATGGCTTCCGCAATCTCGTGCAGGCGCACCTTCTCCTCGTGCGCGGCCGTGTCGTTGAACACCAGGTCCATGTCCTCCAGGCTCTTGCCGCGGGTTTCCGGGATGAAAAAGTAGGTAAAAACCAGCGCCAGCAGACAGAACGCAGCAAAGAAGATGTAGGTGCCCCACTTGATCGTGTCCAGCATGTCGGGCGTCACCAAGCCAATGATGAAGTTGCACATCCAGGTCGCGCTGGTCGTGATGGCCATGGCGCGCGAGCGGTTGCCCAGGTTGAAGATCTCCGACGGCAGCACCCAGCCAATGGGCGCAAACGAGTACGAGAAGTTGATGTCGTAGATGTAGATGAACGCGATGCCGGCCCAGCCCGCAGACTTGTGCACCGTGAGCGAGTCGCCGTACCGGCCGACGACGGCGCCGACAATCACGAGCGAGATGCACGTGCCGACGGCGCCGCACATGAGCAGCGGACGGCGGCCGACCTTGTCGATGAGGAACAACGCAGGCAGGGTGGACAAGGTGTTGACGATGCCGTAGACGCCGGTAGCCAAGAGACCGGTCGTCTGGCTGGACAAGCCGAGCTGGGCGAAGATGGTCGGGGCGTACTGGGATGGTGCGTTAGTTATAAATTCATAATGAATTATATCCCGTGGAAGAGAGAACAAAAAAAGAACATACGTAAATCATGGCGTTGCAGCCCATGAACTGCTGGAAGAACATGACGCAACAGCCAATGGCCAGACGGTGAAAGGCCGGCCACGTAGACACCAGCTCGACGTGCTGGGACAGCCAGAGGACGAGACCCGTCTTGCCCGGGTGCCGGTCGCGCGCGACCGACTCGTCAAAGAGCACCTCGGCCTTGATCGCCAGGTACTCGACCCGCAGGCTCTCGGTGTCCGGGTGCACGCGCCGGATCCGCGCGAGCGACCGGAGGGCCTTTTCCTCTTGCTTGCGCATGAGGTAGAAACGCGGCGACTCCGGAAAAAAAATGATGCCCACGCCCAGAATGAGGCCGGGCAGAATCTGCAGAGCAAAGGGGAACCGCCAGGAGGCGTCCGACTGGCCCGTGCAGCCGTGGGGACCGACGTCGTGGCGGGGGTCAAAGGTCGGGTTGGCCGCTGTGCCGCCCGTGTAGGCGATGTCGGGTGCACAGCGGGCGCCGCCAATGTATTGCGAGCCGTACTCGATCCAGTAACTGATCAGGATGCCCAGCGTGATGCTCAGCTGCTGGAGCACGACGAGCGTGCCGCGGATGCCGGCCGTCGACACCTCGGACATGTACATGGGCACGATCATGGTCAGCATGCCGATGGCGAGGCCGGCGACGGCGCGGCCGGCAAAGAGCATGGCGATGGTGTCGGCGCCCGCCTGGATCGCGGAGCCAAGGACGAAGATGACGACGGCGATGAGGATGGAGCCCTTACGCCCGAAGCGGTCGGCCAGCGGGCCGTTGATGAGGGAACCAAGCCAGGCGAGCAGCAGCAGGGTCGACACGAACCAGCCCTTGAAGGTGCTGTCGAGGTAGATGCGCGGAAACTTGGCGCCAAAGGACTGCATGGTCACAATGCCGGAGACGACGCCCTGGTCGTAACCGAAGAGGAAACCACCCAGACTGGCAAACTAATACAGGGACGGATGATTAGCATATTATCCCAAGTCTGACAAAACGACGATAAAAAAAAAAAAACACGACGTACTGCTGAGAGGCCGAAGATGTAGGGATTCTCCCGGACCATCTTCCATATGCCCTGCTTCTGGGGCTCGGCGGCCACCGAAGCAGTCTGCTCCAAGACCACTGAAGCCATTTTAAGTAGGTGAAAAGCAGAAGCAGAAGGCAGAGGAAAGTGAACAAAAAGAAAGAAGGAATGTTAAAAAAAAAATGTAACCGATGCTGGACTGGCGAAACAGAAAAAAATCAGACAAAATCCGGGGTAGGACACGATACTTTTATAATAATCTCACAGAATCTCACAAGAAAAGGTTTCTCCAGACGGACTTTGCCGCCACCAGATAGTCTTAGTAGCATAAAACTTTTTTTTCTTTTTTTCTTCTTTCCTCGTGTGGAGAGAGCCACCTCCGGACAACAGTCGTCCGGCCCAATAGTAGAATCGGCCGGCTATAAGACGGCTCCGATGCGTAGTCCCCATTACGATGGTGATCATCCCCACCGCTAACAGTGCCGTAGCAGCGCGATGTGACCTCTGACGCCGAGCTTTGCTGACACGGGTGGCCAACCAAGGCATGTCCAACGAAGGGGCCCCACAAAGTCCGTCACAAATTTGTTGCCATCCTCTGCGCGTCTCACGCAGAACTCGTCAAGTGGTGTTACCCCGTACCCCGTACGGAGGGAGGATTGCAGAAACTTTTTCTGTGGTGGAGACCGTGGCCGTCGCCCGCGACCCCGGAGCAGTCTTGTCCGAAAGGTCAGACCATTCGCCGACCGGTCAGCACGGTCGGAGCATAGCATAACGAGGCAAGAAGGATGGAGAAACGGCAAAGCGGCTCAAAAGAAGGAGAAAAAGGGGGTGAAAACTCAAAACATCAACGAAGTGATACGATAATAAAATGGTGTTATACCCGAGGTTCGGAACTGGACCATGAAAAGCTGTTTTTACCAATCCCCCGATGAATGAAAAACACGAACTTTGAACGAGGGCAAAGCAGTCAGGATGCTGGTGGCCCCGTCTGACGCCGATCAGGCCGTGCCGTTCTTGTGCCAGCGCATACAGAAACTGCTGCGCCGGACACGGGCAACACGGCCGGACAAACGCGTCCTGGTCGCGTTGGCCGGCGTCCCGGGCTCGGGCAAGACGACCGTTGCCACGGCGGTCTTGGCAGCGTTGGTGACCGAGTACGGCATCAAACAGGTGCAGGTGGTGCCCATGGTATGTCACTGTGGTCGTCAAACCGTCAGTTTGATCGTCACCACCTTCATGATGAACCCCAGTTCCGTTTTCACAACGGTGTCGCCCGTCAATCTTATTCTGACTGATTATGTCTAGGACGGCTTTCACTACTCCAACGCCGTACTGGCCACCTTTGCTGACCCGGCTTGGGCGGTCCACCGACGCGGCGCACCGTTCACCTTTGACGCGGATGCCTTTGTCAAGCTGATCGCACGACTCCAGTCGATGCCCGTCACCGCCGCCGACGAGCCCGAGATCATCATCCGGGCGCCGAGCTTCGACCACGCCCGCAAGGACCCCGTGCCCAACGACATTGCCATTTCGTCGCGGACAGAGCTGGTCATTATCGAGGGCAACTACACACTCCTGGACCAGCCACCCTGGAACAAAATTGCCCAGCTTGTCGACGACAAGTACAACCCCCTTTCCCATCCAGCCACTGCGAGCGTGTTCTCTCCTCCGCCCCCTCTGATTCCGCCGGCTAACGTATTTCGCAGGTGGTTTGTTGACTCGCCGGCAAAGGTCGTACGGCAACGACTAATCGACCGGCACCTGCGTGCGGGAATCGAGACGACCGAGGAAGCAGCGGCGCGGCGTGCGGAGGAAAACGACATACCCAACGGCCTGTTGATCCTCTCACACCTAGTCGAGCCGGACGTCCGAATATGCAATTAGAAAGCCCACGCGTATATCAGGACCAAGTTTGTTATATTATTTTGTATTTTTTTAGCGTCGACACCGACGGCCCCATCAAGATACGGCGTACGAGACATAGATTCAGGATGTTGGGATAACAAACATCCACTCCCATGTGAAAAAAAAAACCGCATATATCACCATAAAATCCCATACCGAAAGAAGCTAAAGATAGAGTGTATGGACGTTCGTAAAAATATTTCAAGGACCGTATCGGATTTTTTTTCTTATGCATCCATTTATAGACTTATTGCATTCACCAATTTCTAGCAACAAACTTTTTCAAGACCGAAGGACCTTTTTGTACGTGTGCTTTTAATGGATTTACTTGTTTTCCGCTTGAAACGCGCACTGACTGCGTGCGTACACTTTCTAGGTGCATTTTCTGCGTAGAAACTACCAAAGAAAATCGTTCTTACTTAGAGGCCGGTAAAAAGGCTGTGCTATCTCCATTGAGCTCCCTTTGCATCGGTAATTGTAACCATGGCAGATGTAATACTCCGTAGAGAGAAAAGTTTATTGTTACCGTGATTCTATCTAAGCCCCTTTTTGGCTGACGGCACTTGGCTTGTCCGTGGACCGTTCGAGCCCCCTGCAACATAGAAGCATTAGAATATCACGTGCGGTGCAAGGGCAGCATTGAAACGGGCGCTAGATGTGCTCCATGTTGGCTTCAGAAAATCCGATACTTGGCCTCCAGCCAGCTTCCTTAGCTCAGCTCTCAGCTCTCACCTCCTCTTTGTGTCTGTTAATTCATCAGCCGTGGAATGGCCAATCCCGAGAAGTGGGCGGTCGACGTCGCACCACCGAGACCCAGCGTCGCTTGAGAATGTCATCGACATGTCCTTGACCGAACAGGACCCTTTGGATCCGACGGACCGCGCTACCGCGCGTCGAACTTTCTATCGCATCGTCGAGCACTTCGAAGCAATCGACCCGTACCACAGCCGTGCCACGCGGGCCCAATCGAGTACGACGTATAGCCAGCCACGCCTGATTCGCTACACGTACGAGTACGCACTATCTGACGACTCCCGGGATATCTTTTTACGGGCTTTTTTTGGTTCGCTGGCACTTGATCTTTCCCAGGACTACAATGACCTTGACTTTCAGGAGTTGGCGCCTCTTTTTACCGGCTTTGCCGAGTACCTTATCGACAGCTTCTTCCTACCGTGTACGTTGTCCTGGTTTCACTCGTTTAAGGAGGTCCAGGGCATGGAGGAGGCGACGGAGGTACTCACATGTCCCTAGTGAAAGCTGCAACAAGGAAAACCCCACAGCCATCTCCCGTCTATCACTCCGCCGTGCTACGAGCGCAAGGTGGAACGACGGCGCAGGGGTTTATCGGGACGCCAGAACGGTTGTCCTCGCTGCGGGGTGCGTGTCTTACGCGCGATAGGCATCGTTGTGTGATCTCGCGGAAATTTAGCACACACGAGTATGCAGAGCGTTACAGATTACACGGTGACGAAGCATGCGACGACGACGGTGTTCCTTTTACTAGGCAAGAATTTGGCCAATACGAAGCACTAGAAGTGGCCCATATTCTTCCTCACTCCTTGATGAAAGCCAACGCAGATGCAGAGATGGTACGCGGCTCCTTGTTCCCTTGACATTTCACATCACGCCCCTACTTTCCCTGACCATCATTCACAGGACGCGCCTCGCCAAGCAGCCCTCGCAATTCTCAACATGTTTGATAAGGGCGTGGCACACATCATTGACGGCGTGGACATTGACCGGCCGCTCAATGCTCTCACACTCAGCATCCGTCTCCATCAACACTTTGGTGAATTCCAAATTTACTTTGACCCCGTGCCGAACCAGCCCAATACCTACCGGATCGAGTCGTTTCTTTTACCGCCCGTGAATTTTACGTTTGGGCTGCCGATCACGCGGAGACTCTACGTGACCGAAGCCCGAACGGTCGACCCTCCGTCGCCGCGCCTTCTGGCCGTGCACCGCGCGATCGCACACATTCTGCATCTATCGGGTGCCGGTGACTACATCAGCAGGGTTTTGAGAGACATGGAGGACAACGTTGTGCGGGCGGATGGGACCTCGGCGCTCGGTCGCATGGTAGGTCTTGGCTTGAGCGGATGGTTGGGCGGCTCTGTCTGTTCATAAGGGGTGTAGGGCTCAAAGAGTAGAAAAATCAACCTAACGGAGGAGAGATAGAGAGAGAGAGAAGCTATGCATGGCGGTGTTTCCCACGTCTTTGGTGCACGTAATTTTCGTCTTCAGGGTTTGGGACTTCAGAAGGCTGCAGATATGACCGCCGCCATAGGAGTCACGCGGCGAATCCAGTAAACCTATAATCACGGTATTGACTGGAGTTGAAATTCGAAACCGTATGGAAAAGACGGACTGTGGGCATGAAAAAAAGAGACCAGCTTACAAAGGTACACGTATTGCTTATTTTGATGTATGCTACTGCCGCCTCCTGACATTCCAGGGGACGGGGTCGTGTATATCCGGATGGGGTTGCGTCCGTATATCCGCGTGGCCGATCGCCGGGAAACCTCTTAGGGCTTTTTGCCTCTCCGCGTTGGTGTGCAACTAATAGGAAAACATGGCTCGATAAGCAGCATAAAGACCTGGGCCAGTGACGTAACGACAATGTATATCCGACCGCGACTGAGAGAGCTAGATACATCCGCAGGGGCATATCATACGACGTATTATAAACACACCGTCTCCTACAGTAATGGACTCTGTTGATTTTTCTTATCACTTGAATTCTTCTCCCTCTCTTACAAAAGCGCAATATCAGAACAAACAGAAACACAAACAAGCAACGTCGCCAACATGTCGAAGCTACTCACAGTGTTCGGCGCCACGGGCGTCCAGGGCGGGTCCGTCATCAAGGCGATCCTCGCCGACACGGCGCTCTCGAAGCAGTTCAAGATCCGGGGTGTCACGCGCGACACCAGCAAGCCGGCAGCCCAACAGCTGGCCGCCAGCGGTGTGGAAGTAGTTTCGGTGCGTTTTTTTTTTTATAAAAAAAGAAAATACTTGTTAACATTGTGTTCGTGACTAACTAAACATCTAGGGTGACTTGTCCAATGCCGCCTCGGCGGCCAAGGCTGTTGCGGGCGCCCACACCGTGTTTTTGGTGACCAACTACTGGGAAAGCATGAGCCGCGACACCGAGGTCGCGCAGGGCAAGGTCGTCGCCGACGCGAGCAAACAGCAGGGCGTCCAGCATCTCATCTTCTCGTCGCTGCGCGACGTGGCCCAGATCAGCAGCGGCCGCCTCCCGCACGTCTACCACTTTGACGGCAAAGCCGACATCGAGCAGTACATCCGCGACAGCGGCGTGCCTGCCACGTTTGTGCTGCCCGGATTCTACATGTCCAACTTCTTCGGGTTCCTGCGCAAGCAGGAGGGCTCGGACACGTACACCTTTGCAGTGCCCACGGCGCCCGACCAGACCCAGCTGCCCCTTTTGGATACTGCTGAAGATTTGGGTACGTGCCGTTCGATTGATTCTTCTCTCGTCTTCTGGTTTTGCCAGGAGGTACGATCTTCGGCAAGCTAACCTTTTTATCCTTTCAGGAAAATTCGTCAAGGCCAGCATTAAAAACCGCGACAAAATGCTGGGCCATCGCGTCCTCGCGGCCACAGACTACTACACGGCAACGCAGGTAGCCAGTGAATTTGCGGAGGTCACCGGCCACAAGGCGCAGGCTGTGCAGATCCCCGAGGACACGTTCAAGTCATTCAACCCCCCGGCCGCGGCCCAAGAGATGCTCGAGAACATGCTCTTGCTCCAAGACCCGGGATACTTCGCCGGCGAGAGCCTGGCGCCGTCGAAGGCGCTTGTGGACGAGCCGCCCACTACGTGGAAGGATTTCGTTGCGAAGAATAAAGGGAAATGGGCGTGAACCGTTTCTCAGGAGTGTCCACAGCACCCACGGGGCTTTACTCGTATTTGTTGTCCTAAAGAATAACTGGAAAAAAGCTGTTTGAGCATAATATTGTTAAGTTTAAATTTACCATCATATCGTTTTAGTCAACGCAGAATGGATTCGTGCCGTGCTACATCTTCATGATTGTGTATCTCTACTAAGCCTCGTTTCACAATGTGTGCAACATGCTGGCAGTGCAGGCCACCCGGACCACGCAAGTCGTGAGCTTCTACAGGGAGGCGCTCCGGAAAATGCCAAAGCTCCAGAGGGAGCAGCAGAAGCAACAGATGCTGGAGTAACTGCAGACGCTGCAACACACGGTCGATGTTGAAGATGACTTTGCTTGGCTCGACTCCAACGAGCGAAGCGATTTTGGCCAGTTTGGTCCGCTAACGGATTGGGCGCTCTTACTAGATTCCTACTGCAGCTTTGAAAGGACGTTCGATGTTAAAAACCGTAGGTCCTCATAATCAAACAGGGCTGTTAACCTCACATCTTACAGAATTCTAAGAGCCGGCACAACTGTTCACTTCTCAGGGGTTGATAAGAGAAGGGTAATTACATTTCTAAGCTGTCAGTGTCGAATAAATCGACTGTACATGCAAGCAACCATGAGGCTCCGATCCCAGAAGTGGCACATGGATGCGATAAATAAAGTACAGAAAAACCCGTCAATAATACCCATAGTTTACAACTTGCTCTGCATGGACAGGTGCTGTCTCTTGCTGTCCCCACCGTGCAGCACCTCGACCGGCGCGTCAAACCCTGTCGCCGTTTCCCGCCGTGCGCTCGGCTCGATGTAGTCCCTCGCGGCGGCGCCAGCGTACACCTGCCGCGGCCGCCAAATCTTCACGCCCTTGGGGTCCAGCATCATCTGCCGCCAGTGCGCGAGCCAGCCGACGCACCGCGGCACGGCAAACAACACCGGATAGAAGTCTAGCGGGAAGCCCATGGCCTGGTAGATGAGCCCCGAGTAGAAGTCCACGTTCGGGTAGAGGTTCCGCGAGCGCATGAACTCGCTCTTGGACGCGTGGTCGGCCAGCGCGACCGCCGTTTCCAGCAGCTGGTTGCGCCCCGTGACGGCAAAGACCTCCTCCGCCAGCTGCCGGATGGCGACCGACCGGGGGTCCACGTTCTTGTACACGCGGTGGCCAAACCCGACCAGCACGCGCTCGCGCCGCTCGACGGCCGCCATGAACGCCGGCACGTTGTCGGGGGAGCCGATCTCCATGAGCATGCGGATGGCGCTCTCGGACGCGCCGCCGTGCGAAGGGCCGTACAGCGCAGCGCACCCCGCCGCCACGGCGCTGTAGGGGTCAACGAGCGAGGAGCCGACCTGCAGGACGGTGGCCGTGCTGCAGTTGACCTCGTGGTCGGCGTGGAGGATGAACAGCGCGTCGAGCGCCTTGGCCAGGACCGGGTGCGGGCGGTAGCCGCCGTCGTCGGAAAGGTTGTCCAGCATGTAGAGGAAGTTGCTCGTGTACGACAGGTCGCGGGCGCTGCCCGGCCGGTTGAAGGGCCGGCCCTGGCGCATGCGGTACGCGGCGGCCGCGAGGGTGGGCGCCTTGCCGATGATGCGGATGATCTGCTTGTCGAGGGTGCGCCGGGCGTCCAGGTCGCCGCGGGCGGCGCGCGTGTAGAGCGTCTGGCCCTGGAGGGACGGGTTCGCCTCGGGCGCGAACGCGCCCAGGCTCGCAAAGGCGGCCGTGAGCATGGCCATGGGGTGCGAGTCGTAGCGGAACGACTGGAGCATGCCCTCGATGTCCGTGTGGACGTACGTGTGGTGCATGACCTCGTCACGCCAGCGGCCGTACTGCGCGGTGGTCGGCAGCTCACCGTAGACGAGCAAGAAGGCCGTCTCGAGAAAGTTGCTCTTGGCCACGACCTGCTCGATCGGGTAGCCCCGGTACCGCAGCACGCCCTCCTGGCCGTTGATGTACGTGATGCGGCTCTGCACGACGGCCGTGTTCATGTACCCCGGATCGAACACGCGCAGGCCCTGCGGCGTCTCGTCCTCCTCGCGGTCGCCCGGCTGCGGCGGGGCCTTGACCTTCTTGAAGTCGGTGGCGCGCACCGTGTTGTTCTGGACGGGGATCTCATAGGTCTTGTCCGTGCGGTTGTCCACCACCGTCAGCGATTGACGGGGGGCCTTTGCACCGGTGATGGTAACCATGGCGGATGTAGATTGGAAAGAACAGGGGTTGTGGTGTTGTCTTTACGTGCAAACGTCAAAGCGCGCCGTGAATGTTTTGCGGGTTTCTTCTGTTAGGAATGCCCGGGGCCGCATGTGCGATAAACACACGGCAAGGCTAGACCTCGGCATTACGTCGCACTAGCGGAGGAATTTAGCATATGCCGTAGCTTTAGCTACGGGTGGGGTGAGTCGGGTGGTTGTTTTTTGCTTGGGAGGAAGCGGATGACGTTGTGACCCGTAAACCGCGAAAGTGCATATCTCTCCACAGCATGGAAAGCGGTTGACACCTACATAAACGATCCCAGTCGCTTTACACTACGCAAACTCGACAAGACCCAGGTGGGCACGTGCACCATTAGCACGTGCACAGGGTAATAGAAAAAACAACTGCTGGAATCGCAAGGCTAGGCTTCCATGCGTGGGGCGTAGCACCTTCACTGCCATTAGGTAATATTCAGCCCCTGAACAACAGGCACAGCTTATTAGTAGCAGCTCCAGGTACAAATAAAACCCCCCAGAACGTTTCCTTTTCCACATCCCTCTTCCAATTCCTTTCCCTCTTCCGCAGTGGAACGAGCACTCGCGAATAGTTAACCTCCGAATTTATGAGCCTTCTATAAGGGGTATATACGACTCCGTACGACTTGATGTCATGTCTTTTTGACTTGGTTCCCTCCTCAACATCGAGTGTCCCAGTTCACCATAGATTAGTGAAGGGAACAATGGCCAAAGACGACCCCTACCATATCGGGCTGACGCCCCAGTGCGGTGTTTGTTCAGACTTGATATTGCGGCACGAAAGGGTGATAGCACGTATGAAACTTTTCTTTTCTTTCCCTTCAGAGCACGTTCACGCCGTTCCAAGCATGAGTGAGAGTAGCGCAGACTAGGATAGAACAAGGGAGAGGGAAACCGATGCGAACAGGAGATCCCTAACATATCGAACTTCCTAATTAACCACCTGGCAGTATCCGGTAATCATGACTCGACGACTTTGCATCATCGAACCCGGCCTTTCCCCTTCCCACAACTGGGTTACAGCTCAACAGAGGTCGACGGCTGCCTGCTGTGCCGCGCCACGCCCAACAGGTGTGGTATTTGCGCAGAGTCGCCTGAACACGTCCCTATTCATTACGATTGCTACAAGATCTATTGTGGGAGCCGTTCGGCTAAGGATGCCGACGCCATGTGTCGGCTGTGGATGCTGGCCGCATGGAAACGGCCTTGGCGGGGCGCGCCGCCCATCTGGCTACGCAATACCGTGTCCGATCTAGAAGCACTGAAGACGGCAGCTCAGGCGGGTGGGCTACCTCATCTCTTGAAGTTGCCCCTCGAGTTGGTCGAGATTGTCCACCGCGAGTCCCGGCATGCTCTACTCTGGAGGTGTGCCGCGGCGATCTCACTAGCCGACCGCGCATCGACAATGCAACCTGAGCCCCTTTCCGCCGTCCCTCTTCGCGATGTACTATCCTGGCAGCGTGGACGACGGCTGGAGCGCGCTACCTCTTTTTTGTCACCGCTACCCGCAGGTTTATTTATACGGTTGGCCATCGATTCGGACGGTATCCGCGCGGTAGACCGCCTCTCTTCCCGGCCACAATACACTGCAGAGAGCTCCACGTCTTCTACTTTTCCGTTTTAAGCGCGGAAGCTGTTCACGAAGTCGTGGTGCAGGCCAAGGTACGTGCATATAACGCGGGACTTTTCTTTGTGGTCATACATCTAACTCGTCGAACAGGACGGTCTTCTGCGCCTACAATTACCGCCCGTACGGCAGTCGTTTCCGATTTGGAACACACCAGCCCCCCCAGACCTATCATCGTGCCCGATCTATCCCGTGAAATTCCGCCTGTACTCTCCCAAATTCCGTTCTTTTTGGCAGCGCTACCAAGCCGTCGAAATGGATAGGATCCGAGGCATTACATTCTTCTTTTCGGATGGCATGCTTTTCGGCATTCACAGCCATGTCTCGGAAGATTCATGTGCAGAAACAACCTTTGAACACTTTCCCAATCGACTCAGATCGCAAATGATTTGGATTTATTTACCTCTTTCCAAAAACGATCAGTTGCTGGTCCTCGGCGTCCGGGAACAAACAAATGCAGGTTTGTGTCTTCTCCTCCGAACACGACTCTCTGGTGATGTGGTTATTGGACAGCCCAGCACGGGCGTGACGAGGGACGGATGTCTGGGTAGGTCGGCTCCTCTTACCTTGCTTTACGGAGAGCCGATAGAGGGATATCCGATATCCTTCATTGGCGCATACTGTCGACTGTCCCCCCGCGCGGGTCTCGCCAAACCCTTTCCGTTGGTGCGCCCAGGTCCTTCTGTGCTTCGCGATGCGTACTTCTCCTACGCCCCTCTACGTGGGATTGCGTCGACCCTGACATTCTACGATGCCGATTCGGGATTTTGCAGAGGCATCTTGTTCCGCTATCTCAACGGGGGGGAGCGAGCGGTAGGCCAGTGTCGCGTACATGTAGATCCAGCAGAAAGAGTGGTCAACCCCTGCAGACTCTGTTTCCGGGTCGAGACGTGTCCTTCGCGGGGGCGGTACATAAACCATGTCACTAGAGTTCGTTTTCGGCGCGACACGCAACACGAGCGTGACAAGGAATGGACATGCCACGAGATGAAGGGCAGTCTTCACTTTTGGTTCACGTGTAAATCGTCGCAATTTACCATCATAAAGGAAGAAGAAACAATGTTGAGATAGAGAAAGTGCATCATCGTGGGACTATGCAGTTCTCGGGGGGGGAGGCGTGGGAGGGTTTCTGCTGCCTAGCATTCTACGGAAAACAATGCTGTGACGGTCACGGGCTTGGGGCTACGTAGCTTAAAGGCCAAGGCCGTAAAGGGCGTCGATAAAGCCTTCCGGATGTTGTGCGGTCAAGGCGCGGCGGGACTATGCTAAGTAAACATCGGGATGTACCAGACATTCGTGCACATGCGTAGGCGTAGGGCTAGACGTCTAATTGAAAGTAATAACGACTCAATGTTCAATCAACAGTTTTTCCTTCTTTAATTATTGTACACCATGGGCGTTGATCGAATTCTACCGGGCCACTATCGCAGGACAAGCTGTCTCAGCCTGTTAGCCACGGATCCTGCAGAAGCTCTCTTGCCGTGGGACGAGCATCTGGGTCCCACGTCAGGACCCTCCGCATGAAGCGAAGAAACGCGTCCTTATCCTTGAGCTTGGTCTCGGATGCCTCGAGCGTCTTCTCGTTTGGTATTGGCACAAACTGGCTCCAATTTCCTGACGACGGGAGGGAAACACACGGTCAGAGAACTTGTCATGGCTATGCAGCAGAAATTCAAGGCACGGCGGCCATATCTTACCGTGTTCATCCCAGTACTCGAGTGCTCGCGCACGGTGCCGATTCAAAAGTGACAGGGGAGGTGGCCCCAACGCAGCAATTAGCTCGGCCAGGTGCGCCCCATCAGAAAAACTGCCGTCGTCCTTGCGAGCGCTGAACAGCGTCCGTCCCTCGAGAAGATCCCATGCCTTGACGCAAAAAAAGGGAGAGAAGGTGGTTAGTGAACTGTTTGTGAGGTTATTTGTCCGACTCCAATAAGCAAGGCTCACCGTGAGGCCCACGCTCCAAATATCAACCGCATAGCTCCACTGGATGTACAAGAGCGTCTCGGGGGCACGATACATGATCGGCATGATGTCTCCGGCATGGGGCCCAGGACCGAGCCTGGCTTCTCCAAAGTCAGAGAGCAGTAGCGGGCCGGCCTTGGGTTTCATTAGGCGGGAAAGATAAATGGTTCGGTCCTCTAGTTGTTTGCGAGGAACGGGGTTTGTGAACTCGTTCTTCTCCAATTCATGAAAGATACCATTGTCGTCTGCACCCAGAAGGAGATTTCCCGGATGAACGTCTGCTTTGTGTCAGCAACAGTAGTTTTTGGGCGACGCATTCGTTCGGGTAGGAAGACGCAGCAGGACACTAACCGGTGTGTACGCATTGCACCTCGGTGTGCAGGAAATCCAGCGCTTCGAGAAGTTCCTTTACAGCACCCTTGACGAATCCTTCCTCAAAGCCACGACCGTTCATAAACACGGTATCCATGTCGCGAATACTCATCTGCGAGGCTTGGAGAGCGAGCACAATGTGCTTGCCGTTCGGTCCAGAAATTTGAAACGAATCAAGAAGCTTTCTGATATTTTTGGCCCCAGGATGCCGGCTGGGAAGGACCTTGTTTAGGCGTTCGTAGAAGGGAAGTTCTCGGTGTTGGACCGAGTTGTGAATGTAGACTTTCAGCGCTACGTATTGATGGTGTCTACGCCATGTGGCGGGTGATTAGTACAGAGTTCCTACAATAAAACGAACTTTTTTCTTTTGTTTTTGCTTGGGTGGAAGCTTGAAATGCATACTGCAAGTCACGGGCAAGCCATATTGTGGATGATGAGCCGTAGCCCAGCTTGGCGACTGTCTGAAACCGATCGTGGAAGATTTCACCCAGGCGGACGGGATAGAAATGCTCCGCGCTGTATTCCGGCATTGTCTCTTCTTCGATGGGCTGCTTGTGGGCAATGTCGTCGAAACCGGTCATAGGAAACGCCCGGGGTATTGACCGCCGGCGTGGCACCGGCCCAGACCTGGTGACATGCGAGCTAAATGTCCTTAGAAGTGCCGACGCAGGCTGTGGTTGTAATGAAAACATAATGCCGGGAGCCGGTGCACGACAACGCCATGGCTTTCGGCGTGCGACCCGGCATAGTGCCATGCCCAGTGCTGCCGGTCAAATGGTTTCGAGATCAAGCTTTCTTTGAATCCTGCTCCACACAACTTATTCATCTAACAAAACATAAAAGTACACCACACGCAGTTGCCAGATCCAAAGCCTGCTTGGATGAGCGGTGAGCTTAAGTCGAATGGAGAGAGGGCTCGTGCAACAGATTGAAGAGCATTTAGCTTAGTCATTACTCCTCGCGGGTCGTGGCGGCCGACCAGGACGCGCCGTTCCGCGAGCCGCTAGGGAGAGACATCGGGCCGACATACTCAGGCCGGGCAAGGACACGCCGGGCGTATGTAAGGACACAGCAGACGTATCAAAATCAAAAGAGGCCTTTGTTACACTGTGAGAAGACGTTCAGTAAAAGATCAAAATATTCATCCGAAGAAATTCTTCCCCGATTCTCGCTGATTCTTGTAATGTAACGTAGTTGGGTGGGCATCGAGCTCAGGTAACATTTACCGACCTCCTTCATGGGGCACGCACCGGAGACCTCCGGGAGAGATAGCGACGGGAAAGACAGCCAAGATACGGCAAGCCGGAAAGGCCCACCCGGGACGATTACCACCTTGACTAAAACTTGCCGCCTTCCGCTTTGAGCTTCTTTCTCCGCTTTTCGCTCTAGCACCTCATCTTGCGTCTTGTCCTCCTCCCGCATTTTTTTCCGTCTCGTAGAGAAACCATCCTGGTTTCTTCTTATTTTTACATAGCAATAATTTATTTTTCAATTGTAGCATTATTTGTTTTCTGATCTTGAAAATGCTGCTTCTGACGTGTATTCTCCTATCTGTGGCAGGCCATAAAGTCTCCGCCGCGGTGACGGGCCGGACTAGCAACGGGCCATCCCAGCAGGTCCTTGCAGGTATCAGCGGCAGTGGCGCGGCGTTTCCCTTTGCTGACAATGTCAGGGGCGACGCAGCGACCGCCTTCAGGTGCGACATTCCCCCGGCCATCGCCCCTGGTGATGATGGCTTGCCCTCGGCAGAGGAGCTGTTCACCGGCCCCGAGGTGCTGAAGAAGCAGGTGGAGCGGCACGCGGCACTCGTTCGTATCCCCTCGGTCGGCTACGATGACATGGGCGATGTCTATGAGGACTCCCGGTGGCTCGTCTTTCTCGACCTGCACCGCCTTCTCGAAGAATTGTATCCCAACGTGTAAGGCATAACGGCCCGTCTAGGCACGGTACGGTTTAACACTTCATTACTGACCGACCCTGGCAGGCATGCCCGTATGAGCTTGACCAAGGTTCACCGGTTGGGGTTGGTCTACACGGTCGACGGCAGCAATCCGTCGCTGCGGCCACTCATGCTCACGGCCCACCAGGACGTCGTCCCGGTCGCCGACGCGTTCACCTGGAAGTATCCGCCGTTCTCGGCGCACTACGACGGCAAGTTCCTCTGGGGCCGCGGTGCCTCGGACGACAAGAACAGCCTCACCGCGCTGATGTCGACCCTGGAAGCCCTCTTCGCGCCCGAGCGCGCCTGGACGCCGCGGCGCTCCCTGGTGCTCGCCTTTGGCTTCGACGAGGAGACGTCCGGCGAGATGGGCGCGGGGTCCATCGCCAGCTACCTCGAAAAGCGCTTTGGTGCCAACTCGATGGTCATGATCTTGGATGAGGGCGGCGGTCTCCAGCGCATCGGCAACACCGTCTTTGCTCTCCCGTCCGTGCTGGAGAAGGGCCACGTGGACGTCCTGTACGAGCTGCGCGTCAACGGCGGGCACTCGTCGACGCCCTTCCCGCACACGGGCATCGGCATCCTGGCCGAGATCATCACCGCGCTCGAGGCCCACCCGTACGAGCCCAAAGTCATCCCGGGCTCGGCCATCCACAACACCTACGTCTGCAAGGCCCGCTACGAGCCCGATGCCCAGCCTGAGATTACGAGATTGGTCCAGGCGGGCGACCTCGAGAAGCTGACCGAGGCGCTCGTCGCCCTCGACCGGCCGACCAACTTTCGCATCCAGACATCGCAGGCCGTCGATCTCATCTTTGGGGTAAGGAAGTTTTTTAACGAGTCTAGAGAATGAAGATCTGTGAAGAAAAAAAACAATCTAACGAGTAGGGTGTGAAAATCAACGCCATGCCCGAGTTGATCACCCTCGGCGTCAACTACCGCGTGGCGCCGCACAATAGCATCGACGAGGTCAAAGCGAGGACGTTAAAGCTGATTGAACCGACTGTCTCCAAGTACGGACTCACTCTCAAGGCATTCGGGAGAACCATCCCGGAAGCGGAGAGCACCCAGGTCGACATGCCAGATGTGGTGGGTGGCAACGGCGCCGACGCCGTGCAGCCTTTGTACACAGTCGACTACAACGGCACCCTGATCATAACGACAAACCAAGAGACCCAGGTGGCGCCGGTGTCGCCCACGTCTGGGCCCATCTGGGACGTGTTCTCCGGCACGATCCAGCACTCGTTTGCATTTGACGGGGGCAACGTTGTCCCTGTGGGTGACATCATGACTGGAAATACCGACACCCGGCACTACCTCAGTGCGTCCTTTCTTTCCTATTGATCTACCCTTTTTTTTCGCATTCTTGTTTTTTTTTTCGACCGCTGACGAGCCAGATCTCACGCCCAATATCTACCGTTGGGCTCCCACGTTTGAAGGGTCGACCTTCAACGCGCACACCGTCGACGAACGCGTTGACATGAACGGCCAACTGGGCATGATCAGATTCTACTACGACCTCATTCGTAATTTCGACGCGTCGGATGCGTAAAATTTGACGGGCGAACCCACATTGCAACTTTGCCCACTTAAAGCAATAGACAAGGCGCCGTAGATAGATCAAAATGAACAACTAAAGTTCGTGGTATCGTATACAGATGTCTTCCCAAACAAAGTTTTTTCGGTTATGCGGCAGCCAGCCTGCTCCTGTCAATCGACTGCACAGCCTGCTGCAGCCACCAGGCGTGAACCCGAACGTCGTCCGTCAACTCCGGGTGGAAGCTTGTGCCGAATATGTTCCCTTGCCTCACAGCCACAATGTTCCCACCCGTAGAACCCGTGCCATCGAGTCGACTGAGCACCTGAACCGGCGGTGCCCCTACGCCTGGGCTCTGACCGTCGACCACGCTACCTGCTTCATTGCTCGCGCCGTGTTCCAACACCTCGGACACAACCGGCGCCCGTATGAATACGGCCCGGAAGGGCGTGGGGGACGGCCCGCTCGGTACTATGCCACTGTTGTCGGGATTCGACGCGTCTGACCCGGCGGCCAAAAAGGGCATGTCGACGTCGCGCTCGAAGCTGTTGATCTGCCGCCCAAAGTGGTTTCGACGAACGCGGACGTCGAGGCCGCCGATGAGCGCCTGTCCGCCCTCCTTGGCGGCATCGACCTGCTCGGCCAGCAAGATGAGCCCGGCACAGGTTCCCCAGGTCGGCTTCTTTTCGACTCTGTTTTCGTCCCCCCCGTAGCAGGGAAAGATCATCAGTCGGAACGTCTTGGGACGCTATGTGGTCCACGCAGACAGACGAACTCACCGAACAAACGTCCTCAGCGGCTCGAGCAGACCCGAGCGAGCAGCAACAAGAGCGAGTGTGGTGCTTTCGCCGCCGGGCACAATGAGGGCATCGCAGCGTGCGAGCTCGTCCGCGTTCCGCACTTGGAGAAAGGTAAAGGGCCGCGCGGCGAGGGAGGGCGACGCGTCCACTGCACGCCGCAGGAGAGCAATGTGCTCCACGAATGCGCCCTGCAGAGCGACGACGCCAACCGTGACGGGGAAAACGGCCATGGTCCGAGATTGGCGCGTTTCTCAGCGTCTGGGAAGAATGTGTTGCAAAATGTTTGTAGGCTCTTTTTTGGGTCTGTCCGGTCTGACGGTATGACTCTTAACGCGAGACGTAAGCCGGAGCGGGTATACACGGTGTTATTGCTCCTAAAAAAAATGACGAAAATGGCGGCCGAAGGATTCCGACATCGGTGAGATCGTTAAAAGACGGATCTGCTCACGCTATCTGAGCTCCATCAATTACTGCATTATCACCATTCGTTTTACACCGTTGTCTACAACTTTAAGCGATGCAGCAGATACGTACTATGCCCCAGCCCTTTCGCACGTTCGTAACCCATTCCTTCTTTTTTTAAGATAATCTCATGAAATATTCAATTTTTCTATCTCTTCTGCACGAGCTACTTTTTCTAATGCTACCTACTAATAGATCAAGCATTAGTTAAATCGACGCATGCAAATGTGGTTACATTTTTCGGCTTCATATAAAGCTGTTCGTTCAGACCTGAAACTAGAGTAGAAACCATAGAGAAGAAAGATATAAAAAGGTGAATTTCGCCCATTTTTAGAGAAGCAATAAGAAGACGCGAGTTCCTCCATAAAGGTTCACAATCGCCGTAAAACCACCACCGAACCCCTGAAAGCGAGTAATCATGCACACCCTATCATAGGCTTCCTTGCGGCGACGAGAACTCATAAAGCTTAAGTTGAAAGGAGAACTTATATTCTAAACTTTCTTTCTTTCCCTATGTCGACTTAATTTAAGAATGTGTTTCCTAACGACGCCGGAACGTGTTGTTAGTCATCATGCCGATGGCTTGGCAAAGGCTTGGCCGTGGGCTGCCTCAAGAGCCCCAATTTTTTGTTTATATCTTCTCTATTTATACGAGCTTGACTCCGCCGTCCTGAAGCCCTTCTCATCGAACTGATTTTTGCATCCCCATAACATAAGGGGAACACCCGTCACCATGTCGTACCATCCCTACCCGAACTCGTGGCAGTACTGGCAGCCGGAGCCACCGGGGCAACCGGGGCAACCGGCCCAAACGGCCCAACCGGGGCAACCGGGATACCCGGAACAAAAGGAGTACGCTCGCCAAGGTCCATACGGCTCTGGCCCTACCCCGTATTTCCCACCGCCTCCTGGGAGCTCCTTTGTGACGCCACCTCCTCCGCCGCCGCCGCCGCCGCCGCCGCCGCCGCCACCCACCACACACGGCCCCCCGGCATATTACCCCGTAGAGCCTACTTCGGTTGGGCCCGGACCTCCGCTGCCCCCACGGCCGGCAGGTGATCCATCGAGGCTGATGGTTTCTTCGACCGGGGACTTTCCACCACCCCCGCGGAGCCCAAATCGGATGCCCGTGCTGCCACCACGACCTCAGGCGCCAGCGTCGACCTCGCCGGAGATTCCAGATTTCCCGCCACCAAGCCTACCACCACGTCCGACGTACAACGGGCCCCATCAACCGAATCACGACCAGTCTCCAGAAGTTCAGGCAACAGCGTTCCCTCCGCTGCCACCACCATATCCCAATCCGGCTAGTTACGCTGAGACAGCGCCGTATGCGCCATTGCCATCACCATCGTCATCGCCATACGTCCCACAACCACAACCGAGCTTCCAGCCGCCGCCACAGCCTCATTATGAGCATCTGCCGCAATTCACACAGCGGCAGCCCGTGCAAGACTATGCAGAGCCAACGACAGACACCACATTCACGACGCACAGCCAGACGGCACCGGATGGGACCCAGCACGTACCGCCGGTTTTAGCTCCGGGTACCGGAAATGTGGCTTGGACGACACAGGAACAGTCTGCGCAGGACCTTGGACAGCAGTTCGAGTTTATGCGGCTGTCATCGCCGACGCCCCGGCCGGGTTCCGAGACTACAGCTCCGGATCGTGTTGTGGATGCTGTGCGCATTGACGTCCCGGTTGCGCCTGTGATTGCTGTGCCGCCAGCACTAGGACTGCAAACGAGTCCCCCTTCGATGGGACTTGTGTCTTCTAAGCCGTTGGAATCTGAAACGTCGGCCATGCCATCTTCAATCACAACGCAGTCACAATTTGACCCTGTTCTAACGGTTGGTCCGACGGCCAGCTCACCGCGTATTCAAACAACTCCGCCGTTGCCGCCGCCGCCGCCGCCGCCTCAACCACAATCGGCAATATTACAAGCTCCGCAACCACCCCTGCCTCAACCGTCATCAACTCCGACTGCGAGTCGGCCTCAAAACGACGACCCGTTTCTACACGCCCCGTCGGGCATCCGCACGGTGCGATTGTGTGTGAAAGAGGACATGCAGGCCACCGGCTTGACGACGTGGTACGGCCACGCGGACGCGCCCTATTTCACCGTGTGTTCACGATGCTATGTCGACCACATCTGGCCGACATGCTTCCGGGATGCGTTTTCGCAACTACCGGCCGAACCGACCGAATCTATAAGCGCTGTGTCCGGGCAGTCAGGGCAGTCTAGGCCGTCTGCACGGAGGTGCCTTTTTTCTCGCCGGCGTATACGGAAGCAGTTCTTCCCACAGGCGGTGGCCTCTGGCGACCTGCAGCCGCTGTTCGCCTTTGTGCAACGGCGTTTGGCCATACCAAACTGCCGGGGCGCAGGCGGTGTTGACGGCCAAGCCGGCATTCGCTGGTGGCAGACGCGCCACAACGCCGTCCCGGGTATGGCGGTGTGTGAGGCATGTTGGGAAGACGAGGTGCTGTCGGTGCCAGCGAGCGCGGAGTGGGCGGCGCACTTCGAGCCGTGCACGACGACCCAGGGTCCCAACGACGTGTGGGCGTGCGACATGGCCGTGCTGGCCATCCGGCGGGCGTATGTGCGCGAGGCCGACGGGCCGGACGCCCGCGGCAGCTGGCCGGCGTTTGTCGCGGCGGTCACCGCGCGCCTTTCCCTCCCGCGCTGTGCCGGCAGTGAGTTGACGACAAACGGAGACTGGTACACGCCTTGCGCGGGGCCCTACGACGTGACCATGTGCCCGAGCTGCTTTAGCGATTGCGTCGGCGACAGTGAGGTCCGCAGCCAACTCTGGGTACGCAACCCACCACAGCTACAGCCCGTCGCACTCGATTTCCGGCGCGTCGGCCAGTTCCGCTGTTGTACGGCCGACCGCCGCCTGTCACCAGCTCTGATCATTGTGAACAACAAGGCCGAAGACAACGACGGCCTTGCCCGCGACTGGACGCCGTTTTGGCGGGCTCTGGCTGCGCGCCAGCAATTGCCTGCCTGCAGCGACGGCAGCGATGGCGAGGACGGGCGCCCGCACAGTACGGCGTGGTATACCTTCCCGTCCCAACCCGCAGGTTTCCGCGTCTGCGCCGCTTGCCACGCCGCGATGCTCGGACCGGCAGAGGTCACCGACCGCTTTGTACTGATCGACTCGACCGCAAATCCGACCAACACGGCTATTTGCTCCTTCCACTCGCGCACCACGCGGTCCCCCACGTACCTGCGCTTCCTATTGCAGGCCTACGTCAGCGGCGACTGCACGGCATGGGAGGCATACGCAGGGCGCTACGCTGCCGTCCGCCCGTGTGCCCAGGACGAGGACGTCGCCGACGCCGCTTGGTGGG
The DNA here is from genome assembly GCA_001636815.1 of Niveomyces insectorum RCEF 264. Taxonomy (NCBI): domain Eukaryota; kingdom Fungi; phylum Ascomycota; class Sordariomycetes; order Hypocreales; family Cordycipitaceae; genus Niveomyces; species Niveomyces insectorum. Next base: position 1,497,982 of record AZHD01000002.1, read on the forward strand.
GCTGGCCCGAGTGTACCGTGTGCCGCGCCTGCTACCTCGAGTGTGTTGAGGGCACAGCGTTGGATGCATCCGGCGACGCGCCTGCCTCTGTGTCGCTCCGCGGCACGACCATTCCTGCGCGCACGCTCTGCCAACTGTACAGCCCGCGCATGCGGCGTCTCTTTGCCGACGCCTGTGCGCGGGCCCAAGCGGGTGCGCGCGACCCTACGAGCGATCTGTTTGCGGTAGTTGCCGAGCGCAACGCGGTGTACTGGGCCACCATTCCCGTATGCCGGCGGCTGCTCGAGCAGCAGCGCATGGCGGCGTTCCGGGCCAAAATGCAGGGCATTGCCGGGTCGCTGTATACGTTCATGGGCAGCATGCAGGCGGCCACGATGCCGTCGGAACGGACTTACAGCCAGGTCGGCGTCGGCTCCGGCTTCGACAATCCACTGCAGCTCGAGGGCGCACGCTGGGACAAGGAGGCGGCGGCCACGGCGGCGCTCGTGGGCAGTCCGAGTTTTATGATCGGACAGTTGGAAAGGCGCTGGCGGGCGGTGGAGTAGCAGCACGTAGTGGCCTTGCATGATACTGCCCAGCTGGCAAAAATGGAATGAATAGATGTAGATACAAGATACTGGTCTCTCCGGTGACCGCAGTAAAGACAGCTACTAAAATGACACCTTGTCGTTGTACGCCTGGACTACGGACCCTCGACAAAACTTTTATTTCTCAGTTCTCGTCCGTACTTAACCCACAACTCCCCTTATAACTCAATTATACTACAGTGTATCAAGCAAATTGTGACAGTGACAACGACGCCTCACACCGCGCCACCCGACGTATTACTTCACGGCCGAGACACATAAGCGTTGTGCAGAAGGAGGAGAGTTAAAATCAATTGATTGGAAACAGGGCATCTCCACGTCCATTTCTGCCTACCAGCATCATCTTGGCTAGACCCGCATCCTCGGTCTCACGGGAATGCAACAGCACGAGTAAGTTACTCCGATGAAGAGCAAACTAAGCGAGATGGCAAGAATTGAGTAAAGACTGGGGCGAGACCATGCCATGCACAAGGGAAGATACCAGCACGGTCAAAAGGAAAATAAAGCCTTCCTTGGCTTAAACGACACGAGCATCAACTGTTATCCAGAAAAAAAAGCCGGAAAGCCCCATTACCGTGACCCATCTGCTGCAACATATGCCGTACTTTCTACGGTGTGTACTGTGGGCGTTTGCCTCCCCTTAGTCTTTGCCGCCCCCATACCCCACAATCTAGTCACATGCAATGCTAATTATTTGCGGAGTACAGCTGACATAGCAGCCGCGGAGAGCCAATTGCAATCCGGGGAATTGGAGTGTCGCGGGTTTCGATCGGCCCGAACCCCAGGTCCAGCACTGGGCTTAAACTCGACCTTGGTGACTGAATTTGGTGCTCGACTGTCCGAAGTACGCTGGCCCGAGCCTGCATGAAACACGTTGATCTCTATTCTCTGTGTCCACGACATACAAACTATTCAGGCCAAGTGATGCCGGCCCAAGCCGAAACGGCCTGCTATCGTTGTCGAGAGCAGAAGGTTTGTGGCTACGTCTAGGGAACGGGGCGCGGTGAGATCAGCAATTAACCGGTCGTGTAGTTGAAATGCTCCCGTCAACGACCGACGTGCGATCGGTGTTCTCGCCTGGGGTCCGAATGCGCGTTCCCAGCACCACCGGACCGAAAGCTGCTCGCAGCCCACCGAGCCTCCCCCAAGCGACGGCGCTTGGATGACCGCGCTACAGCCACTGCATCTGCAGCCCTCGCATTTAACGCTGATCCGGCAGCGCGCAGCAGCACAGCAGTGGATCCAGATCCGCCGTCGTTTGTTCCCAGCAGGGCCGCCCATGCTGGCGGCCAAACCTGCGATGCGATCGTTGGCGCCCTCCCACGCTCCTTGCAGCGCATATTCGTCGAGGTGTATTTCTCTCACATGTACAATGCCTCTCTCACCTTCCACCAGCCGACGTTTCTCGAAGCATTCGAGACGGGTGCAGTCGCAAGTCATGTCCTCGTGGCCATTTTCGCCACGGCCACAATGTAAGACTATCCAACACCAGTAGCACATTTATCGTCGTCTGACCAATTCGGTAGCTTTCTAAAACCGCCGTCTCCAACCTGGAAACGTCATCGCCAGGAACTAGGTCGTCTCGGCGATGTAGGCGAAACGGGCAGACTGTGGGCGCAGGTCGCCGGGAGGGAAGCTCTGCAAACCATCGATACCCCTTGCCTCGCCAACATTCGGACATGTCAGATGATCGCACTCTACTGGTTTTCGGCCGGTCAGTCCGTCAAGAACACCATGTTTTCCGGTACGTCGATCCCTCCCGCAACGGCACGGATGCCTTTGTTGCGCTGGCTAATCCTCGTCTCCCTAGGCATTGCCTACAAAGGCGCTTGCGTCTTGGGCCTCAACCAGTCTCCTAGCGGAAAAGATGCCGGGGTCACGTCCGACAGCGACGAGAACGCATGGGTGGAAGCAGAAACAAGGCGGCGGCTGTTTTGGGCAACTTGGCTCACGAACTGCATCAACTCGGAACATTATACGGTTGGGACGTCCGTGAACGACCTCATTCTCAGCCTGCCGTTGCCCATGGACGACATGGATTTCCAGAAAAAGATACGCCGTCATGGGCAAGACAGTGGTAGCATCTGTCTCGGTGGTTCCTCTTCCAGTTCGACGCAGCCATGCGTCACAACCAGCATCATGGCAGAGCTGGTTCGGTTGATGAGGATATGGTAGGGTTTTCAGCTTTCTCGTAGCTTTATCGCCTCACTTCCACTGATCATCACTAATATCGGGAACAGGGCTGCGGTTGGAGACTATGTGGCGGCGCAATCCAAGCAATCAACGTCACAACGACTTGCCGAGTTCTGCCGGCTTGAACAGCTATTGTCTACGTGGTGCAAGAATCTTCATCCGTCCGTGACGTACTCGAAGCGGAATCTATATAAACAGCTGGTTGTCGATCAACAGCCCACATACATCTTTGTCCACGCACTCTATCATCAATGCTGGCTGGCGCTGCACATATCCATGGTGCCGCAATTCTCTGGGTTGCCAGTGGGGCCGACCATCTCACCAGCCTTGGTCACAGCAAGCGCCATGGTCGCACTCAAACACGCTCGTGCCGTCTCCAGGCTCTGTACGGACCTGATTGCTCTCGATTGGGATATTCACCGTGTCGCTCCATTTGTCGGTTACTGTATCTATGTCTCGGCTTCGATACACATCGTCTTTCTCTTCCTCAAAAACGAACGGCTAGCAAATCTTGCCCGCATGCAACTGGCGTCCAATCTGCGTGTCCTCCGTGGAATGAAGCCATATTGGTCCAACCTCGATCGCCTTGTAAGTATCAACCCATTTTTTTCTTTTTTTTTTGTGAGAGTTGTACTGGATTCTCATGTCAATTGTTGCCAGTGGGCTCGGATCAGTATTCTATACGAAGCGCAAACCTCGACGCAGAAAGGAACGACGAGAACCGCTAGCGAGCCGGGCACCAACGACACCAGGGACGAAGACGACGATATAGAAGATCTGGAACAAGGAAGTGAGGAGATGGAAATCAGCGCTCTGGCTTCCAAATCTCGAGATACCGGTGCCCTACAAGAGCCCTTGGCCAACTCGACGCTCAAATACAGCGTGGGAACTCCCGTCCAAAGTACAGCTGCCGCCGGAACACACCCAGCAATGTCATCGCTGCAAGGTATCGAGCAGATCATTTACACGGACGTTCTCGGTCGCTTGGCCAACCGCGACATAGCTGGGCGCGGGACACAACAGCAACAGCCGCCGCAACGACAACAGGCGCAAGATCAATACCAGTACTACCAGTCGTGCCCACCGCTTGACATGCCGATTGAGTCGTCAGCGGATATCCACAACGCTATGACTGTGGTCCCAGGTGTCGAGCCCAGCTTTGCTTCGTACGGTACCACGGCGGGCGCGACGGCTGACATGGCAACAGCAAACTTGACAGGCTCACATGTCGGTGTAGGTGTGAGTCCTGGTGGCGGTGAGGCTTCGCCTGACGATGCCAACGCCAACATGCTGGATGCGTTGCCGTATTTTATGCAAGGGACGGGGGACGAAGGGTGGCAGATTGGTCCAGGTTCCTTGACGGACACGATATTCTCTCACGAGAACTTGTTTATTTAGCTATTTGATCTACCAAAAGCACCATAATCTACTCTGCCTTGCCAGCTGGTATTTTCCCGCCATCGTCATCATTTTTAATACGACGGCCCCTATGTATAAAATCAAGCGTCCCAGCTCGCGATGATGGGGTCCCTGTGACAAAAAAAGGTATTCTCATAGTTCCTAGGCCGATCTCGGTGCAATTTCCTTGATGTGATCAAGCCCTGTCTCGCCCGAGTATTTGTGGTCGCCAACCTCAAGCGGCAGAGCATCCATCAACACAAAAATCATACGGTTCCAATGGTCGGTGTTGTTGATCCATTGGTGCATCGTCCCGCGTTGGATACAGACGTCACCGGGCTGCATTTCTGTGCGATCTCCAGAATCCATCAACAGCTCCGACGTGCCTTGCACCATGATGCCATAGTCGAGGCTCTGCGTTCGGTGCATAGGCCCCTTGGTGTGCGGTGCCCGGTCGACAATCCGCAGGATGGTGCCGTTTGGAAGTGAGAGAGAGCCCGTGACGATCTCGGTCTCGAGGCTCTCGTCGTGGTTTATATCGACGGGCATAGTCTGAGACTTCCAAAAGACGTTGTACTTGGACGTGCCGCTGGCAATCTTTTGCCAGTGGCCTTCGTCAACAAGTTGGATCGTGGCCTTTCCCGTCTTCGCATCGTGACCCGTGATGATTCGTTTGGGATTTGGGAGGGCAATCTCCGCGGACTGATCGGTATGTTCGTTGATAGAGCCCATTTTGTCGGTTTAGCTCGGATCGAGGTCTGACTTCTCTGAGCTGCTTTGTGTGGTGTAGAGTTTGCCCAGTCCTTGTCGAGTAGTTTTGGAAGCGACAATTGGTATATGCCCAGTCGAGGGTCTCATGGCAAACATAATTTGTGTTTGCTGACGCGCAGAGGTCAGACGGCTGACGTTCGTTCGGGCCGATGGTTAGGTCGCCCCGACCAGGTCCCGATCGGAGGTCAACATTGGGCTGACTAATTGTCGGCCCGAAGCCTTCGCAGCCTTCCCCCTGAATCCACCCGTGAGACCTTTAGTGTGCGAGGCGCCGAGACACCGAGACGCTGTGACGGTTGTGGTGCATGGCGCCAGGTTTCGTCACCAAATCCCTAGACCATGGTTCCGGGCCTGAGAAATCAGCGGAACAAGATGATGGACCAATCTTGCATAAAAAATTTGGCGTCTGGAAGGGGTTGCATCACCTGTTGTGTTTTTGCATAGACGAGTGTGATCTTTTTCTCTGGCAGCAGCAAGATGGCCGCCGCCGCGTTTTCTCGTGAGTTCACAGGTCTTTGGAAGGATTTGAAATTCGCATAGCTTAGACTTACATGACGACAGGCCTCGTGCGGTTTGTTCCCAAGTCCAATCCAGCCAAAATCTTGATAGGCGAGCCCGTCGATGCTTCCATCGACGTAGGGGTAGCCGTCTATCAGCGACGAGACGTCACGGTAAATGTGTTCACGGGATCCTCGATCTTGTCTCCCGGGCAAAAACATGGCCGTACAGAAGTCATCGAGACACTGCTGGCGCCACTGGGCCCGAACGAAGTGGGCACAATCAGATGCATCGGTCTCAATGTGAGTCGGGTGCTTCGATTTCTACGTCCAACCTCGCTGGGTCTGACGTTTATATGGACAGTACTACTCGCATGCGGCCGAGATGGGGTTGGATATCCCTAAGGTCCCTACGCTGTTCTTGAAACCCGCGAGCGCTCTTTCCAATCCATGTCCAGCTCCAACTGTGTTGCCCAAAATCACACAACAGGATAATACGGGCGACTACGAGGCCGAAATGGCCGTGATCATCGGCCGGAACTGCAAGAACGCCACGGTTGAGGAGGCTCTCGACTACGTGCTTGGCTACACTGCCGCGAACGACGTTTCCAGTCGGACTAGCCAGATGAACCAAAGCCAATGGTGTTTTTCAAAAGGTTTCGATACCTCCTGTCCACTGGGCCCGGCGGTCGTCTCCTCGTCGCTTGTGAAGGACGCAGCAAGCTTTCACATAAGAGGAGTCAAAAACGGCATAGTCGTTCAAGACTGCAATCTCAGGTAACGTCCACCCGGCATATACCGTTTTTCGGGTTCTCAAGCTAATCTTTTTTGTTTGGACAAGTGACATGATTTTCAAAGTTGCCGAGTTGGTCAGCTTCTTGTCGCAGGGCACCTTGTTGCCAGCTGGGACGGTGATTTTGACGGGCACACCTCCCGGAGTAGGGGCTGCAAAAACTCCAAAGAATTTCTTAGTGGCCGGTGACGAGTTCCGTGTTGAATTGTCTCCCCATGTCGGTACATTGATCACTCAGGTCGAAAATGAATAGTCTCTTGAACTTTTTCTCATCTAGCCAGATTTACTTAAAATTTTGCTTGTCCGTGTCAGATTTGTGATGCCCGTCTGCTAAAGGCTAGGCATGTGTATTAATTCGGTGCCAATAAATAAATAACACAGCTGTGTCGTTTAATTATGTCAATAATATTTGTTGCTAGCCTTTTCTTCTTCTCCTATGAGTAACAGATGTCACGCCACGGATATTCGAGGAAACTGCCTTTCGAATGGATTTTTGCCCCATAAGAATTACAAGGGTTGATCCTCCGAGAAAGAATCGAGAACGCGGTGTTGTCGGGCCGAACCACCCTCCAGCAATAGAACCTTACTTTTTCAGCAAACAATAAAGCTACGCTCAGACTCAAAAGATTTCTAACGTCTCTTGATTTGGATTTCGAGGCTTAACCGCAAACTGTGCTTATTGTGGCAACGAATCAAATCATGGCTCCGCAATCCAAACCCACATACAGGCTCTTGACGGTCAACACCGCTCCAGAGCGTGCCAAACGGCTGATCGGTCGAGTTGTCGAGCGGCTACAGGACCGCTACACGATAATACACGTCGACAACTGTGAAAGTAAGCAACTTTCGTTCGAACGTGCGCTTCCAGTCCACTAACACAAATGCCAGGAATCGACGAGGTTGAAAACAAAGTCCAAACCTATAAACCGGATCTCTTGGTACGTTTCTTCTGTACACTGCCAAGACACCATCAAAAATGACTGACGCTTTTGGCCGCAGTTCTGTGCCTCAATGTGGACGGCGGAGGAAGCAGACACCATATTGGGCATTGGCAAAAGGCTTCTTCCAAACATTCGAACGCATGCCATTCCTTATGGCTTGCAGGTTGAGCAAGGGCCCGATGCTGTCGTGGACTATCTGGAAAAGGAAATACCAAAGTTGCTCGATGGATGATTAGATGTACCGGGTTGACCCTTAGATAAACATACGGTGCCAGCAGTGGTGGTTTGAAAAATAAAATAGAGCCTGTTAGACATTTTCACTCATCATTGATACGTTTGTGTTTATGAAAGAGGAGCTACTACGGTATGGTGTAAGTTGTACCAGTTGCCAAACTCGTCGACGTGATCAAGAATTTATGTCACTGTAACCGTCATTTTTATTTGTAACTGACAAAACTAGTCTGCGCGGGCGTCCTCGTGGTAACCCAACTTCCTGGCTCGTGCGATCAGGGGCTCCTTATCAATCTTAGCAGCACGCGCCATGATGTTTTCGGCAGACTGACGAAGCTCGCGCTTGACTGCCTCCCAGTCCACGCCGACCAGGCGGCCGTTGTGCTTGAGGAGTTTGCCGTTGACGAAGACGGAGCTGACGTTGTGGCTGTTGGCATGCTGCACCAACGCAAGAATGGGGTCGTGGATCGGCACCATGTTGATGTCCTCACAGCTCGTGATAATCAGATCCGCCTTCTTGCCCACCGTCAGGGTCCCGGTGAGATGCTCCAAGCCCATGCACTCAGCACCACCAATCGTTGCGAGGCGCAGAACGTCTTCCGTCTTGCGAGCGATTTTGACGGGCACTTTCCCTCGCGCCGCTGTTTCGGCGTTCCGGACCGACCGTTCGGATTGTAGCGCCAGTCTCATTTGGTTGAACATGTCGCCGCTGTTGTTGCTGACAATGTCAATGCCAAGAGACGAGAGGCATCCGGCGTCATGGCTGCGAAAACACACGGGGTGGCCCATGCCCATCTGGAGCTCGGTTTCAGGCGTGCTCGACACCTTGACCTTGTTCTCGCGGATCATCCTCAGCTCATCGTCTGTAAAGGCCGAGCCATGGCTCAACAAAAGGTCGGGTCCCAGCATGCCTGCGTTGTTGATCTTGGTGACGTGAAATTCGTTGTGATCGTAGAAGCCCTTGGCGACGTGTGCCGTAATAAGCTTTGCGTTGAGTTTGCGACCGAGCTGGACTTCTTCCAAGAAGAGCGGGACCGGCGTGGCAGCGATCTCAGTCGGTGCGAGGCCAAAGCGGATGAGATCTTCGTCGTTGTCCGTGAAGAATTGCTCTTTGACGCGGACAATGTCTTCCGTTCGCCAATCCGGCCGCGACGAGAATGGGTCCGATTTGGTGTAATCCGGATTCGGCCAGAAGCCGTAACACCAGGTCGCTCGTATGCCCGCGTCTTGGAGGCCCTTGATCACCGCATCGGCGTGGGCGGGCGTGTTGATGATGTGGCTGTGATCCACGAGCGACGTCACGCCCGAGAAGATGGCTTCCAGGGCGCCGACGTAGTTGCCGAGATACGCATCTTCTTTGGTGTAGCACGAGGCAAACCGGTTTCGAACGTGGACGAAATAGTCGAACAAAGTCCAGTCGTTGGCGACGCTCCGGATTTGCGTCTGCCACACGTGCCGGTGGGTGTCGATGAACCCGGGCGATACAATGGCGTTCTCTGCGTCGATGACCTGCACCCCAGCGGGTCCTTCAATGTTGTGGCCGATCTTGGCTATGGTGTCCCCTTGCAACAAAACATCACAATTCTCTAGGACCCCCAAAGAAGGGTCCATCGTGACGACGAACCTCGCATTCTTGATCAAGTAGGATAGCTCACTCATAACTGCGGTTTGAGGCGGTTGTAGTTTGAACAGAATGTCAACTGCAGTGCGAGACTCAACAGTGCCGTACGTCCAGACCCGGTCAGCAGCAGGGTGCATGTAGTGTAATAATAATAATAAAATAATAATATCTGGAGGGATTTCGCTGGTCGTACTCGGGTTTCGATCTTACGTTGGGGGATGGAGCTATCGACCTTAGCGTGCAAATACCCCGACTTCGCGTTCGGCCCGAACGAGTGATTCTGGGGTTTGATCACCTGGGTTACTGCAAGGTCTAGTTGCAGTTTTAGGGATTTCCGGGGTTGCGTTGTGGATAATTATATGCCCCGTACCCGCAGCAACTTTGTGCTTCTCTGTCTCGAGACCCAGCTTCAACTTCTATCTGCCTTTCGACTTCTGCCTCTTTCACAGCCCGGCACACACTCCATTTTGTCTACGAATAGAACGACAAGATGACTTCAGAACACGCCGCCTCGCTGACTGAAAAACTGGAGGCTGGCGCGAATGAGTCCGCCGAGCACCTCGAAAATGGTGAGACAACCTTCGCGCTCGTCAACAGCACGAGTATTTACTAACGCAAAGGCCCAAGACAATCTCAAGAAGGACAGCAACGGCATCGTGCTTGTCCCACAACCCAGTGACAGCCCGCACGATCCTTTGGTACGTCAATACCCGCCTCCTTGTCTACCCATCATTCGCTAACACCGTGTGTCGATAGAACTGGCCTATGTGGAGGAAGCATTGCGCTCTTGCTGCCCTCTCTTATGGATCGCTCGTCTGCTATGTCACCGGAACCATCATTGCCTCCGGCGTGGGCCCCATTGCGGAGTCACTGGATGTGTCGTACTCGAAAGCCGTCTACGTCTTGACCACGCCAGTCATCAGTAAGGATTTGATCCCAGACGGCACAGTTGGGAACAAAGACTGACACCGAGGGTAGTTTATGCATGTGGCCCGCTTGTTTGGACCGCAAGCAGCCATTTTACAGGCCGTCGACCTGTAAGTACATCACACCTATATTCCGTTTTGATGGGCATCCAGTAACGAGAGCAGGCTCTTCTTCTTGGCACGCTTATATCCATGGCCTCGTGTTTCGGATGTGCCGCGAGCAAATCGTATGCCGGGATTCTGGTTGCCCGTTATTTTCAGGCTCTCGGAGCGGCTGGACCTCTCGCCTTAGGTCCGGCGAGTGTCAGAGGTATATGTTCCTGGCCCATCGTGGTGACTAGGTGGCATGCGATGTTAACCGTTGAAAGACATGTATTATCGCCATCAGCTGGGTAAAATGATCGGCATCAACACCATCCTCCTTGTCATCTCCCCCTTCATTGGTGGTATCATCGGTGGGCCTGTCATCCAGAATCTTGGCTGGCGCTGGTCACAATGGATTTCCGGTATTCTCATGGGCGCTGCTTTCGTTGCGTACCTCTTTCTTGTTCCCGAGGTATGTCACACAACCATCAAGCAATGGGCCGGCCCATCAACCACGATAGCTGACCGACCTCGTCACTGTAGACCATCTATGATCGAGACTCGACCGGTGTCCAGAAGCCTTGGTTCGGCTTCCTCACCCCCAAGCATCGTCACGGGAAATCATTTCTTTTCGTTCTCACCCGCCCTTTCGTCATGTTTGCTTATCCCGCTGTGACCCTCCCTTGTCTATGGTGAGTTTGGAAACGGATCAGAAAATAAAATCAAATGCTTCCGGGTCGCTGATCGTGAGACACCATTAGGTTTGGGCTCGCATATATGCCCCATGTCGGTATTACTTCGGTGATCAGTCTCATTTTCGAGGCACCGCCGTACAATTTCAGCATCGTTCAGGCTGGCTTGACTTTCTTCTCCGGCCTGATCGGTGCGTTCATCGGCGAAATATTTGCAGGTCCACTGGTCGATCGATGGGCCAAGACAGCGATCAGGAATGGGAAAGTCTACCACCCCGAGATGGCGTTCCGGGCTGTGTGGCTGGCGTTGTTTACGATGCCTGTAAGCATAATATTGTGTCGCTCTTCGTTTGTGTGTGTGTGTGTCTCTTTACGTGGATGCTAAGTGTTTCTCAGGTCGGGCTTTTAATTTTTGGAAGTACTATTCAATTCTCCAGCGTTTGGATTGCGCCCCTGATTGGAAATGGCACTTGTAAGCTCACGCGAATGTTCCTCAGGTTTTTCTGTCCATGCCTAACCACAAGATACAGACATTTTTGGCGTTGAGATCATGACAACCGTGGTGCAAACGTACCTAGTCGAGTGCTACCACGAACAGGCCATGGAGGCGTCGCTGGTTCTCAATTTCTTCCGCAACATCCTCTCCTTCATAACGCCCTTCTTCCTGAAAGACTGGATCCATTCCAGCGGAGCGACACTCCCGTTCGGCATCTTCTCTTTGATTGCTGTCGTCACCTTTTTCCCGCTGGTGCTCCCGTTGATCTTCAAGGGGCCAGCAATCAGGGCTTGGTCAGGAAAGCCGAACTGGGGCAAGACTGCTTAGAGACAGTTCTTCAAACGAGTGTATCATTATGTGCAGACAAACAATATGGACGGCGTGACTATCACGGCTAGGGTTATCCCCAGACCTTCAACAACTTCACGTGCTTTATGATACTGAAGGTCCTCTTTCAAATAATATATTGAATACGTTTGGCAGATCATGGCCATTTACAAGTGTGACGTAAAACGACCCGGTTGGTTCCCATGGATAGCAGTTCTGCATTACACTAGATAGTTAATAAGAATAAGTAATCGCTCTCTTCTAGTGCCGAGTACACCACAGTATGCATGTAGTACCTTGCAACCTCTTCGCGAAAGACATTCCTCACCGGACAATGATTTTGTCAGGTTGTAGGGCCATTGCGTTGCTCACCATCAACTGCTTCTGAAACGACTGGCACGAGTCGGCGTGTCTGACGAACGCAACTATTTACGTCCGTGACCAGCGAGATATCGGCGTGGCTGGTGACCTAGCGAGCTCCAACCGTGCAGCCATCTGTGCCGTTCTCGTTGCCGTCTGCATGACTGTGCTGACCAGCCGCCTTATCACGACCACGGCCAGCTCCGTGCCGCCGGCATTGGTTGTGGTCGGCCTGCCCGCGTCTTCCGTCTCCAACTTTGTGACCACCTTGGCCCGAGTACCACCACGCTCGACGAGATTTCCGGTGCAAGAGACCGGATTATCGCCGTGAGTCAACGGGCGTACAAGCAAGCAAACGCAGATGCCCACCGTACCGTCTACCTGGGCATGACTCTCTTCCGCAGCTTGGCCATGATTTTGATGCCGTTGGTTCTCTCTACCGCACAATGAAGAAAACGATCTGGGGGTGGTCACACAGAAAAAGACCGACGATTTTGCAGGTGTAATTATAGGGAGCAAACTCTGGCTGTGGAATCTGACGTACATAGTATTGCTCTTTGAATGCAGTGGCTCGTTACAATGAACACGACGCCTTACGAGGAGACTCGAGTCCTTTTTCTCATGTCTCTAACTGCGTGAGAAAAGCCTTGATAAAATCTACAACAAACCTATCTTTCCCATCCCGCCGCTTTCGCAAAGCCAACACATAATACGTCTTTGCTATTTTGAGGGGGGATTTATATTTATTCTCAAATCAATCGATGCACCCTCTGTTTATAAACAATTTATTTCGATACCAAAAAAAATTGTTTGTTGGGTTCCTCTATCTCTTCCCATTTGAACCTTTTATTACAACTTCTCTATTCGACTTTTACCTCTTTTAAAATTTATGCGCAAAGCATCTCCTAGCCTGACTTGAAACTGTCCAGTTTTACACATTGTACCTCCGAATGGCTGCATACACCGCATAGAGCAAGTCGAGCGCCCCGTAACCGCCGCTGATGAAATTTAGTTCAGACCGTGTACCAGCGGAGCCCGACACCCACGCTTGTTGTTTATATTGGGGATTATTTTTCTGAGACGCACTTTCGTCTTCTGGGGTGAGACAAAGAGTCGCCTGGCATGTTTCCCCGGGAGGCAAGATGACGGTAGCGATGGCAATGACGCGCTGCTTTTCCCCGGTTGTCGGAATTGAAGACCGAACCAGGGCCAAGGCGTAGGACTCTGCTGCGGGCCCTCGGATGGAAATCTTGTGCTTTTTGCTCGCGTCGTTATGGACGAGGGCCACACCGAGGGCCATCTGCTTGCTTCTGGCCTGTGTTCCCGCCTCTGGTGGGATGCTCTGCAAGCACTCGGCACCGCTCGCCTCGCGCAGCATGGCACAGAACACGCCCATAGAGGAGGCTGCAGCGGTCGACGCCGCGATGCCCATCATAACAGCGGTAGTGAGGTCGGCCGGAGACGAAGCGAGAGTTTTTTGATGTGACACCAGCTTCGTAGCGGCATTCACCGACTCTGTGGCGGAGAGGCATGCCGCCGTAGCCACGATGCTGATGGCGTAGCTGTCAATCAAGTGCTGGCGACTCCGGCTCTTTTCGGTTTCCTTTTTGCCTTCAGCCAGGGCGCGCAGCGCGTCCGTGCAAGCGGTGGAACAACAGGCCGCCGCCGCCGCCGCAGCTGCGAGTTTCTGCATAACCGGTGCAATGTCGCCCGAATGGCTCGTGACCGTCGTCGCTCGGTCCGTAGCAGTCTGCACCTGTGCGTCGGCCGCGGCAATTGCGTCGGCCAGCTCGGCGATCATCGCGCTGTATTTCTGCGGGAGAAACACATTGTGAGTAAGTTTGATGGTGTCAACGTCCGGATCGAAGCCGCCCACGCGCTCCTCACTCGTCGGGGGGTGTGAGATTGCTTTGTCGTCCAATGCCATCGGCATGCAGGCCGCTGACCGAGCCGGTGCCCGTTTGTTTCGCAGCCACCCTTTCACCTTATTGCTGAGTGATGACGAAGAAGACATGGTGCGCTCTTTTCGGAATGTGTTTACTGTTGTGTTTTTTTTTTTTTTTTTCTCGTCCACAACTGCAAGATTTGCCGAGATGCACAAAAATGGTAGTGGTAGGAGGTGATATGATGCGGGTCAAAGGATAGAAAAGCAAATTTTGAAGAAAAAAAAGGAAAAGACAGCATACGTAGACTTTCAAATTGTTGACCTCATCGTGACACGGCGATTACGCTGCTCTTTCCGCGTCTGTTACGTCCCGGAGGAGCAAAGGGAGAACTTGTTACTGCTTTCCAGCATTCGAGTCTTTTTTAATTTTATTTATTTTATTTTCCACCTCGAAAGAAAGAAACCTTAGGGTAAACCCCCCCCCCAAAATCGAAGAAATAAAAAAGTGTCATTGACATCGTAGGCTTCAGCTTGCCGTCCAGATCCAGATAATGGCGTTATATTAGTTCTATTACCGTACGGTCGACAGAGAACAGGGAAAAAAGGAACATAAAGAGAACAGTAAAATTTAATGACATTTCAAGACGCAAAACATTCAACTTCACCAACCGGAACGCAGTAAAACAAATGTCAAAGACAGCTCTTCGATGCAGACCACACCGCTTGAATAGACCATGGATCAGCTATCTTGTAAGCTAAAAATTCATATCAGAAATCCACTTCTACTTGCTTTATTACACTGTAGGATCGTACAATGCATGGATGGAGTGCTCCCTACGGAGGAATCTTTCAGTGAACCCTTATTTCGCTTCTACGGGTATTTAACCTTCCAAAAGCGGCTACTCACCCCTACGTCCTAGTATTTTCGTTTACTAACGTTTTCCTTCTCCTCGGTCTTTATCTGGCGGAGTCGTGAGTGACATGACGGCCACGGCTATTGACCCATACAACAATGTTCTGATTGGCGCGGCTGTTTTGCAATATGGTGGTTTCGCTGTCTGTAAGATTGGTCATACAAAACCCGCGTAGAGTCGGCTCTGTACATCACTTTTGCTACACACACACTATCAATTTATAAAGCGGCACAGCTTGTATTTGGCCTAAGACGCCCACCAAGGCTGCCATCAATTCCGTAGGCATATTTTATCTGGAGATTCTCCGCAGTCCAAATTTTGTCAAGAACATAACAACATCATCATCATTGATCCCAATGAGATAGAATACACGTACAATATGAGCGATGGTATCGAGAACCTGGGTCCATACCCTCGGGGCCCATTGTCGTTTGCCGTTTCTGTCGTCGCCAACGTCTCAGGTCACTACCGACAGCTAGCCAACGTACGATACGAGCTACCTGTAGAGAGTCCCAAGACATTCTTGTGCGGTGGTGATGCCGTTCGCCTTTGTCTACGTGTCATCGGGGTCTTCTCCCATCCGGCCAACCGCATCGCCATCGAGGGCGAGTTGTCACTTGCAGCTGATGCCTACACCCGAGGCGGGCTGTCACCGGCCCCTCATTACCTGGACAACGGTTATTCATACCGCATGCACCCTCAGAGAGCGTGGCCGCCAGCACCATGGCTGCGCGGGTTTCCGTTTATTGCACTGGCTCTCGACCTTGCAGCTGTTAACGATCCTTCAACGCAAATATTCGACGCCAACATGAAAGCCGAGCCTCTGGGCCTCGCCTACGGAAACGATAATATCAAGTACGGCGTCGGCATCATCGACATTACCAGCATCGACAACATAGGCTACGGTATCATCGCAGCCGGTCACAAACAGGTTTACATCGACAGAATGATCTTCGAACAAATGGAAGAAAAATACGACTATCTCGTAGAGCCACGCTCACGTTCGCCCCTATCCGCGAAGCAGTACATGGACAGGTTTGGCTATAAACTCGAAAGCCAGCTTGATGTCCGAGCAGTCCATCATCTAGAGACAAAGCTTCTCATACCGCCAGAGACTCTTGAAGGTCTGTCGGATATGTAGAAATTAAAACATATCTACGTGAACAATCGCTAACAATGCTTTTAGCTGTCTGGCCGCTTCCTAAAGAAAGAGAAACAAATACAAGTCTGTCCAGAGAAGCTGATACATCAAACGAAAAGCATATCATCTCACCATTGGCAGATATGGTAGCCGCACGACTTATTAACGCCATTCTCCGAGAAGCAAATAGCGACAACAATCACACGGATAACCCCACGACAAGAATATCTAGACTTACAGGCAATACGGCCCTCATAATGCCCAACTCTAGTGCGCAAGCTACTCTTCGGCAACACCTTCTTCGGAGAGCCTTTGAGCTGCATCAGGCCCACCATGCAGCACAAGTTCAACTTCTGGTTCTTGCATTCGCTGGACAAACGCATCTGCCGTGGGCCTCCTTCACAGGTCTTTCGACAGCGGTGCTCCGAGAAATTCTGCAACATCCAGATATGCAACACGCAAAGTCCATCACACTTTGCATCGATACGATACAAGGCACACCCGCAGAGGTTGTTAAAGTACTGTCCTCGGCACCTGCAAGATTCGAGCATCTGTGCTTTCTCGAGAGCCCGCAAAGGACAAACGATGACGCAGCGACGGAGCTGTACCGGAGCGTTCCTGAACTGTCTCTTCTTCGAAAAGGAGTCCGCATTACACTTACTGGAGCCTGTTCGGCTTCCCTGCGCAACAGAATGTGGATGCCAACATTGAGCACCACTGGACTGGCAAATCACTTCAAGGCGTTCCCTATTCAGAACATATTTGTCCAGTTTCAGTATGGCCCCGACCCTCGGAAAATCAAGTCGTTTCTTCCCTGGTACTTTCACCTGGCCGATACATTGCTCTCGCCAGAGGTGTTTTCAGCTAGTCTTCTTCGTTTCTTGTATCACATAACTTTACAGGGGTCTGAAGGGACTTCCCTCCTGTTTGCCCACAACACGGCAAGTCTATCAGAACTCACATTCAGACCATTAGAGCCCCTGGAGCAGCTGGAGTCCATCACTCGTGGTTTCCAGATTGGGCATCCCGCTGCCGAAAATCTCGCCATCCCTTTCGCTCCATTTGACATGGACAGACGGACGAGAGATTATAACGAAGACAGTTTGAATAAGCTGACCAGTATCCAGTGCTGGCCGCTTGTCCGAGATCGCGTACCGGGGAGCTGGACAGTTGTTGTGTCCGCAGAAGATCATGGCAGTGTTACTTACTCGGACTGGGTCGACCGCCGACCCAACGTTCTACGGTATGCATTTCTACGGATTGGTGACGATGGCCAACCTGACTTGATAGGAGATCTCGATACGTTCTTGCGCTTGACGGCGCCAGACATCGAAGTCAACGTTGTCAACCAAAAGATGGCCGAGTTGGAGGATCTGATGAGCCAAATCCAAAACAAGGAGACCGTGACCGGAGATGCCATATCAGGGAAACGCGTGCGGGTCATTGATAGCAACGAGGCACTCGCTATGTTATCAAGCTTCCCGGACGACGCACGATCCTACGGGCGAGACACGTTGCACACCTGTTTCCTAGAAGGCATGTACAGGTTTTTTGCAGTTTGCAATGCTTCCTCTCTGGTTTACTCATACTAACTACTGCACATAGATCCAGATCTCACGGAACACTGGTACCCTGACATACAAGACCAAAGAGACACTGGTGTCGATACGCACCTACGCCCACAACCCCCCATAGTACCCAAACGACCAAGTGCCTCGTTCGCCAATTTTTGGGATCTGAACAGTGACAGCGAAAGCGACAGTGACAACGAATAAAATACGGTTCGAACTAGTGTAAAGAGTTGTATAGCGTAAGAACTGTATAATATCTGTGGAATATATTACAAAAATCCAACATATATCTATATATACGATCTGTCATTATAACCAAAGCTATCGGTAATTACAACAATCCTGCACTCTGTCCGTACATCGTTGTGAAGGGCCTTGTAGCCGTTACTATTGATATTTTCAATAGCGTGATGACTGGCGCGATAGTTTTTGTCCGCTGTTTGTAAGATTTATATCACGGAAAGCCAGAACTGAATGCCTCACAACCTTGTCGGGTTGTGGCATACTCCGTACAGACGTAATAACAATCCATATATAATAACGTACGATACGATGCCCATTTGACCGCACTGCTGTCAAGGTATGGCTCTTCAAAAAAGCAAAAGAACTAGAATTGGGGTTTTTTTTTACATTTTCATTGAGGGATGCACAAAAATATTATTCTTATTTTTAATTCGTTTGCTTGTTTGTAAGATTTCGTTTGTATACAGAAAAGTAAAGCGTGGCATACAAAAAAAGGCAACAGTTCTTGTTTGCAATTTAATAGATTGATTCGGCTTTTCTCAACAACGCTTCACTTTGATTTTTTTTAATGAATTGTAATGGATGGAAATGGCAAGTTACCGAGACAAGAAAATAAAATGTACCTAGGATATAACCAAATCGTAATCTTGCACCACTACCACAAAGTTCGCCAGCAATCGTAGCTTGTACGAACCCTTCTGCATCTCCGCCGTGGGCGTGTAGGTGACATCCAGATTGGTGTCCGCGGCGGGATTCCACCCCGTCGACACAAGCAGCGATGCGCTTGGTGGCCGTCGCCTGGGCGGGGAACACGAGCGTGCTGAACCATGTGGGCGACGAGACCATGTACGGGCTGCCACTGCCGAACACGGAATAGGTCCATGAATCGGTAGCTAGAGTTGGCCTTGTGGACCTTGAGGTTGCAAGGGGGGAACCAAAGCACTCGATTCGTACAATGCCATCCACGAAGAGAAGTCTGGGTTCACTTGTGATCGAGTAAGCTCGTAAACAATTTGTTTGCACAGCGTAGTTTTTGCCGACACCAGCACTTCCTCGAATCAATGGTCACCGAGGCACGCGTGACGTAATGTTTGTCATCACGTGCGTGGTCACGGACTCCGAGTTTTTTATTGCCCCATTACGAAGGGATCCTATGAAACGGAAAATCACGTGCATCCATCAACGGACAGCGAACATCGGCGGCCACGACGCGGTGTGATATATGACAGTAAAGGCGCTACTGTGCCACCAAGTGACTCACGGCTGGCCAAATCATTGAAAAGGAAACTGAAATCCTGACATAAACACCTGCTCCGTGTTGCCCCAACCGGTGTACCTGACTGGCCGTTTTTTTTCTTCTGTCCCGTTATCTTCCTTTTACCTAGCTCGGCTCTTCCGTAACTAGGGCTTACACGAAAATCTTGCTCGTTGGTTCCTGGGTTCATCTTTTTTTATTTTTATTTTTATTTTTTTCAGTTGCCATTATTTCCTCTCATAACCTCTTCGAAGCCGCTATGGGAGACCTGGTCGTTCCTACAACCGTTGCCAGCAGCAGCAGCGAAAAATTCGAGATGATCGACGGCACGAGCACGAGCAGCGCCACCAGCAGCGGCGGCAAGCCGGAGCCGGCGGCGAAGCCGAGCCGGACGGTCAAGGCAGGCCTGGCCCAGATGCTCAAGGGCGGCGTCATCATGGACGTGACAAACGCCGAGCAGGCCCGCATCGCCGAGGAGGCCGGTGCCTGTGCCGTCATGGCGCTCGAGCGGGTGCCCGCCGACATCCGCCGCGACGGCGGTGTCGCCCGCATGGCCGACCCGGACGTCATCCGCACCGTGCAGGCGGCCGTCACCGTGCCCGTCATGGCCAAGGCGCGCATCGGCCACTTTGTCGAGGCGCAGATCCTCGAGGCCCTCGGCGTCGACTTTGTCGACGAGAGCGAGGTGCTGACGCCGGCCGACCACACCCACCACATCGACAAGGACAACTTTGCGGCGCCCTTTGTGTGTGGCTGCCGCGACCTGGGCCAGGCCCTGCGCCGCATCGCCGAGGGCGCCGTCATGCTGCGCACCAAGGGCGAGGCCGGCACCGGCGACGTGTCGGCGGCCGTGACCCACGTGCGCGAGGTGCGCCGGCAGATCCAGGCTGCCCAGGAGACGCTGGCCCGCGACGGCCTGCCCGGCCTGCAGCGCATGGCCGTCGCCCTGGACTGCGACGTCGAGCTGCTGGCGCAGACGGCCCGCCTTGGCCGCCTGCCCGTCGTCACGTTTGCCGCTGGCGGCGTGGCCACCCCCGCGGACGCCGCCCTGCTCATGCAGCTCGGCTGCGACGGCGTTTTTGTCGGCAGCGGCATCTTCAAGTCCGGCGACGCGGCGCAGCGCGCCCGCGCCATCGTGCAGGCCACGACGCACTTCAACGACGCGAAGGTGCTGGCCGAGGTCAGCGCGGGTCTCGGCGAAGCCATGGTCGGCATCAACTGCGACTCGCTGCCCCAATCTGGTCGGTTCGCCGAGCGCGCCTCGTAAGCAGAACGTGGTTGGTGTGTGCTTGAGTGGCAGGTAGGGGGTCAATCGGTGTCAGGAAAAAGGCCACCGTACCGGCAGCTGAACACGTTTCACCCAAAAAAAAAAAAAAGCTACTACGTGGTCATTCATGTTGTTAGTCATTACTCATTCAACATATGCTGGGCGAAATTGGTTCGATAACAAAACAAAAGTCTATGGAGGTATAAAACGGCTAAATGAGAAGAGTTACAAACGATCCAGTCCATCGCGAGAAGTCTATACAGGTGGAAATATGCTTTCAGAAACAATAATACAAGTATCGTGACGAGAAAGCGAGAGCA
Organism: Niveomyces insectorum RCEF 264; assembly: GCA_001636815.1. NCBI lineage: Eukaryota > Fungi > Ascomycota > Sordariomycetes > Hypocreales > Cordycipitaceae > Niveomyces > Niveomyces insectorum. The sequence continues at coordinate 1,518,495 of AZHD01000002.1, forward strand.
CGGATCCCGTCACGCCTCGCCCAGAGAGGGTATGCAAAACCATCATTCTTTTTGCGCAACCTTACCCGGTACCCTTGACAGGCTGTACCGGACGATCAAAATATGAAAGGGCTTGATGACAGTCATGTAGGCCTTGCCAAGGAGCCCATGGCAATGAACCATTGTTGTTGCGACCACCTCTTTGCCGGGATGGTCGTCGCCGCCGTTTTGCCAGCCGTCGCTGGCTTTTCTGTCTCGTACCAAAATGGATGTTTGGAAGTCGAGATGTTTGTCCTTCTCGCCAAGGACAGTCTCGGTCTCTGTGCGCGCGATGACGGGGAAAATGCCGATGGTGTCGACGCCCTTTCCTTGCGCCCCCGTCTGCATGTCGTGGGAAGTTTTCACGCCGTACAAGGACATGGCGCGGTCCCGGATCCACATCAACATGAAGAACCAGGCGGGTGGCTTGCCAAACAGCGCATGGGCGAGCACATCCGGTCTGTAATCTTTGGATCGCTGTGCTGGAAGGGGTATGGCAAAGGCGTCGACGTAGTACGCCGACTTGTAGAGCGGACTCATTCTGCTTTCCGTGGGCCAAGCGACCCGGCGAACAAGGGAAAAGGGCATTTTGAGAAGAGGGTCTGTTTTGCAAAGTCGTCGTAGCTCATGATGAGCACACTTCGAGGTAGGGCAGAAAATACGATGCAATTAAATAAACGATAGTGAACGGGAGTACCGGGACGGAGCAAACCGGGTAAGCTACAGCACGGCAGACCCGCTGTTAACGTTGAACAAAGGCAACGCACGTCTTCGTACAGGCTACAGCTACTCCGTGCATATGTAAAGATTCACATTTTGATTTTCTTATAAACCTTTACTTCGTTTCAGTAGCGAATACTCATTGAAGACAACCCTGTAGTCATTTTATGCGCTTTACTGAGGTACGCAAGAAAAGCATTTCGACGTTGTTCTATCATTTGGTGATTTTTTATACAGCCGCCTCCTGTGGCTACGTCAGATGCCAAGTATCCAAGACCATATCTTTCCGTGAAATACTGATACTGAGCTTTATTTTCCATTATTCTACGGGGCATAACGACCTCTTTATCTTCCCTCTTTCCCGTAATTGCGCGTGCTTCAGACGTGCAGCTTTTCCATGTTCCAGAATCTGCTGACCGAAAACGGAAGACAATACTGAAAAAGACTGTATGGAGAAATTGACAAAGTAAGAGATATGTTCGTTGTCGAGATCGCGAAACGAAAGGAGAAAATTGCAATGCTCGCGCAGCATTAAGGGGTCAGGGCCTCTAACAGCTCCCTTCCGTCGGGTTAACCTGGCATGTAAGCAGGAGGCGCTAACAGCAGGGCTCGCATACGCTGACGGAAAATGTCGGCCCTTGTCCGCAAAATGACGGCAATTTTCGCCGTCTCCGTCCGTCGTCCGTGTCCACCACCTCACGTTGTCCAAGGTCCCATACTCAACGCACAGCATCTCCCAAACGGGACCGGCCCGACATACCGACAGATATGCCAAACCAAAGTCCTATTGAAGGTGTAGCGCGTGCCCGACGGGCATGCCATTTTTGCCACAAGCGCAAGATCAAATGCAACAGGGAACTTCCCGCGTGCTCCGCCTGCCAGCGGTAAGGTTCTCCAGATACGAAAAAACAGAGAAAGCGGATTCTGATTCTGTTGTTAGCCACCAGCAGGCCTGCTCGTTCGGAGACGACTACGCGCACGTCTCCACGGATGGACGAGCGGCGTCCGATTCGTCGGCGGCGACGGCCGTTGACAATGCGGTCCCGCCGCTGCAGCAGAGCCAGCAGGACCGCAGCGGCGTCGCCAGCCGGTTCCTGGACTACGACGTCTTCCAGCGCGGCGAGGCACACCTGCCGCCGACCCTCCGCGTGCCCAGTCTCATTCCAGACTACGTGAAGCCGTTCGTGGACGGCCACGCACGCTTCAAGCAGATTGCCACGCACTACTACCAGCTCGTCCACCCCTGGCTACCGATCGTATCCAAGCGGAAGGTCTACGATCACCTGCTCAACCCGCTGTTGCCTCTGCGTGTTGATGCTGTTTTCCTGTGCCTGTGCATGCAGCTCGTTTCCCAGCCGCCGGAGACGGAAAGCCCCTGGACGCCACAGTACCGTGCTGCGACGCGGTTCTTCACGGACGTCCAGGCCGCCGGGGTCTTGTCGATGGAATCCCTGCAGGGCTGCATTCTGCTGGCCACCTATGAGATGGGACACGCCATGTACCCTGCGGCGGAGGTGTCGATCGGGACTTGCCTCAAGTGTGCCCTCGTGCTGGGCATGGGCTGGACTGCCTCGAGCAAGGATGCGCTCGTTGCAATGTCGTGGGCAGACACCGAGGAGCGCAGACGAACGTGGTGGGCCATTTTCATATTAGAACGGTTTGTGCAGTCATACCAAGTCAGCGCAGTGCTACAACCTTTCAAAACGCACGGCCAAAAAATAATTAACCGAAGAGCATCGCAGAACCGCCAACCTCGGCCGTCCCCAAAGAGAGCTCCTCGCGCCGGAGCCTACGTTGGCTGAACAACTGCCCTCCCAAGAGAAGGAATGGGAATCGGGCAGGCCCGGCGACGCTGTCTTCACATTGTCGGCTCCGCCCGAATCACTCGGCCGCTACGCCAGTGTTGTGCAGGCGACGTACCTGCTCAGCCGCGTCTTCGGCCACGTCCAGGATTTGTCGGTCGATGTGCGTCTTCGCGAGGAAGAAATGGTGCAGCTCGACAAGACGCTCCACGCGTTGATTTTGTATTCCGAATCCAATGCCGGGACCACGCATTCCATCATCTGCTGCCAAACGGCAATTTCCTTCTGGTACGTGCTCCCTGGGCTCGGCGGCTCCATTCACGTTACGAACACTGACATGGGCGTACCCAGTGCCCTCTTCACGCTTTCCGCACCCTACCTCGCGCACACGGAACCGACTTTGCGCCGGCACGCGGAAGCTGTGTCCGACAATGCCGCCTATGTGGCATTGGCCGTCGCCGAAGCGTACATGGGCGCGCCGACCATGGACATGAAATACGGCGACATTCCGCCCTTTGAACTGCCGTGGCTGTACATGGCCGGGCGGTGGTTCCTCGAGAAGGGTTCTCTGCGGGATTTTGGCGCGATCGAGCGCGCCCTAACACGGCTCAATACAAAGTGGAAATCCGCCGGTATGTTTTTTTATTTCGATTGCTTTTGTCTACTGAGAATTGTCATAACTGAAATCTTGGCTCTTCAGGAATTTACCTGGAACTGCTCGTTGCACGGCGAATTATGGGCCCTACCCCTGGGTAGACGTCGTCAGAGCACCGAATTTTTTAATTATTGTGTACTGGTTAGCAATCGCCTTTCTTGTCCCCATCGGCGTATTTCAATACACATGTGTTTTTTTTTTATTCTAGGTCTAATCTAGCAAACAGAGACAATCGTCACGCGAGCGCAACTACACCGTCCGCCTCTTACGAGGCGGCCCGCAAGTCTTCGGTGTTGTTCAGGATGCTGTCCTCGAGCGAGGTCCACCCCGGCCGCCCGATTTCCCGCAGCAGCTGCTCGGCGCGGTCTCGGGGCTTGATCTCGCTCGCATAAGGGGCACCGGCAAAGTTCTCGGCAAATTTGTGGCCCGGGTTTTGCTTGCGAAGGACCGCCAAAACCTTGTCCCAGTTGATCGGCTCCGCAAAGCCGAAGATGCGCTCACTCTTCACGTCGGGCAGAATGGCGGCGGCCACGTGGAGACGACCGGTATCTTCCACATCGATAAAGTATTCTGGACCTTAGGTCAGCATGCATGTAGTAGGGCAAGATACCCATCGACGCAACAGGTAAATCACCACTTACGGGGATCGTGAAACGGCGGGGGAAGGGTTGCTCCCTGCCAGAGCATAGGGATCAGGCCCGAAGAGGATGCATGGCCCTGGTTAACGGGGTCGAGGCTCTTCCCGAAGTTCATGTTCGGCAGCACTACTTATGTTTAATATGGCAAAACAAAAAAAGAGAAAAGCCCCAGGCTATCGTAAACTCACCTGTGTTAACGACGAGATCCGGCCGTTTCGCCTTGTTTTCTTCGTGGTACTTCCAGACAGCCTGCTCGGCCTCGACCTTGCTGGCGGAGTAAACGGCACTACTCCGGTCCGGCGTGTACGGCGGCGGCGCCCAGGCGAGGGCCACGGCGTCCTCGCTCCACGTCTTTTCCGTGATCACGCGGCCTTCAGCATAGGCTTCTTTGCCGGCGGGAAGCGTGGCCGAGCTCGAGGACGTGAGCACGAAGCGCTTGACGCTGGGTTCGGCGTAGGCTGCTTTGAGGGCCGTGACAGCGCCGGCGACAGCCGTGGGAATAACCTTGTTCGGATCGGGGTCAAAGGACATGACGGAGGCGACATGGACAACGGCCGCGACGCCTTTTATGAAAAAAAAAAAAAAAAAGAAAAATAATATCAGCATGCAGGGGCGTCTTACGGGGAATACATTAGCGGGATCGGTACCTTTAGCAGCCTCGGCGTAAGCACCTTCAACGGTCATGTCTGGAACCGAGACTAGCTCGAAGTTGCCGGGTCCGTAGGTCTTATCAAAGTACGTGCTGATCCACGCATTCTTTGCCGTGTCGCGGACCGTGCCGCGGACCTTGTAGCCATAGTGGACGAACTGGTTCGCAACGTGGGAGCCGATGAACCCGTTGACGCCCGTCACCAGCACGGTCGACCCCTTGGGCACCGCAGGATTGTCGAGTTTTGCCATGGTGGAAAGTGTATGCAGGGAAAAGTATCGGTCTGAGAGACTGTGAGATCCGTCTTGCGGAACTTCTTCACAACTACCGACGTTGAGTGCTGGAGCACTACTTATATATCTCTCTACACGTGCTTTCTAGCTCATTCCAATAGAATAATCAAGTGTATTTCTAATTCTTTCTTCACCGGGTTGCTTGGCACGGCTGTCCAACCATCAAGCGAGAGGCAAAAACACGGCTGGAAGCAAAAAACCCGCCGAGTATCCGCGCCGAGGGTCAAAAGCCAACGGGAGCAGCACAGGTCCCTCTCCTGTCCGTCTACCCCGTAGGCATATGTGTACGGATCCGGAAGCAAATCCCCTTCCGTGTTGAAAGGGAAAGATCCTCGTAGAATTAGCAATCACTGTCGGTCTACGTCATGCAGTCCTGAACTTTCCTTTTTCTGATCATAACCGTCGACCACCTCCAGCGCCGGTTGCAACATATCTCCACTAGCATGGTACGTGCTGCCTCGCATATGGAAAAGTGTGACGCGGAAACGGGTCCGCAGCTCTCAAATTATGCATCGGCTCTGTTTGGATCCGCACGGAAGTACGGAAAACGCATGAAAGTGAAGGCTGTTGTTGGTCGCTCTAGACGGCCTATGGCGAAATTTGACGGACATTGGCGGACATTGGCGGACATTGGCGAAAACAGACGGATATGACGGATATGACGGACGGGCCACAGTAAATTCTCCGCTGTCTACCACCATCCACCGTCCGGGTTCCTCCGCAGTTTAAGTTTAGTACCCGCGGGACAAAACTGTTGGCGCCATTTCCATCAACTCCGTAGTCGTAAGAGCGGGTACCCAGAGCGGCATCCGGGGCCTAAAATTGAACCGCATCTTCTCATCATGGGCGTTCTCTCGTATTTACATTGAAGGCAGTCGTCCATATACATAGGGAGACACGGCTGTAGCAACTAAAAACCGGCATATGAGATACGCTTTCATATCTAGATGATTCTCTAGAAAAGAAAGTCAGGCACTCTCAGTGGGGCTTGATAAAAAATATATTGTACCCTAGGTCCACCACATTAGCATAGAGACATGCATAAAAATTCCTTGGTGATTTCCCATACGCAGACATGCTCTCTTGCGATCGGTCCGTCGGCTGCTGTGCGTCATTTCCCTTGAATTCTGATGTTCCCGAGCTGAAACCCAAATAAAAAGAAAAAAAATCAACCACAATAGCATAAAAACACGTATAAATATTCCTGTTGATATCCCACACGCAGAGTTGCTCTCGTCGCCGTCGAGATCGGTCTGTCGGTTGCCATTCGTCATTCCCCTTGCAGTAAGTTCTGATGTTTCTTCCCCAAACAGCACTCGCTGTGAACCACAGAAAAAGAGAAAGGCTGCTAGTCGCAGCGGTCAAGGTCATCCTCCTCACTACCATCGTCGCTGGTCTCGTCTTCCTCATTGCCCTCATCATCAGCCCGACCACTAATTGCAACACTGGCGAGCGTGGCCAGGGTTGTTGCGGTGTCGTCACTCTTGACGGGAAGGGCTTCAACCGAGGCCTTGTCAATGCCCCAAAATCTACCAGCCTCGTCTTCCGAAAGGCAGCCCAACTGCGTCGAAAACTTGAACAAAATGGACTTCTTCAGATATGGCCCCGGCGAGGCCCACAATGTCTTGCTCGGGCTCGGGAGGATTTGCAGATCCTCGAGATAGCCCGGAACTTCCGCCCGACGTTTTCGCAGCACAGAGATGACAAACTTGAAGTACAAATAGCGCTTCGAAGGCCGAAAATCGTTCTTGAACTTCAGCCGTCTGCCATGCAACTCGTCGCCCCACACGGGGGCCATGCGGCCTTGACCAATGTCTTTTGTGAGCAAGAAAAACCGAAATTCTGGTTCCTTCTCGGATTGACCAACAGTGACAATGACGGCCTGTGCGGAATCGAGCAACTTCGCGTACGACGGGTGGAGAATGATGCCGTTCTTGACGTTCCAGATGTGCTCTTGGTCGTCTCCGAACAATGCCTGGGCGGTCCTCTCTCCGACATTGACGTCAACGATGTGGGCAGCGACGGCGTTTTCGACGTACGTCTGCGCGACAGGACACCAGCAGAAATGCGCCGCTTCGTCCTCCGCAGCATCGTAGGCGTCAAGAAGCTTCTTGCGAAAGGCTTGCTCCTGTTGCCGTGTTCTCGTTGCCTCGGCCGGCCCTTTGGCAAAGGCAACGTCGAGGTCGCCGCGAATTGCGGAGTCGATGTATGCCCCGTCTTCGTGAGTGCCCCGTGTACCAGACAGCAGGTCGTCGCAGAAGCGACCAGCGAGCTGCGCACCCTTCGTGCGCAGAATAGAGACATGGGTCAGAAGCATCAATTGTTTCTGCAGGTATTTTGCTTTCACCGGTTTGAATTCGGCGGCCGTCAGGCCAATGTCGCCGGACATCCATTTTTCGACGAGGAATGAAATTTGACGGGTGATGCCCTCGAGCTCGGCCTCCAGCTTCAGTTGTTCATGTTGAACATTTCGATACGAGTTTGCCAGCAGGACGACCCGTTTTTCAAGCCCGCCCTTGGCGGGCGTCACGGGCGCTCCAGGCGTTGTAGATCTTTTCACTGGCACAATGTCACTGGCGCTGTGCTATCAATTAGAACCTGTATATTCACAGCCACGCGGTCACACTCCAAAGATGGGCCGAACCTGTGCGGAGTGCTTGTCTCAGTCGCTTCTTCGCGGTTCGCCATTGTCTCTAAAGTGTCGGTGGGCTGTTCCTGGCGCAGACGCTGTAACAAATCAAATGTCCTGCCTGGTGGCTTGCTGGAAGGTGTGTGTGGGTCGTTGGAGGAATGGATGGCAGGGTGAAACGAGCCGCTGTAACCATTAATTTTTTTTCCCTCTGTCTTCCTGTGCGTCCACTAAAACCGGCTTTGGAGCCCCATGATTCTTTTGTCATGTGACTGATAAGTAATACCTACAACAACGCGTTCGAGTCGCGTCGCGTCAGAAAGCAGCTTTAATACAGCGCAGTCCAGAACTTTATCCAATGATCCTCACTTCCTCGACCAGAGACCTCCTTTTCAACCGAACGCGACAGCATGACGCTCAACGAGGTGCACGAAGAATACCAGTATCTGGACCTTGTCCGCGAAATCTTGGAGAGCGGCGAACGACGGCCTGATCGGTAGGTTGGCCTTTTCCATGTTTGTTCGTTGGCATTGTTGGCCGGCAGAAACACAAAAAATAAATTCTAAAAATAAAAAAAATCTGCAGAACAGGCACTGGTACCCTCTCGATCTTTGCACCCCGGCCCTTCAAGTTTCGGCTCAACAAACATGGCCGCCCCATTCTTCCCTTGCTCACCACGAAACGTGTGTTCCACCGCGGCGTCCTCGCCGAACTGCTCTGGTTCGTCCGGGGCGACACGTCGTCCCGCGCACTGAGCGACGCCGGGGTCAAGATCTGGGACGGCAACGGCTCCCGCGAATTTCTCGACAGCGTGGGCTTGTCGCACCGCGCGGAGGGCGACCTGGGCCCCGTCTACGGCTTCCAGTGGCGGCACTTTGGCGCCGAGTACGTGGACGCATCGACGGACTACACGGGTCAAGGCGTGGACCAGCTGGCCGACGTCATCCACAAGCTGCGGACGGATCCCTACAACCGCCGCATCATCCTGTCGGCGTGGAATCCACGAGATTTGCCGAGCATGGCCCTGCCACCGTGCCACATGTTTGCCCAGTTTTACGTGTCGTATCCGCGCGAACAACGAGAACAACAACAGCAGGAACAAGGACAAGGGGGCGCGAACGGCACGGCGACACAGACAGTGCAGGGGCATCTGCACTGCCAGCTGTATCAGCGGTCCTGCGACATGGGCCTGGGGGTGCCGTTCAACATTGCGAGCTACGCCCTCCTCACACACATGATCGCCCACGTCTGCGATTTGGTTCCCGGAAGCTTGACGCATGTTATGGGCGATGCGCACGTGTACGTTGATCACGCGGACGCGCTGCGGACACAGCTGGAGCGGGAGCCACGGGAATTTCCGGAGCTCGAGATTCTGCGCGATAAAGGAGGCAGCATTGACGGCTGGAAAATGGAGGATTTCGTCATCAAAGGATACGACCCCCACAAGTCGATTCCAATGAAGATGTCCACCTAATTAGCCGGCGAACTTGATTTTCGGTGCAGCATGCAGCAATCGCCCGTACGGATGCATACAGACAGCATTGCTCCTCCTGGCATTTCCACGTGACAATTTTCTTGTTGACGAACACTGCTATTTGTTCTGTGCTATTGCATCCTCGTTGCCAAGCAGGTCTGAAAGCTCCTAAACGTTCTCGTATCTGCCAACCTGTCGTGATGTGTCCAATTCATTTTCGATGTTGATATTGCCGAGCACAGAAGGCTTTCAGTCTAGAACCAACAATCTAGGCAAAACGTGTGATTTGGATTCCACTTCCAAATGCCACATTTGCGGCCACACTCAACGCAGACTGATGAGTGCAAGGTTCTCGTAGCTTTGATGCACATTCTCCAATTCACTATCAAATCTGAGGACGTCCTTTGCTGCCACAATCCCCAGACTACGATTCATGAAGTCTACGGCTCTTTTTTTCCGACTCCCAGCAAACAACCCCTACGTCCCTTTGAGCAAATATCCATCATCAACAGCAAAACTCTTATTTCTTCGGGCGGAAGGTTCAGTGCTGCTTGCTGCACAAAAAGTTTGGCTCCCAGGACGTCCAGCACTTTCAACCAAGTCGAAGGTTGACAGTAAACCGGCCAATTAGGCGACGAAACAAACAGGTTCTCAAGGCCTGGATTCGTTGGCGAATAAGGAGATCCTGCGGGAATTGGAGAGGGGAAACAGTTGACGCGGCGCGCCGTTCATCGGCATTCTCCGAGGCCGGACCCTATCTTCGGCTTATAATCCTCCGCACACACCCGGCAAACGCCGTTACGCCTTTCTTGACAGTGTGTCTTCAGGGACAGAACGATTCATCTGCTTCTCTCATCACCTCACCCACAAGAGACGGCAACCGTGACGATATCTGCGACCATGTCGACGGCCTGCTCCCTCCCCGTTCCGAACTCCACGCTGCCCTTTTGGCGGACGGAGCTGCACGAGCTCGACAGTCACCGCGGCAGCACCGATCTGCCGGCGGAGACCGACGTCGTGATCATTGGTGCCGGTTTTACTGGCGCTGCTTTTGCGCATTACCTCTACAAGGACAACCCGTCCCCGCCCTCCGTGACCATCCTGGAGGCCAGGGAAGCCTGCTCCGGGGCCACCGGCCGAAATGGTGAGTCTGGTTTGCTCAGTTCTGCTGGTACTGCTGGCAGTTGGGAGTATGCGTGCGGTTTGGGGCCCCGCTGCCGGGGGTCGCTGATGGCCGACGCTCACGCGCTTAGGCGGCCACGTACGGCCCAACGTCTACCTCAAACTGCCAGGACTCATCAAAAAGTATGGCCTCGACGCCGCCTTGGAGGCCGCCCGGTTTGAGATTGCGCAACTCGCGGCCGTCAAGGACCTCGTGGAGACGGAGAAAATCGACTGCGAGTTCACGCTGGCCCGGACGTGCGACGTCATGCTGGACGAGGGCCTGGCCCGCGAGGGGCAGGCGGCCTTTGACGAGCTGGTCCGGTCCGGCGTGGCCGACCTGTCGGACGTGCAGTTCATCACGCCGCCGAAGCGCGCCGAGCGCGTTTGCGGCGTCAAGGGCGCGCAGGCGTGCTGCACGTTCCCCGCCGCCCACGTCTGGCCCTACAAGCTGGTCATGCACCTGCTCGCGGGCGCCGTGAGCCGGGGCGCCAACCTGCAGACCCACACGCCCGTGACGGCTATCACGGACGAGCCGCTGCTGGTGCCTGGCAGCAGTAACAGCAGCAGCAGCAGCAGCAGCGGCAGCAACGGCCGCCGCTGGCGGGTGACCACGCCGCGCGGCACCGTCGTGGCGAACAAGGTCCTGTTGGCGACCAACGGCTACACCGCGCACGTGGCGCCGCAGTTTGCGGACCACATCGTGCCCGTGCGCGGCATCTGCAGCCACATCCAGGTGCCCGCGGACCGCGTTGCGCCCTTCCTGCCGCAGTCCTATGGCCTCCGCTACGGCCCGGCGCTGTACGACTATCTGATCCCGCGCAACGACGGAAGCATCGTCGTCGGCGGCGCCCGGTCGCGTTTCTGGCACGACCGCACGCACTGGTACGGCGTCACCGACGACAGCAAGCTGATCGAGCCGGGCGCGCCGTACTTTGACGGCCTGATGCAGCGCACCTTCATTGGCTGGGAGAACAGCGATGCCTACACCAACAAAGTGTGGACCGGCAGTACGTCTGCCGTCGCGTTTAACCGTGTTCTATGCAGCCAGCACAAGATAAACTCGCTAACCGTGTTATTTGTTCCTACAGTCATGGGGTACAGCTCCGATTCCTTGCCGTATATGGGCGAGGTGCCAGACAAGCCTGGCCAGTTCATTGTCGCGGGCTTTTCCGGCCACGGTATGCCTCTTATCCTGCTTTCTGCGAAGGGCATCGCGCAGATGGTCAAGGACGGCACGCCATTTGAGAAGACTGGCGTGCCGGCACTCTTCAAAGCTACCAAAGAGCGACTGGCTAGCACGAAGAATGATATTATCAAAGGCCATGATGCTGTATTCACGACGAAACTTTAGAGCACAACTATAGTGTGTGCACAGCTATGTTTGTCTTAGAAGTGGTAGCCCTTGAATCTGAACATAGATTTGATACCATTAAAAGACGACATGCTTGCTGTGCGATTTTCTCAACGCTCTTGATTCGGTTGGAGTCAAGCCGAGAGCCCTGTGCTGTGGTAGAATTGCGGTTTAATTTTTTATATTCTATCTTCGCTATGCCTTCACCGCAGTAAACCATTCCATTGGAACTCAAGACATTTTCCTTTCATGGAACTCCTCCTCCTTCATCTCACGCGCCCAGCTCGACCAAGGACGTCACGGTATCGTTCACAGATTCCTTCAGCGTCCGGAACTTGATGCCCAGAACCGTTTGTGTGCGGCTGTTGTCGAACCCGAAAATATCCGCCGGCAGGTCCTCCTTCAAGTCCTTGGGCAGCTTGTCCTCCAGCTCCGGGTGCGTGGCGCGGACGGCGTCCACGATCCGTTTGCCCGAGTAGTAGTCGGAGACCACGAAGAAGCGCTTGCCGCCCGCTTCGGGCACCTCGATTGCCCGCACGTGTGCGAGGGCCAGATCGCGCACGTCGGTGAAGATCGGCCCGCCGCGGGGGGGGATGACATCGGAGTTGACGTGCTTGCCCTGGATGATGTCCCGGATCAGCAGGTTCGACGTGTTGAGCCGGTCAAGGCTGGCGAGGTGGTGCTCGACGGGGCCGAACACCAAGGGCGGGCAGATGGTGCTCAAGTCAAAGTTGGGCTTCTCGTTGGCCACAAAGTCCCACGCGGCCTTTTCCGCAAATTTCTGTTTTCCGTTGCAAATTGATTGCCCCGTCAGCCCGAGAAAATTGATGGAGCGGCAGCTATCCGTAAAAATCAAAAAATCAAAAAATCAAAAAATCAAAAAAAAAATCAAAAATCAAAACAAAACACGAAAAGCATACCTTGCTTCCGCGGTATGCCATGGCCTTCACCGTCGTAGCCTCTTCCCAGGTGATGGGGTTCCAGTCCGCCTCGCTGTAGACCTTGGGCACGTCCTTGGTCCGCATGATGGCGGCAAAGGACGACGTCACGACGACGCGCTTCACGCTCGGTGCGTGGGCCTTGATGGCCTTGAGGATGCCGGTCGTGCCCTTGATGGCCGGGTCGAGGACGTCCTTGACGGCGTCGTTGAAGGCATCCGGGAACGGCGATGCAGTGTGAATGACGTAGTCAAACGGGGGCTCGGCTTGGACGGCCTAGTTTTGTGAAAATGTCCGGGGGCGTCCGTCAGCACTACGAGTCAGAACGTTGTTTCGCCGCGTAAGACGGCCCGCGCCCCCACCCCAGACAGAAGCAAACACGACGCAACCCGTACCTTGTCGAACGCGCCCTCTTGCGCAATGTCGCTCACGACAACGTACGACAGCTTGCCCTTCGCCGAGGTACCAACGGCCTCCAGGATCTTCTCGCCCTTGGCGGCGGAGCGCACGGTCGTGACCACCGAGTGGCTGGCCACCAGAAACAGAAACGGTCAGTAAGTTGCAATGCGATCTGGTACATACGAAATCCTTGACGGCTCGATGAGAACACATACCCACGCTCGAGCAGCACGTTCAGCACATGGGCGGCGATGAACCCGCTGCCGCCTGCAATGGCCTGTCAGCAAATTTCACGGCACACATCGTGCTGATGGTGATCGTATTGCCGCCCTCTTACCGGTTAAAAGAACCTTGCTCATTTTGGCTATCGGTTTTTGCAATTCAGACGTTTCGAAGTAAGGAACGTTGAGTTTTGCGTGGTATCAGCAAATTGTGCTATTTTGTCTGAATTTTTTTCTTCTTTCTTCTCAAAAAATAAAGATTGCGTCAAACACTGCCCGCGGAATATGAATTGCGGCCAAGTTGCTAGCAAAGTAACTAACGCCTTCACGGGCCCATATTTTGCGCATTATAAATACAGCACAACAACCAACTATGGGCGCACTGTCGGCTTTCACCCGGGATAGGATGTGCCCCCGCTTTCCCTCCATGGCGGAGCAACCCGCAATGCAAAACCTGGCCTTGCCGAAATCGGTCTACGTACGGGACCGGCGACACTGAATCAGCTTGTCGAGATTCATGGGTGGCTTCGCAACTGTGATTCGCTCAAACTTCAGGAGTTTACAAGCCCCAGACTGGTGTAAGTTCAGTCGGCAGGTCTGCGCAGGTTTCACCGTAGTATATTTGCATTGCATGTTTTCGTCTGCGGTAGATATTTTTCTCCAGTGAAATAACCTTTGTATCCGCTCTAATCTGCAACAATCGGTTTCTAACATTTTCGTAGGGCTTCACCAGCTTTGATTTTTCGTTTTTTCCCAGCTATCCTCCTTGCTCTCCTCTCCCGCCCCGGCAGGCTGCATAGCCGGACCGAACGACATGCTTCCCTGGGGGGCCGCCGGGGCAACGTAGCGGCGGTTTCGTCGGCGTCGACGAATCCCATTATGAGCACTCAACATTGTACTAATATTAATGTACGTAAAGCTTTATGTGGAAAACGGCTGCCTCTCAGGTTATAACTGAAAACCGGTCGCCTCCCAGGACCCGGCCGGCGACCATCAGCCGTTTGTTTCGTCGTTCTTTTCGCAACTGCACCTTGGCGCCATTGCTCCTTGAGCTATAAAAAGGCGGCAGGTGTTTTTAAGAACAACCAAGAGAAGTAGCTTTGGAAACTATGAAAAGGCGTGTCGAAGCACGGCTTGCAGGATGTTTACTCTAATTACGGGGTCTTTATGAAATCTGACGCCAGGGGCTCGTATCTCCGCCACTCAGGTAAAATATGCTTCTTCTGCCGTTAGAACCTGTCAACCATCTTCCCTGGACCCAGCCTCTACGATCAGATCTGAGATACCACGCTGGTAGAATAAAATCAAAGCCGTAATTCAACGTGATTGGATTTAACTGGTTGAACCGGCATGAGCGGGGTTGTTGGAAACTGTTGCATTGCTGCCTAGATCAAACATTTGAGAGCCCTTCCGCAGAGACCGATAAACACTCGAGCATCTACATCCTCTTGCAAAACCAGGTGGTCATCTTTCTTTACAATCAATAATCGCCTGGAAAACCCGAGTCGCTTCGCTAACAATCTCGCCGTCTTGGAAGCAGAACCGAGAAACTCACATTCCAAACTCTCCTGCTTCCGCATTCATCCAAAAACCTTGTCGTAACACGCTTCGAAATGTCTTCCGCTCTGAAAAAACTTCTGAAGCAGCTGACCAAGCTTGGGATGAAAAACGTTGGCAAGACTAAAGTGGAAGAATTCGCCAAAAACGGCGAGAGTTGGGTCACTGGTTTTATCAACCTTTCCCAGGACATGAAACAACAAGTGAGAAGGCTATACTGCTGCTGTCGATTGCATTCCAACACTAATGTATTTGTAGTATGGTGTGAGCGGGTTCGACATTCAGTAAGTGGCGAATAATCCGTTTCTATTCGCCTTGCACGGCAACAGGGGAATTCTGACATTACATCTCCAGAGGCTCTAGGCCACACATGTCCAGTAATGACCCGAGTGATACGAAAAAAACAGTCACGATTGGGTTTTACTTGGATAAAGCCCGCTACCTCTCGGCCCACTTGCACGAGGACGGGACTTACAACTTTTGGGAGAGTCGAAAAGGCAAGGGTAAAGACAAGGCCAACGAAGAAGCAAAAGGTTCGAGCAGCAAGAATCCGGCCACCGCAAGCAGCAGTGAGGGGATAAAGGGCTCGCTCTCAAACATCGAGTACAAAGATAATACTACTGTCTATAGACACTCAGATGGCATTCTCTATCTAGTCTATGAGGATGAACAAACTGGAGTGGTTTACTACATTGACGGAACGGGCGCGAGGCATGACTTAGAATGAGGGCACAAGATGCTCAAAAGCACCTTTTGAAATCATGGGGGTATATTTTTGTGTGGAGAAGATTTGCAAATACTCACCGCCTGCCTAAACTTTTATTTTCACGTGACCTTATGGCCGCTAAATTTGTTGGCATAAAACGTAAACCCACGCCACAGTGTACAGCTGGCGTGTTTTGCGGAAACTTTATCAATCAGGCGGCAATGATTTCAACAAGATCTTTCTTGAAACCGGTCGGTCCACCTCGGAAGCTGTATCTTACCGCCATGGCTAGTAAGAATCGTCGGCTGAGCGGCTGGTTGGGACGATGGGGAGGTCGGAAGTCAGCCCTCCAGCCTCGTGTCTTTCCGGACACCGGTTTTGAAGTAATCGATACGTCCAGAACCGTCGAAGAGGAAGGCATGTCGATCTATAAACCAGAGTTATTCTATCCCGTCCGTCTTGGACAGGTTCTCCAAGACCGGTACCAGGTGGTTGCGAAACTCGGGTTTGGCTCCAGCTCCACCACCTGGCTTGGCCATGATCTTCAGTACGTTGCCTCATGCCACTCACCGCAACGTGTCTTACAGTCGCTCATAATACGGGGTCCTTCCCCCCGACCAGAGACCGCAGATATGTATCTCTCAAAGTGCACGTCAACACAATCCAGAATAACCATGAGCTTGCCGTCTATGACCACCTGAGGAAGCACGTGCCAGTCCTCGGCCCACTGCACATCCGTCCGGTTGAAGGCTCCTTTAGGCTTCAGGGACCGCACGGCAGTCACGATGTCATCGTTCAGATGCCTCTGGCAACGGCCATGGTTGACTTTCAGAATACTATACCAAGAAAGGTGTACCCGTCAGTCATTGTGAGAGAGGCCCTGAAGCAAGTCGTTCCCGCCCTCAACTTTCTTCACACCGATGCGCACGTCATCCATGCCGGTGAGCCATCCTTGCCCTTCGCCTGGTTGTCGCGGAAGTCGTGGCGTCTTCTATTCTAGATTGCACGCCCCATATTCTCATTTCTGATTCTTATGCAAGACTTCCATCCCGGGAACTTGCTCATTGGGTTTCAGCATCCGGAGGAATGCCTCGCACAGGTCGAAGACGCCGAGCTCCAGAGCCCTGGGCCTCGCAAGGTGACAAAGGACAGAACCATCTACACGTCTCGAGCTATCTTCGGTAATATCGGCCCGCTGTACCTTTGCGATTTCGGCCACGCGAAGATTGGCAAAGATGGCTCCGGCAACGCTATGCCAGTCGCCTTCAGGGCTCCCGAGATCATACTCGGCATGCCCTGGAGTTATCCAATAGATATGTGGGGCGTGGGACTGTCGGTAAGGATTTGTTTCTTTCTTTCTTTCAAGCGGTCATGTACCCAGTGAAGCTGTATATGCGAGTATACTGAACGTGGAAACCGGACAGACTTGGGACATGTTCCAAGTCAAGAAGCTTTTCAAGGTGTACGATACTCGTGACCAGCAGCTCAACGACGCACACCACTTGGCCAGCATGATTGCATTACTCGGCCCACCGCCGCTGGCGTACCTGAAACGGAGCTCGAAGTACCTAGAGTTTTGGACTGAGCATGGTAAGCCAGCTGCAACCCAACAGCTGTCAGAAGTACTGCGATATATCGAAGTTTGAACGAACTGACTGTCCACTTAGGTGACTGGAGGGGCATCGCTCCTATTCCCGAGGGGAGGACGGTCGAGACTTTGCTCACTCCTCATCAAGAGCACGACGACGAACGGGCAAGGTTCTTGGAATTCGTGCGGGCGTTGCTCCGTTGGGTGCCCGAGGAGCGGCTCACAGCAGAGCAGGCGTTGTCGCATCCGTGGTTAACCACGGCGTACAAATAATGCAAGCGTTGTTGTTTGTTGTACCAGCCGAAAAACCTCTTTGACGTCCCTGCAAATCGCGACCCGACTTTGGGGGCCAAGCACAGGCCAAGCACAGGCCTGGCACAGGCGCTAAGCAGGCCGTGCACCGTCTGCGCCACAGCAAGTACGTGCACGGTTATAAGTATATAGCTTTAAGTATACGGCCTTATCTTTTAACGAGGACTTGAAACGTGGAAGCGCCCGTAAGAGGAGGAGGCCGTAAATAAGTGATTCTATTGCATTGTCTACCTACTACACCACCGTTGGAACAGCCAGTAGTGCGGCCGGGACAGTGGTAACCTTTGGCTTCTCCTGGGGATCCGTAACACGACCACTGTTGGGGTTGCTGTTGGGCTCATCGGTTTTTTTGGCGGTTTTTTTTTGGCGGTCCTTCTTGTCCGGCACGTGTGGAACTCGGCCACTGTTCGGGTTGCTGTGCGACTCGTTTGTTTTCGGGTCACGACCTTGCTATTTGTTTGGTTAGACTTTACGGTATCTTGAGAGAAAAGAGGAAAGAGAACGACAAAACATGGCATACCTGGATTATCATCTTGGCTCACGCTTCGGTGCTAGGCAGGACCGCATTGGTGTATGAATTGCGACAGTTTTGATCAACGACGTAGGGATGCCGTTGCCACTTAAGTAGTCCCTGCTATGTAGCTAAAGACAAATTTATGCCCATCCGTACTTAGCGCTCGCTTTTTCACCACGATAGAGTTTTTTGACGTCTTAGAGTACCATTCAGTGCCCAATTTTGCACATTAAGCATATAAATAATTGTATTAATTCGAGTCTAAGCTATGGTTTTAATTGTGCAAAAGCTGTGCTGGCCAGTCCAGGCATCAATCGTTTGGGCGGTAATCGGCCGGCATCATTTCGAATGCCCGACCCGACGCGGCCCTTCAAATACTTATAGAAGCCTTCATTTCGGTGTCTGGGTCTGGCGGCTCTGAGTACAGTGGTGGAAGTGCTTGAAAGTGTCGACGCAGGCGTGTAATTTGGGATCCCGGTAGATGTGCTCCTTCACAGCAGAGGCGTGCTTCATGGAACTAGTTCCCTGGCCCGCCAGGGTATTTACAGAGGGACGTGCCCGAGACGCGTGCGGGTCCCCTGGCACGTCGATGACGAACTCTAAATTATCTCAGCTGTCCGTCGTCTGCCCATTGTCCCTGCAAAGTTTCTACCATGCTGCGTTGGTTAGATGGGCTGCTTTATATCCAATAGTATTCCGTGTAGCTTTCGTACCTGGTTATTTGTTTTCGGTAAGTACACAAACATGATGGTAAAGTCGGTGACCAGCGTAGCCACTCGCGGATTCTCGTATGGTGAGACGTGACTTGATCATTCGCATAATGAGTAATACTTCCGCTTGAGAAAAGGAAATCACGGCACTGGATCAATAGAGAAACGCAAATATTAAAAATTACTAGAAATTGGGTATAGCCATGCTCCTACGTATTGTCTTCAACAGAAGAAACATCACAAATAAAAGACTAGAAGAAACAGCAATATTATGTCAAGAAAACACAACGCCCGCCCATCGCTTTTAGAACAGCACCCTGCGCGCCTTCTGGATGGCTGAGATGTCCCAAGGTACCGGCCGTGTCCGCTCCATCCAATGCTGCCAGTCGTACTCGAGCTCATCGCAGATGCCCATCATCTGCGCATACTCCCACCAGTCCGGGAACCAGCCAGACGACTCCCAATCAAGCAGCGCGAGGATGCGGCCGTCGTCGTCAACGATGATGTTGCGGGGGGCAATGTCGCCGTGCGTAAAGACAGGGCCCGTGTCCGTATCCGAGCGCGGTAGCCTGTCCGGCAGATACTCTGCGCTGTCGCGGTAGGAGAGGCCGTTGTGGGCCACGTAGCGCGCGTAGATGCGGTCGCGGAAGGTTTGTTCGTCGAGAAAGGCAGGGGTAACGTCATTGTTGTCGCCGAGCAGCGGATTGCGGCTGGGTGAGCCGTCAGCGGTACAGTACAGATGCGCATTTTGGTTGTTGTCACCGGCCAAATGGGCCGGCCGCGGAATCGTGCGGATAGTAGCCACCATGTCCCATATGTCTTGACAAATACGCCCCTTTGTCGCGTCGTCAAAGCCGGCCCAGGCCGCCTTGAGCGTCTTGCCGGGAACGTACGACATGAACAGCTCGCCGTAAAAGGCCTCGCCGTCGCTCGCGTCGTACTTGTATATGGCGTGCTTTAGCTGCGGGATGGGTATGCTCGGGGCATGTTTCTCGACAAGCCGCATCGACGCTTCTTCTAGCGGCCGGATCTTGTGGCCCCATTTGATGACGGTGTCGGGTAGCATCAGCGTGACGGTGCAGAACGGCTGCCAGGCGAGCTGCCGCTCGTTCTCGGGCTCAATAGGATCATCTATCGAAAGTGTTAGCAGTGTTGTTTGTACAGGGTACCGAGAAGTGCTGGCTTACAAGGTTCGGGATTCATGTTGTCTCTGATCGAAAATGTTGAAGTAAAGGTGTATCGGATGTCGTCTTTGATAAAAAACAATGAGGTGGAGGTGAAGACGTGCAAAAATGCGACGGTGTGACGGAAGTATATATATAGAACTTAGTTTGGTAAAAAAAAATCCCGTGCCACATGACACGCGATACAAACCCTACAGAATTTCGCCCGCAGTCTTGTCAACTTTGTTGGTCGATTCGATCATAAAAAGACAGAGCACAGACAAGACGCTACAAAGAGCGGCCTACATTGCTGCAAATTGCTTGCCACAAATTTATCATGTACGATCTCCACACCAAAAGACATCGTCATGAGTTTAAAGCGCCTAATTGCTGCGAATACCAGTAGACAATTACATACAAAAAAGAATGAAATAACGACATTATTTGACCTCGAGAAATTAGGTTTAGATGGGATCCATACATCCCCTGCAAGCTCGCAACGGCGTCCTCATCCACAATTCCTTCCCGCAACAAGTCGCTGTAACAAGCGAATAAGCCAGCCCTGACAATTTTCCGTCACCTGTTTCCGGTTCTTGGCACGCGGGGGTGGTTCCGAGCGTGCCAGGCGATCAATCTTAGCAAACTCGTTGTCACTGAGATCACTATTCACAGTCTGGTGCCAAATAAAAGAGGCCGTGTTGAAAAGATCGGCGTTTTTGGCGTGCTCGTAACGCATGTTTTCTGTGTCACCCTTGACTTGCCACACTTGACCACGAGCTTTACCGTCAGGGCCCAGACGAGCAGCAAATAGGGACCAGTGAAAAGGCTCCCCACCAAGTTGCTTCTGCGCCACGACGTGTAACTGGAGTGGCCTAGGCTCTTCCAGAGGGACGGTAACTGGAGTGGCTCAGGCTCTTCCAGAGGGACGGACTCAAGCTGCTTCTAGTCCCCGAGTGGATTTCCTTGACGGTCAACCTTACGGGACCATTGTGTACCGTCTGAGTAGATAATATACTCCCTCCCACGGCTAGTGGTGCTCTGGAGAGGCGAAGACGACTGACATCGCGACGACGAGAGAAAAGCTGGCCTCAGACGATGCAACTGCCATTGCATCAACCATTGCAAGTCGTCGACGATCAGCACGCGTGCAGAGTCGGGCGGCTACAAAGCCAGTGGCAAAGACTCGGCCAACAGCGGTGAGGAAGGGGCGGCAGCAAGACGGCCGGCCAAAGGGCTTGCCTGCAAAGAAGAAGAAGAGGCCACAGAAACAGGCGGCCACAAAGGAACCCATCTACACGACTATAAATTATATTCTACTACCACCTTAATAAAGTAATAGCTCATTTATTTATAGCCTTTCGAGATACATTTAAGCGTGACTCTCAAACTACAAGTTGGCGGCCGAGAAAAAGGTTCTATGGCTGTGCAGGCTCTCGATGGAACAGCCAGAGTCACAGCGGACACGGGGAGCACACGGAGCACAGGGAGCACATGCACTAAGCAGGTTGGAGCAGGGACGGCATAGGAGCACGTCTAAAGAGGAAATCTTCTGTGAGGTTTTTCGGGTGGTATATTGGGCTGATATATTTTGGGCAGTCGCGCGCAAGGCTTGGCTTTGGCATTTCTCGATCACTCAAATTTTACGGAGTACACATGGGACCTAAGAGCAAGCTTTTATTCTACGTGTGTTTTTTTGCTGCGGCTCCACTCTTTACCATAGACCTGACGTCTTCTTGTTCTGGGGACCAGCGCAGAATCTTAATAATGGCGCTGGCTTCCGGTGAGGGAAAAGCCCACAAGTTCAAACGGCACACATGGCTGCGGTAAGGAATTTTTTCAATTCCTTGTGGTTGCTGTGTAAGTGGGAGACGGCTTTCTTATACTACCTTTTCCTTCTTGCGCTGCTTATGTGGAAAGAATGCAAATGCAGGCAGCGAATCGAAGCTATTCCCAAAAGCTTTTATGGCGCTTCGATGAGTGCTTCGGAAAATACTTTCCGGGTTGAGGTAGCGGAACCGCCAGTTCCAAGTGTTGTGATATAGCGCTGACGAGATGCCGAAGAAGTATGTTGAGACGCGGCAATAACCGTAGAAGTGGTTCTTACCGTTATTGGTAAGTTGCCCTAGACAAAAAGGAATGTAAAATTTGCCCCGACGCCGTCAGCAAAGGTAGCGTTTCATTTTCGCCAGCTGTTGAGAGTCTGGTGAGTGGTATGAGACCAACTGTAAGACGGTTTTCGCATGGTCAACATAGCTGGGAGCAACTCCGGTTCCAGGGAACGAACCTTATTTTAAGGCCGAGTTTCATTAAAAAGATAGCCAGCCAGAATTTCGAACGTGAATAGTTGTAGCCATATGACTTGAAACTGTGGCCTCCATGGGCATAAAGCAATCGTTTTCGTACTCTGAGGTTGCCGCAAACTGGATGCATGGCGGTGTGAAAAAGGGTCTACACGGGCTCAACCGGCAAAACTTCTCGTTTTCTGACTTGTCTCCCGAATTGGACTTATATGCACTTATATGCACGTTAAAGCAAATATGCTAGAAGGTGCAAGTTGATCTGCAATAGTCTCGGGGACACAAGGAAAAGTACTGACCCCCTCTCTTTATCTACTATTCATTCGCGCTCAGAACGAATATACCATGTCGACGTAGAACCTGGTCCGTTCGCATAGCAGACGACGTAAGCTCACGAGCACACAGATGAAATACAGATTAGGTTCTATGAGTGAAATCATTCTGTTGGACCGGGCTTATTGTACCTGGCCGGCCGGCTTCAAAAAATATATACATATATATCTGTTCTGTAGAGACAATGGCAGGTGCCTCAAACGTATCCTCGTTAGTCCTTGGTTTCCGGATCAAAATCCGGTGAGAAGCCCGTAAAACGGCGCTGTAGACGTATTTTCCCATTCCATCTACCCTTACTCAAATCTTTTCAATCCGCAGCAGCATCTCCGTAGGCCGCGTCGCCAGGCCCGGCGACTCGATCTCAAAGGGCTTTTCGACCTGGACGAAGCGGAAGCGCGACACCATCTGCACCAGCACCAGCTTCATCTCGAGCCATGCAAACGTCTTGCCCAGACAGATGCGCGGGCCGTTGCTGAAGCCGGCAAAGACGTACGGGTCGGCCTGCGCGGGCGTCAGCCGGTCGGCCTCCCAGCGCGACGGGTCAAACTGGTCGACGGTCTCGCCCCAGATCTGCGGGTCCATGTGCGTGACGGCCGGGATTACGTCCAGCACGGTGCCCTTGCGGAGGGGCACGCCCTGGAAGACGAGGTTGTCGTGGGCGGCCTCGCGGTAGGTGACGGCGGCGGGCGAGAAGACCCGGTTGACCTCCTTGAGCAGGTTGTCGGTGTAGTGGAGGCGGCCGCCCTCGAGGTCGGCGTAGGTCGGGTGGGGCGTCGTGGCGAGCAGCGCGTTGATCTCGGCGCGCACGCGGTCCTGGATGGCGTGGTCCGTGGCGAAGATGTAGGCGGACCAGGTGAGCACCGTGGCGGACGTCTCGTGGCCCGCGACCATGATCTGCAGCAGGTTGCCGACGAACTCGTCCTCGGTGATGCCCTCGGCCGCGCCGCCGCCGCCCGGCAGGCTCTCCTCGGCGATGAAGGTCAGGATGTCGCGCGAGTCCGTGACGGCGTGCGTGCCCGCGCGCATGGCCCCATGGATCTCGGCGGTGCGCTGGCGGATGAGGGTGCGCAGCGAGCGGTCGAGGAAGGCGGTGGCGCGCTTGAACTCGCGGTTGGCCTGGAGCGGCAGCCAGCGCACGTTGACGTAGCCCGAGGCGAACAGCAGGATCTTGCCCGTCATGCTGGGCGAGACGATGCACTGGTAGGCGTCGTGGAAGTCGTACTTCTCGGCCGAGTAGGCGTGTGCCGCGTTCTCCTTGCCGCCGGTGCCCTGCCCCGCCGACTGCAGGTGCGACAGCTCGCGGCCCAGCGCGGCGAGGCCCATGATGTCGAGCGTGGTCTTGGCCATGAGCTCGATGGCGTCGATGACGCCGGACTGGCCGTCGTCACTGCCGCGTTGGCAGGCGCCGTCCATGACCGCGCACAGCTCTGCGGCCTTTTGGTTGAAAATGGGCTCGAGCTTGCGGATGTTGGCGAGGGAAAACGGCTTGCTGAGCATGCGGCGTGCGGCGCGGTGGGCGTCGCCGGAAAAAGTCACGATGCCCCAGCCGGCGAAATCCAGCACCATGCGCAGCCACTGCTCGGTCTTTTTGAACTCGTAGCATTTGGTCATGAGGCACTCCTTCATGCCCTCGGCCGTCAGCGGCACCAGCACCTCGTTGTTGGCAATGGTGAGGTAGCGGATGACGGGCACGCCCGGGAACTCGCGGACCCAGTCGACGTAGATGGACCACGGGTATTTTTGCGCGAAGAAGCCGGGGAAATGGCCGAGGAACCAATGTCCTCCCTACACGGCTCGCGTTAGCTAGGGTTGTCGTGGTCTGCTTTGCGACTTACTCCTCGCGTCCAGGGCGGCGGCCTGGTACCTTTGGGCCGGGCAAGTGGCGGTAGGGCGAGACATAGTGCGGGTAGATGAAGATGTAGTACGCCTTGACCGCAATCCAGCACACGCTGAAGATGATCAAGAACGTCGATGCCAACGCCGTCCACGACCATGAGGCGGCGTCTGCGGCAGCACCGAGGCGCGGGACGGACAGCACGCCGAGAGCGGCGATCGCCGCACACGTCATGGTGCTCATCTTGCCGTGTTTTGGTTTTGGTTTTTTTTTTTTGTCAAATGTTTCGTATCTATGAAGGTGTGTCGCCGTGCCGCTACCTTGGTTTGGGTTGGTTACGGGACGAAGGCGCGCGGAACAGACAAAGAAAAAGGAAACTGAGAGCACAGCAAAAAAAAGGCGGAATCCCGAGTATTTCCCTCGTGGCACCCGGTACGCATGATGGCTGTCGACCCCGAAGGCCGGCCTGCATACGCGAAGGTTGGCTGCTAATTGGCAACCGTCAACTGGGCAAAGGGCTCACGTATCTTTGAATATGGGGTCGCGGCCAAATTACGTTCTCTCTGATAGGCCCACTGCCGAACGGCCCATCTACCTCTCCTGCAATGAAACTGCATATGGAGTATGGAGAACTCGTATGAGGTTCCTACTCTGTATTCATACAACAACTGCTTCCTGTTAAGGAGTTGCCAGAACAGCTAATTCAAGAGAAAAGCTAGCTTCACGGAACAAAATGTCAAAGATTGCAAACGGTCGTTATGTCTTCCAGCGTAGGCAGTGTATATACGAGTATGAGGGCCGGAATATGAAGTACTTCGTACTTCCGTACGGATATGATATTGTCTGTGCGAAAATCCAGTCTATCGGGAGATCTCCGTTTAGAGGTGGTGTGGGAAGGTTGAAAATCTGGAACGAGAAATGTTTGGTTGAAGAAAACTGTGCAGGAGTTTGGCACAAGAAAAGAAGAAGAAAAAAACCTGCTTCATACCCGGACCCATTCCTGAGAAGAAAAGTGCGCCATAAAAACGGTGGCAAGCCCCTTTTTTCTATGCAGGCCCGCTTCGATGCAGAGTCGAGAGGGCTTGGCTTTTTTTGTCTCCTTTTCTTGCTGAATCCTTTCTAACGGCACAGCAAAGACCCAGGCCAAACCTTTTTCAATGGAACCCTACCAAGAGGTTGGCAAAGACCGGCCAATGGTTGGCGGCCAGTGCCTGTTCAAAGTGGAACGCCCGCTTCACCGTTTCCACAGATTCGCGAACGCTTCTGGGATTTTTTTTGTTGATCTTCTCGTTGCCTTCTCCACCGACACAGGTGAGAAAAGTCTTCGACAAGGCTCGCCGACACACAGTAGCATGGAAGGATTTGGCCTGTGAGAAAAGGAAGTATCATGTCGTACGATGCTCAGGGGAGCCTTCTGGGGCTTTCAGTGGGCTCCCCATGCACGCAGATGTTGATCGTAATCACGGCTCGGCCCCGGTTGGCCGTCGACACGCGCTATTGTGCCACTTGCTTTGCACTAAGTTAGGCTTGCCATGCATAAAACTGCAGTGGGGAGTGGGGAAAGAC
Source organism: Niveomyces insectorum RCEF 264 (assembly GCA_001636815.1). Taxonomy (NCBI): domain Eukaryota; kingdom Fungi; phylum Ascomycota; class Sordariomycetes; order Hypocreales; family Cordycipitaceae; genus Niveomyces; species Niveomyces insectorum. The sequence continues at coordinate 1,544,026 of AZHD01000002.1, forward strand.
AAAGAGGAAAAAGAAAAAGGAGAAAAAAAATAAACGAGGAGGAGAATGAATACTGTAGGACCACAACGGCGATGAACTGCAACCAAAAAAATATCACGAAATGCTCAGACCAACATGAGGATAATAAACGAACAAATCCATTGTAAGCATAGAAAAACACTCGTGATCTTTCGTTGATGTGCGCCCAAACGCGTTGGCTGCCAACATTGCTTTTTTTCCTTGTTTTTTGTTTCTTTTTCTACTTGCCTCCTCGGCAACCGTTATTCAAAAGCGGTTCTCCGCCAAAACTACCGGGGTTCGGGCCCTAAAGGCGCTTCCGAAACAATAGGCCTGTCCCTCGAGAGGCCTTGTGCCTTGGCCGCATTATGCCCCTGACCTGCCCCTTTTTTCTAGCATGAAATACAGGAGTGCTGCGTACGACCATGGAGTACAGCCACCAAGGAGAGCAGTGGGATGCCGGGGGGGCACAGCAACAAAAGCAGGTTTTACGGCACTACGACGTACGAGCAGAGGGTAACAATACGTAATGTTTTCATGCCGTTGTACTTCGCACAGACGGCAGCACCGTTCCGTAGCCGGAAGACAGTCCAAGACCGCGGACGGCTACCCGATTCTACGAAGGACGACCAGATGCAAGGTACAAGGACAGAGTACGGATACTCCGTAATGATACGGAACGCTCGTACTTCGTATAGCTGGAAATGAGGGAGTAATCAATGCCACTCAGGCGTTCTCGACACCAAAATCCTTGTGTGCTCTGTCGATCGTATTGTCCGGACTTCAGAGAGCCCAAAGACCACGGTTCGAGAACAAACGCCGTCGTCAACAAGCAGTCACTTTTACGAAATACGGTCTCCATACCCAGTATGAAGCCCTAAGCGAGCTCCACGTTGTGGAAACACTTCTGTGTACATAGTAGCTCCTTCTACCACGTAAAGACCCAACCCAAATGCTACCGTACCACCAATCGCCCCCCTAATCGCATCCCATGGTATGATCAAGGATATTTTTTTTACTCAACGGCCCCTTTCTGCAATGGGTTGAAATCTCTGCATCCTCGTCTCCCATCTGTTGTTACGTGCTACGTCTGACTAGATGGGAATAATATAAAACGAGGATACAAGAAAGGGAAGTCGCCGTTTCCAAGGAGTTATTACCGAGTTCGAACGAAGCATAGAGGGAGGAGAGGGTGATTTTTTATTTGCAAGTGAAGCATTGCTTTTTTTTTTCTCCTTATTTCTCTACTTTGCTTTGGTTGGACAACGACCTCATGGCGACAACGACATAAGACTGCAACACTTTTATAAACTACGCGGCACGTCTTGATCCGAACCTTGGAGCTCACGAGCAAGTGTCTGGCAACCGCAACAAAGCAGAAAAGAAAAATAGAAAAACCTGCTCGATACATTGACGAACGGCAAGACGCCTCCGGACGACCACGACACACCTTCATCATGGCGTCCACCCCTCCGCCAACCTACGACCAGCTCATGGCCCTCGTCAATGCCATTCCCGCGTTGCATCCGACGGGTCTCGCCCGCGTCATCATCGGCGTCTTCGTCGCTCTGCTGGCCATCAACACCGTCGCCATCGCCCTCCGCATCTACGCCCGCACCGTGCTCACGCGGGGCGCCTTTGGCGTCGACGACGCGCTCGCTTCGAGCGGCTACGTGTGCTACCTCGTGGCCTCCGTCTACGGCATCCTGGGCTGCTACTACGGGCTCGGCACCCGCGACGCCGACCTGCCCAACCAGCTCTACTTTGTGCGCGGCGCCCAGCTGCTGCTGTGGTGGCAGATCCCCTACGTGATCAGCATCCCGCTCATCAAGAGCGCCATCGCCGCGCAGATCATGCGCCTGACGCCGTCCCTCTACTGCCGCGTCCCGCTGTGGTTCGTCATCGGCGGCTCGACGTTCAACGCGCTCGCGGGCCTCGTCGCCGCGCTCGTCCACTGCAAGCCCATCTCGGCCAGCTGGACGGGCATGGGCACGTGCGGTTCCAACACGCCGCTGCTCGACCTCAGCTACCTGTTCACGGCCATCGCCATCGTCTCCGACTTCACGTGCGCCCTCGTGCCCTTTTTCCTCATCCGCGGCCTGAACATGAACCCGCGCCGCAAGTGGTCGCTCGTGGCCGTGCTGTCCGTCGGTGTCGGCGCGGGCGTCTTCACCATTGTGCGCGTGCCCTTTTTCAAGCACTACCTCATCGCCGAGGATGCGCTGTACTACCAGGGCTACATCGCCATGTGGTCCATGCTCGAGGAGGGGGTCGGCATGTTTGCCGCGTCCCTGCCGTCGATGCGCAAGCTGTTCACCAACTTCTACGGGTCGTCCAACAAGTCCGGCGGCGGCGCCACGGGGGGGCCCAGCCACCTCAACTCCAAGAACCTGCCGCAGACCATCGGCGGCACCGGCGGCACCCCGCTCAACACGCTGCACCCCCAGGCGAAACGCGGGCAGTTCTCGGCCACCGTGTCGTCGGCGGCCCAGGGTCCCTGGGTCCCCCGGAGCTCGTGGGAGGTGCTGGACGACGAGGACGCCAACAGCCGCCACGGCATCATCATTCAGCGAGACGTGTACCTGCAGGCGGGCGACGCCGAGAGCCAGCGAAAGACGACGTCCATCAGCGGCAGCGATGAGCAGCTCCCGTACAGAAAGTAAAAGCAGCATGATTTGGGTTATTAGCGGCGACTGGTTTGCACCTTTTTTGTATACCATTTTTTTTCTTTTTGTTTTAGAAGGACATACGCATAGCATTAGACAAAAAAGTACAAAGCGGTCCAATGCATCATTATTTCGGCATCATTATTTCGGCATCATGCAAGTGCTTGCATATCGCCTCTAAAAAAATCCATAGAAGTAATACTTCGTTCTAAGTGAGTTAGCAATCACCCTTCGTGTAACAATATACTTTTTCGCATATCACTGTTATATCAAACAACCAAACTCCAGACAAGTGCCAGAGTGCAGCTCTAGTGGTTGGTCCCAAGGAGCGAGATGGATCTTTCATTCAGAAATCAACAAACATGCAACCCACCCATTGAGGCTCTATTGAATACCTCATTTTCAAGCGAGCGTTCTAGACCAGACTAGTAACACGGACAAAGCTGTCGACTTCTAATGAGAAGTTTGTGTATCATCACTTCGTCACTTCGAACGTCATCATTCAGCACATCGAGAAGAGGTGAGATGCAGTATCAAAACGTGATGCCACTCTCCGCACTACCGCTCAATGGGAGTTCTTCCCCCGTACTCTGCTGATCCCAATGGATCTTGCCGGTTTCCCCGCTTCCTTCTTGCCAACTGTTCCGGCGCAGATGGTAGACTAATACGAATACGGATACCATGTTGTCGATGACGGCTCACGCTGCATCGCAAGTTCACGAATGCTTCCCTCCCTTCACATGTCTGTTCCCCCCCATGGGTGAAGCCGAGGCGAGGTTGCCCTCAAGCACCCCCGTCAACACCGTCAAGAAATTTTAGTGTGCTCGTACTCCTCTTTTCGAGCCGTGATTCACGTGCAGATCGACGCCGAAAGGAGATCGAGACCAAAGGTGTGAAAGAGAGTGACGATGGCATAGAATGAGATGGTATAAAAGAGAAGGGGGGGCTATTTTCTATTTTGTCCCCCTCGCGCCTCTCCACCTTCACCCTCACACCCGCTACGACTTTACACCCCATAATTCTACTTCCCCAAAAATGCGTGTCTCGACTCTTCTCCGCGTTGTCGTGCTGGCGCTGCCCGGCTGTGCCGTCGCCAGCGGCGCAACCATCGTCCAGGCCCTGAACAACGTCAACACCAAGACGCAGTCGCTCGAACAGACCGTCCAGTCGTGGTCCGGCGACCTGCTGGGCTCGCTGTCCATTGTGGCCGAAAGCGCGAGCGTGTTGCAGGCGATCTGCGCCGGCCGGGACGCGGCCCAGGCCAGTGCCGAGTTGACCGTGGACGAGGCCCTTAGCATCGCGACCGCCGTGGAGACGCTGGCGACAACGGTCAACGCGACCATGACGGCGATCATCGACGCGCACGCCAAGTTTGCGGACATCCTCGAGGCGCCGGTTGTGCTGCTCGACCTGAAGGCGCAGAAGAGCGCATCCGACGCGATGAGCAGCGCCATCGTGGCCAAGGTGCCCGCTTCGCTGCAGGCCATTGCGCAGAGCCTGGTGGCGCCCATCGACGAGTCCTTCGCGCTGGCGATCGACGCCTTTTCCGTGTCGAAGGGCATTTGAGAGGGGGCGTTTGGCATGGGGAAAGCGCGTAAAAAGGTGCAATGTGTTGGGTTTCTCATCACGTTTTCTGTTTCTTTTGTCACGGTCGTGAGAGATGCGCCGATGTAATCAATACATTTCGAATATCAATGATACAATACTGGTAGCAAATCATCCCTGGTTTTGTCACGGGACCCTTTGAAGGTATTTGCATGTTTGCCATTTGAAATAGCAATGCAAACCCAAATTGACTTCATTCACCACGATATTACAATCCAGTTCATAAATCTACGGTCTTGTGAACTGAGTCAAGTGCTTGCCATAACGAGACAGCCATAACCCGTAGAAGGCTGAATTTCCTGGAACGTAAGAAACATAAATATGGGACGCAGAACGAATAAAGTAACGTGCCTGAAAATGCCTGAAAATGCCTGAAAATGCCTGAAAATGCCTGAAAAAACTTGAAAAATAGAAAAGGGGAAGGACAGGTACACGAAACAGCCACCACCATAGTTGGGCGGCCTATCATAAGGCTAAACTACAGTGGTACATCAGGGCCGGAGACGGCAGAGGCATATGAGGACTGCAACAGGGCAACACCACGGGGCCACGGTTGCAGCCCTGAAAGCGTTTTTCCTTGGTTCTCCAGTCAGCGTGTCTTGTGTGCCCATCTCTGCAACCTTCCTAAACAGGGACTCAGCCGCGGAGATTAGGCCCCCTCCTCGCACGCAACCAATCCCGTACCACACATCCTCAAGCTCACAAGATTAGCTCAGGGGGTGCGACCTGCTAAGAACAGCCACCGACGTTTTGCCCTTCGAGCCTATAGGACCGCTGAGATCAGCTACGATCGACCGTTTTATCTACAAGAAGTAGGTAGGATTGCAACGCGGGTCCCCGGCGTTCATGCGCGTATTTGTTGATTTGGTTCGAGGGTGCAGACGACCTCGCGGCGTAAATGAAAGGACCACCACCGCCGGCCTATCAAGACCGTGGGTAGCTCACGACGCCGGCTGTGAAGGTCATGATGACCTTTTGCTTGATGTTTCAACGACCTTCATGGCATATGGTTCGGTGCTATTGTTGGCTTTTGAGCTACCTCTTCCGTTCAAGCACGACACGCTCCCCCCCCTTTCGCGATACCACCATGAGAAAATGAGAGATAGTTCGCCGGTGGTGTATCGGTTAGGGGGCTGCTTTCCTATTCTTGGCCGAGGCATTGTAAAGGAGAACCAACGGGCAATACGTCGTAGCAGAGGAAAGACATGCGAACCCTCGAGCTTGTGGCTACGAATCGTGTATAAAGGGAACCGATATTCTCTCTGTCTGGCCTTCTCTTTTATTCATGAAGTAGATCACAATCGAGGTTGGCTTGCCCTAAACGTTCTCGTCTATACTATATGCAACCGCTTTCCTACACATTTGACTCTCCACGTTTGTCTTCAAGATGCAGACCTTTGGCGCTTTTCTCGTCTCGCTCCTGTGCACGGGCGCCATCGCGGCCGCTGTCCCGGCCCACGTTGGTATCCCGGCAAGGGGTGGCAACTACTCCGTCCCCTCTGTGCATAACGCCGCCTTTGTCCGCCATGGACCCCAGGCCTACGCCAAGGCGTACCGCAAGTTTGGCAAGCCGCTGCCCGCCAACCTCGCCAAGGCCATCGGTGCGTCGTCGTCGTCTAAGCGTGACGGGGGTTCCGCCACCAACACGCCCACGCAGTACGACTCAGAGTACCTGACGCCGGTGCAGATTGGTACGCCCGCCCAGACGCTGCAGTTGGACTTTGACACCGGGTCGTCGGACTTGTGGGTCTTCAGCACGGAAACCCCCGCGGGCGAAGTCGACGGCCAGACCGTCTACAGCCCGTCGAAGAGCTCCACGTCCAAGGCGCTGCGGGGCGAGTCGTGGTCCATCTCGTACGGCGACGGCAGCAGCTCCAGCGGCGACGTGTACGCCGACACCGTCGCCGTCGGCGGCCTGACGGTCCAGGGGCAGGCCGTCGAGGCGGCCAAGAAGGTGTCCAGCGAGTTCACGTCAGATGCGTCCGACGGCCTGCTGGGCCTGGCCTTCAGCTCGATCAACACGGTCACGCCCCGGGCGCAAAAGACCTTTTTCGACAATGCGCAGGCGAGCCTGGACGCGCCCCTGTTCACGGCCGACCTCAAGCACAACGCCGGTTGGTAGTTCTTAATTCCCTTTTTTTTCTCCTTTTCTTTTCGACAAGAGTCTAACCTTTGCTTTCTCGTAGACGGCACCTACAACTTTGGCTTCATCGATAGCTCTGCGTACACCGGCTCCGTCACTTACACCGACGTAGACAACAGCCAGGGATTCTGGAGCTGGACGTCGACGGGCTACGCCGTGGGCAACGGGTCTCTCAAGTCCACGTCTATCGCGGGCATTGCCGACACGGGCACCACGCTCCTGCTGCTCCCCAACAGCATTGTCAAGGCCTACTACAAGCAGGTCAAGGGTGCCAAGTTGGACAACTCCCAAGGCGGCTACACGTTCAGCTGTAGCGCCAAGCTGCCCGATTTCAAATTCGGCGTCGAGGGCTCGACCATCACCATCCCGGGCGACTACATCAACTTCGCGCCTCTCGAAGAGGGCAGCAGCACCTGCTTTGGCGGCATCCAGAGCGACGACGGCATCGGCTTCGCCATCTTCGGCGACGTGGCGCTCAAGGCGGCCTTTGTGGTCTTCAACGGAGACGGTCCGCAGCTCGGCTGGGCGTCCAAGAACCTGTAAACAAATTCGATTGAGCAAAGGACTTTCAACAACGGCATATAGATATATATATACGGCCTTTCTTTTTTGTTTTCTTTCTCTTGTACTATTACTTTTTTCTTGTTTGATACATTTTTATTTTCAACGTTTTCACTCTCCAGGGCGAACAGAAAGAAATCGGTCAAGAAAGACACGCATGATGTCGGTGTTCCATATTAACAACTCTGTAAAGTCTATGAATTTCCATGAAAAATCTATTTGACAATCTTCAGCGTCTCGGAGAAGGGCAGCTTTGCGGGCTTCTCCGGGTGCGGCTGGGCCTCCTCGCCAAAGTTCAAGTTGGCTTTGAGCAAGTAGTCCTCCGGCAGACCAAGGAACTTCTGCAGGGCCGTCTGAACCGGGGGAATGACACCCATGTGCTGCAGATTAGCACCAAACCCTTCGACCTCCAGAGCGGTCCAGACGAGGATCTGGGCCATGCCGCTCGAGTGTTCGGAGAACTGAGGAAACATTTGCGCGGCAGACGCGTGGGTCTCTCCGGCCTCCTTAATAGCTTTCTCGCTGACCCAAAACAAGACCTGAATACACACTTAGTATGACCGATCCTCTGCAGCAAAGAGAGGGGGGCAGGAGGGAAACCTCGAACATACCGAACCGTAAGCACTCTTATGTCCCTCCAAGCGGGGACCCATGGCCTCCCACACACCCGGGCCAGCAGCCAGAAGGATGGGCTTCGCGGCGTCGATGATCACCTGCCAAAGCTCCTTATGCTTCGCGCCCAGGACGATGGTGATGCGGTCCGGCTGTGTGTTGTACGACGACGGGCTAAACGAAAGAACTTGTTGGACAATCTCCTCGATACGGCTGTCCGGCACAGGCGAGGTATCTTTGAGGCCGTAGACGGTACGACGGTGTTTGGCGGCGGCAAGCCATTGGTCGGTGGTAACCTTGGTGGGAGCGGCCATGTCGTCGTTGTCGTCGTCGGGGTTGTCGGATGGGATAGATGGTGTGAGAAGGGGAGGAAGATGGAGTATGCTTTCAGATACAACACCGCAGCCAACACGGCAGCCAGCGGCCGTGGAAGACCCTTTTTATATGGCCATGTCTTCAAACTAAGAAGCGGTCTACCATCTTGGCTGGACGGCCGAAATGGGGGACAGCGGGAGTCCCGAGGTAACAAACAGTATGGGCGGTGGCTCTCGGATTGTTAAGCACGTAATTCGGTCGAACCATAGTAAATTCTAGAACGGACATGTTAATAGGTCTGCATTAGAAATGCGCACCAATTTTTCTTTTTTTCTTTTTTTTTCGTTGAATTTCCATCCATAAAGCCACATTCTCCGTCCGTGCTCCATCCGTGCTCCATCCGCACTTCCTTATTTCGCCCGCATTTCGTCCGCTATTCGTCCGCACGGCCCGGACCCCGAATAGAGTGCTGAGCATGTGCAGGCTGCGTGGGGGAACGCCCCCTGAGAAATTGTTGCAGCCCTTACCAAAAGTACGCCAAGTCTTTCGAATTCTCTTCGGTGTCCTCTAAAAGCCGAGCCCGCCACTTCTATGGAAAACCAGTCCATTCGACTTTCGGTTAGCTTAATATGCTTGAACGGCATGGTCGTAGGGTTAGATGGAGATATTTCTTGCCGACTCCCCACTCAACAGTGAACGGCCCAAAGCCGTTCGAACCTTGTAGAGACGGCATATATAATACAGAGGGCATTTTTGCCACGTGGCGACCCTACGGCTGAAGCTGTGGAAGGAAAAAAGCAAAAAGATCCATGTTTCAACAACGGCAGGACACTTACGTTCGGAATCGTGATGAAGGGAATAGGAAGACTAAGAAGAATAAAGATCCAGCACGTGGATTCATGAAAGGGATCTTTCCGGCAACCTACATCAAGAATGAATAGCACCCAGGTAGTTGAGAAAGCCGAGCAACCACGACACTTGGAACCGCGGGCCACTGACCGCCTTGAACGAAGAATGGTCCGGGACCTTCAAAAGCAGTGACACATATCAAGGGAGCGTACTATTTGCGTCGGTATATATCGGCATGCGTCTTGGCTCGGATCTCTTTTGCGGACGTCAAGGTTGAATACCGGGGCTCTTAGATCGTCCAAGCTTCGCAACGCTTTCCGGAGCATATCAACGCGGTGCCGCGGAGTCTTCCCGAACAGGCATACTGTCTGGGTACCCGAGCTGTCGTGAAGCCGAAAAGAAATAAAGTCACCGCGTCTCAGCCTCGTCGTATTTGAAACACTTCATGTCCGTCTTTCGAACACCGTCGAAATCGTTCTCGCTGGGCAACAGACCCTCGGCTTTTTATCACTAATGCTTCTCGCACACTGTCCTCGCTGCGCGTCGACTGCCTGTCTGGTGTGCAAATACCGCGCGATCTGCTCGCTCGACAGCAAGCCATGGCCCCATCTGGTGTAGTCCTTCAGGAGCTCGTCCAACTACTTTTGGGACTCATCGTCCGGTGGTTCGCGTTTCTTTTTGACCGGCTTGATCAGCAGAAAAAGGTCCAGCCTGGTCGAACCCTCTGCCTCGCATTCGGAGAAGAGACGCAAAGTTTCGTCAAAAGCGTGTCTTGCAACCCTATCCGGCGAAGCATATCACAGCAGAGCAATAACAGAAAGCCTCCCGTCAATGCGGTTCTCGACGTCAATCACAAGTGTGATTGCATTGGTGAAGCACACTGTCGCCGGTTCCACCTTCCGGGTCACAGCATCACGGGCTGTCCGTTAATCCGTTATGATGGTTCTCGCGGTGGGAGTAACGTCTGCGGATTGGATCGAACTGAGCAGGTGTTGAAAGGACGCCGGTGCAGCCAAAATGCTATCTAGCAATTTCTTTCTTTCTTTCTTGTTGCGTATGCATGAGGGATCGGATGTATTCCTGTGCGATTTATAACTCCATCCCGTTCTTGCTCTGGCACGACGGTTCAACGTTGCAAACAGTTTTCGTCCCGTAAAGCGTAGTGGACTCTGATGCTCGGACGCCGGCATTGACATAGCCCATCTTGTCATCCCAGATGCGCTCTGTTTTGTGATTTCTATTGACTGCAACGAGCACGAGGTCAGCATGTAAAGGCTCGTTGAATAAAACCGAAACGAAAATATGCTTCTTTCTTTCACCAGCTTGAGTACGACTGATCTCGTCGCTGCTGAGAAAGTTTTTTGATGTAGACCTTTGAGGGAGAGCCTCAACGAATCTTGCCTGAACAGCTGAGACATACAATTCGCTCTTTTTACATCCGAATTGGCCACAGCCACTGAAGAAGAAACAATATAGCGAAAGGAAGCGAAAAAGCAGCCAGGAGCGACCAGCATTGGGAACAAAATGAGGTGGGTTCCATTTCCCGGCAATGATTTTACAAAACAATATCTCCCTTGCCTCGGCCACGTCACAGATGCTTCTTGAGAACGGCAACAAACTGGTCGAACCCGTCAACGTACGGAACGTGCCCGGCCTGCTTGATCACCTCCATCGCCACGGGGCCCGGTTTGCCGGCGGCCGTAAGGCTCTCTTCGAGGGATGCGCGCATCGCCTGCATGCGCGTCGGCAGGTCGGCGTCCTTTTCGCCGACGATGATGAGGGCCGCGTCGCAACCGCGACCGGCCGCCAGGTACACCTTGCGCAGGTCAAAGTCCGGGCTGCGCAGCGCGGCGCACACCGTCTCGAGCCCGGCCACGGTGGTCGTGGCCATGGCCCGCTGCACGCGGGCCGTCTCGTCCGGGTGGGCGGCCATCCACGCGTCGCCGAGCCACCGCTTGCCGACCTGCACGAGGTCCTGATCCATCGACCCGGCGGCCTTGGCGGCGGCCACGCGGGGGCCGAACACGTCGGGCGTGCCCAGCGCGGCAGGGGAGCCGGCAATGGCGTCGGCGACGACGAGCTTGTGTATGACGCCCGGGTGGCGCGCGGCAAAGTAGACGCCCTTGATGCCGCCCATGGAATCGCCGATCCAGGCGTGCAGGCGCGGGATGGCGAGGTGCTGCAGCAGCAGGGCGACGTCGTCGGCGAGGGTCTCAAAGGTCATGGTGGCGCGCTCGTGCTCGGACGGTGGTGCGGACGACCCGCCGTGGCCGGGCAGGTCGTAGCGGAGGACGCGATAGCCGAGACCCTCGATGACGGGCACGACGCGGTCCCAGGTAGAGTAGTCTTGGCAGATGGAGTTGGATAGCAGCACGACAGGCCGCGAAGCCGCTGCCGCGGCGGCGGCGGACAGCGTGTAGGCCAGACGGCGGCCGCTGGGAAGGGTGAAGACGCTCATGTCTGGCGATATGCAGTTGCTTTACGGAAAACAAAAAAAGGAAAGAAAAAAAACAAACAAACCCAAGAAAAAGCGAGAAAGCTTCTTCGATCTGACCTCCGATCTGACGAGACCTCGATTCTCAAAATATGACGATGATATTACAAATTAATCGAGACGCTGCAAGTGGTTTAGTGACTTGCAACTCTAGTCGTCATAAGCGACAGTACCTCTAAATGGTACAGAAAACATGAGAAGAGAACCTATGAAAACCCTCTTTTGGAAGCTCGTGAAGCTCCAGTATGGGCCGTCTTGGAGATTTGTTGGTTCCACTTAGTTCCTTTTAGACTCGTGCGGAGGAGCCGGTTGTAAGACTCCGAACGGGGAGATAGGATGACACCAAAGCCCGATTGCTGTTCGCTTCTTTGCCTCCGCCACTTGGCAAGGGTCGTAGCATTTTTGTTGTGCTCGTGGCCTTTCTTTTCTTTTTTTTTGTGTTGCGCAAGGAGCCACGGTTCCGAAGACACATCCAGCGATCCGGCGATGCCAGACACACGCAGCATGAAAGCCTTCTGACGCCAGTCAGTACCACAGCGACAACATAAACGTTTTTATTATTTTTTTTAGAACAAAGATAAGAGAAGCCGACGAACCGAGTCGGCATCAAGGAACCGTTCTGGGCCCGTAAGTAATGATGATGCTGTGTGCCTCCGCGGTGCGACTATCCACACCCCGACGGCATGCAGGAATACCCCGGATCGTCGACCCTGTGTATCGGGATGTTTTACATTTTATGGGGGAATCGTGCATGCGTGCAGCCGGTTGCTGAGACTAACAGGAAGGGACCCCAAAAGTGTCTCCCCTAGAACGGAGGAGAAGCCGACGCGCATCGGAGCACGGAATACGGAACACGGAGTACGGCAGCCGCCTCCATCGCAAAGATGATGACGTCGGACGCCAGCAGCATCGTGGCTGCATCCGCGTCCGTGTCCGCATCGACGGCAACACCGAAGCGACGTCTCCGGCGTGTTGCGGACACATCACGGAAGCGGTCCGTCCAGAGCTGTGAGTTTTCTCTACCGGAGTGGCCGTTCCGTGGCATGGAACGATCCTATATGTGCTAACAGCGTGCTTCAGGCGATTTTTGTCGAAAGGTACGACAGTCTTCCATTACACACGCGTGCCGGTGATGTTTTTCTTTTCTGCCCGTAGCTGACGCGCAATGACAAGCGACGATGCAAATGCATTCCTCGGCCGTCAGGAGATGGCTGTCTTATGTGCCACAGCCAGGACGTGGAATGCTCATACACGCTCCCACGCAAGACTCGTTTCTACGGAAGTGTTGATGATTTGAGTGACCGGTAAGTGGTCCCTTATGTGTTCCATGACCACCTGCATGATCTCGGGGGGATCACCCTATTCACTCCTCTGTCTAGATTCAAATGTCTCGAAGCACTCGTTCGGGGTGCCTTCCCCGATGACGCCGTCGCGACGGTGCAGGACCTGCTCCGGCTGGGAAGCCGCATGGGCTATGCCATGCCAGCTCTGGCGAAAGACGGCGGCAACCAGGTGCCGCTCGAGGACCTCGTGAAGCAGCCGACAAGCCAGGCCGCCGACAAGACCGGGCACGACAACGGCGAGACCACCACCACCACCACTACATCCGGCGGGCCTATGGACACCGAGGACGACGCTTCGGTGGTCCCAAGCGACCAACTAGGCCGCAGATCCACGTACGCTGCGACGCCCTCGCTCTCCGTCACGCTGGCGCATTCGAACAGTCAACCCACACAAGGCGGCGGCGGCGGCGGCTCCGGCAGCACGACCGCCCACGAAGGGAACGGCGAGGAGTCGCTCGGGCTGATCCGCGACACAACGGGCCAAGAGCACTTCATCGGCCCGTCGGGCAGTCTACAGTTCCTAGGCCAGCTGCGGCGTCTGCTGCTGCTGTCTCGCAACGAAACCGCGATGCGGACGCCCGCGCCCAGCGGCACGCGCACACTCCAGCGCATGACGGCCACGTTTACGGACGAAGACGCCGCCCAAGCCCTGGAAACCGACGGCGACCCCAGTGGTGAGGGTGGCGACGACGGCGGCGGCGGACGGGATGGCAACGAGAACACGGAACGCACCGACGACGGTGGCGCCCACGGCGCCGGCCATGCCATCGGCGGCGGTGGCAACGACGACGAGGATGACGACGACGACAACAACACCGTGACCGCGGGACCCGGCAGCGCACGGTTGTCTGTGGCCGCCGCCACCGCCGCCGCTGCCACTGCCGACAAGGACGGGCAAGGCTGGGACAGCAGCAACCACAACAACGGGCCCTCGCCGGCATCGATCAGCTCGGCCCTCGTGCGTGACTACGCCACGATCCAGCCCGACGACGTCGACGCCATTCTCGCGCAGCTGCCGCCACGGCCCGTCGTGGACGCGCTCGTGCGGACCTACTTCAAGAGCGTGCACTCCGACTTCCCGCTGTTCCACCGCGGCACCTTTGAAGACGAGTACGAGCTCTTTTTGGCATCGGGCCGCGGCCAGTCCGGTGGCCGCTCGGGCCACCACCGCCACCAGCACCATCATCATCAACGGCGACTGGTTGGCGGCCGGCCAGCGCCGCCGGTAGCAGACCCGGGTTGGCTGGGCTGCCTGCACATGATGCTCGCCTTTGCGTCGCTGATGCCCTCGGCGGCCCCCGTGGCCGAGGACGACCCGGACCTCGCCGGGCTGCGCCGGCACTGCATATCGCTGACGCGGCACCGGCTGCTGCCGCACTTTATCTCGCGCTGCACGCTGTCCAACATCCGCGCGCTGCTGCTGCTGGCGCTCTACCTGCACAACCACAACGAGCGCAATGCCGCGTGGAACATGGTTGGCACCGCCACGCGTGCGGCGTTTGCCATGGGCCTGCACCGCACCGCGGACGAGGGGCACTTCCGCCCTGTAGAGCGCGAGGTGCGGCGCCGCGTCTTCTGCACGCTCTTTGGCTTTGAGCAGTTCCTCGCGTCCAGCCTGGGGCGGCCCAGCGGGCTGTCGAACTGCGGCGACGACTACGACGACGGCCACGACAATACTACGACCATAGTGAACAACGGCGACCATAGCAACCGCGGTCCCTACTGCGACGCCGAGGTGCAGATCATGCCACCGCGGACCGAGCTGCTGGACGGCAACGGCGGCTACGGCGGCGGCGACGACGACGAGGACGGCGCGGTCTCACGGCTCGCGCTGCGCCTGCAGATGCTGCTGGCGCGGGCCCGCGTGTCGGCCGCTGTGAAAGCGGTTGCGTTGCCGCCCGCAGGCAGTCCCGGCGCCGTCCAGACCGCCGCGCAGGCACGGCTCGCACGCGTCGCGCGCCACCGGTTTTTGGATCTGCCGTGGATCACCGACGCCGCGGAGGACGGCCGCGACCGTCTCAGCCCGCCGCCGAAACGCGGTGCCGGCGATCCCAAGAACGGCAAAGAGAACAGCCACAACAAGCACGACGACGACATGGTCGACACGGAGCAGCCCAGGATGGATAGCGCACGCTTGCACGCCATGTTGGCGTGGCAGAGCCGTCCACGGCTGCGCGCCGCACTCGTCCTGCACATGCAGTACCGGTATCTGGCCGTGCTGGCGACGCGCGCCTGCCTGCTCAACGCCATGGCGTCCGCGCGGCGGGGTCCAAGTCCCGGCCGTGCATACAGCGCGTCGTCTCCGTATGCGGACGGCCGAGAGGCCCACAACAACGACAGAACGACCGCGGAGCCGTCGCCGGCGGACGCATGTGTGGAGAACGCGGTGCAGCTGTGCCGTCTGATCCTGCTGGCCGACGCCTGCAACCTCGTCAACGGCATCTCGGCCATGGACATTTTCTACGCCTACTGCGGCGCCATGGTCTTGATTTTGCGGTCGCTGGGGCAGCCCAATGCATCCGTCCGGACAGTCACGGCGCCGTCGTCAAACCACACGGATGCCGACGCCGACGCCGACGCCGACGCCGACGCCGAAGCCATGGACGAGGAAGCGCGTTACCGCCTGGCGTTGCGGGAGCTCATTGCGCGCACGCGCGAAGTGCTGATGCGTGTGGACAAATGCAGCACCATGAAGCGGTTCGCACGCGTGGTGGCGACGTTTGAAAAAGGCTCGCAGCAGGACGATGTCGGTGTGGGTGCCGGTGCCGGTGCTGCCGCGGGTGTGGGCGGTGGTGGTGCCGGTGCTCCCAATGCTGTCGCCGCAAATGATCCTTACATAGGAAACAGCGGTACGCATGGCGCGACGATGACACCACAGCCAGCGCAAAGTGGCTGGAGCACGCCGTGGCGTTCCGACCCGTACGCGCCACACAGACAGCTCTTGGTACCCGGCCAGGCACCCGGGCAGACGCCGGGCCATCGGCCGGGTCTGGACGCCCCTGTGGCCGGCGGGCGGCCGGCGGCGGGGGGTGACGAGGCGGCTGCATCGATGGCTGCTGCGGGCGCAGACGCGATGCCTCGAATGGGCTTAGCGGGTGGTGTATTGGCTTCTGCAACGGCGCGCGCTTCTGCCGGCTTAGCAACACCCAGTTCTTTGCAAGAGCAGCAGCAGCGTGTCGCAGCAGCGGCGTGGACATCGACGCCGACGTCATCGACGACGACGGCGGCGGCGGCGTTTCTCCAGCCCGGCTACGGCTTGCCCACCAACGGTCTACAACGCCATCCCAACGCATATGACCCGTACCACCATCCTCATTACCACCAGCCCGACGAGATGCCGCCGGCCACCGGGACGGCCCCGGGCGCCATGCCCGGCGTGACAGACAGCCTCTTCTGGCAGCAGCCCAACCTGCTCACGCTTTTTGACGGCGAGCCCGAGGAGAACCAATGGGCGATGGATGCGTTTCTGGGGATGGGCGCCAGCATGGAGAACGCGGCGCTGCCACCAGTGGACTGGGGCGACATTGAGTCCATGATGAGAAATCCGGCCCAGTAAGTGACGACATGGTACTCCGGGGATTCCCCGCAAGTGCATCCACGTTAGTGTATCTATTTAGTGTGCAAAAAAATACGGAGTATCCATCAATAGTTTCAGAAGAAGAATGGAGTTGGAATCGGAAAATACGGAGTAAAATAGAGAGATACGTGGTGAAAGTCCGCGGAACCCCCCCTGAACCGCCCTCCCCGGAGGCCCCTAATTTTTCCACTTATATCTTCTCCCCGGTTTTTTCCCCTCTTTCTTTGTTTCGTAGCCCCAGACACGGCGCCATTCTTCCGTCAAGGCCATGTGGTCATGTGTGTCAGCGATTGGGGGGGGGGATGCCCTTCTAGCTTTTTCGCCCTAGGTTGTTGGTTCGCCACAAGGGAGTGGTTCTGCTCTTGGCGGCGCCCGCTCCGGAAGGACGGAGCCGGGTCCATGGATCCAAAAATCTTTATCTACGAGCTGTCAGCCGCTGCAACCATTATTGCAAGCGGGACTGTCCGAGGATCATCTGAGAGGGAAGCTGTAGCTAAAGAAAAAGGGCTTACACAGTTCTGATTTGTTTGGTTTATTCTGAGACATAAGCCCGAACTTTATTGTTTTCCCAGATCCCAACCCGCCAGCAGCCATGTCCGCGGTCAACGCCCACGCCTACCCGGCGCTCTCGGCGCCCATGAACCTCTGCATCAGCGGGGAGTACCGGCCGAGCAAGAACAGCGAGACCTTTGCCGTCAAGAACCCCATGACCGGCGAGACCCTCTACGACTGCGCCTCCGCCTCCATCGACGACTACGCCGCCGCCATCGAGGAGGCCCACGCCGCGTACCTCGTGTGGTCGCGCCAGGGCCCGTCCGCCCGCCGCATCGTGCTCAACAAGGCCGCCGACATCCTCCAGTCCTATCTGGAGAAGGACGCGCCCGAGGTCCTGGCCGCCGAGGTGGCCGCCACGCGGACCTGGGTCAAGCAGAACATCTTCGCCGCCTGCGGCTTCCTGCGCGACGCCGCCTCCATGGCCACGCACATCAAGGGCGAGATCCTCCCGGCCGACCGGCCGCACACCACCATCCTCGTCAACCGCGAGGCCGTCGGCGTCGTCCTCGCCGTCAGCCCCTGGAACGTGCCCGTGGGCCTGACCGCGCGCGCCATCGCCTGCGCGCTCATCTGCGGCAACGCCCTCCTCCTCAAGCCGTCCGAGTTCAGCCCCAAGTCGCAGCACCTCGTCGTGCGCGCCCTCGCCGAGGCCGGCCTGCCCCGGGGCTGCCTGCAGTTCCTGCCCACCAGCCCCGCCGCCACGCCCGCCGCCACGGCCTTCACCATTGCCCACCCCAAGGTCAGCCGCGTCAACTTCACGGGCAGCCACCGGGTCGGCAACATCATTGCGGGCCTCTGCGCGCAGGCCATCAAGCCGTGCCTGCTCGAGCTGGGCGGCAAGGCCGCCGTGCTCGTGCTGGCCGACGCCGACGTCGACGCCGCCGTGGACGCCGTCGCGTTCGGCGCCATGAGCAACAACGGCCAGATCTGCATGTCGACGGAGCGCGCGATCGTGCACCGCGGGCTGGCCGCCGAGTTCAAGGCGAAGCTCGTGCAGCGCGTCGAGGCCCTGCGCGTCGGCAACCACCTGGAGGACCCCGAGGTCCAGCTGTCGGCGCTGTGCCAGCCGGCGGCGGCGGCGCGCATCCTGGCGCTGATCAAGAGCGCCGTGGCCGCGGGCGCGCAGGTGCTGACGGGCGACCAGACGGCGCACGGGGCGAACAAGACGATGCTGCGGCCGCACGTCGTCGCCGGCGTCACGCCGGCCATGGAGCTGTACCAGCAGGAGACGTTTGGCCCCGTGGTGGCGCTCACCGAGTTCGACGACGAGGAGGAGGGCATCGCGCTGACCAACGACACCGAGTATACGCTGGCCGGGTCGGTGTTCTCGCGGGACGTGATGCGCGCCATGGCCGTGGCGAAGCGCGTGCGCGTCGGCAGCTGCCACGTGAACGGGCCGACCGTGTACGTGGAGGCGCCGCTGCCCAACGGCGGCATTGGCGGCCACAGCGGCTACGGGCGGTTTGGCGGCATGGCGGGCGTCGAGCAGTTTACGGAGCGCAAGATTGTGACGCTGGCCAGCCCAGGGATGCAGTATGTGGTGTAGAGCGTCGCGTAATGTTCAAGAAGAAAAATAAAGTAAAAATAAAAAATCGTGTACTACAAGTTTCGGTCCTGAGAATCAAAGACGTATCTCTGAGGAGCCAAAAGCCAACTCAGGAGATGATAGATGACGTGACTACAAAAGAAATGAAGCGACAACACAGGTCTTTCAACAGCTGATTTATTAAACATATAATAACTTGTGCAGTTCCTAGTATGTGTTGTTACTTTAAGTCTACCTTTGTATACCGTCTGGCGTTATCCTCCATTACCACGCAACTTCAATTCTGGACAGCCAGAGTCGTCGACAACACCCATCTAACCGCCATCGACGCCTTAATCTCTGCTCCAGCCAGGGTCGCCACCCCGTTCGCGGATCTCCTTGCCGCGCCACATGAGAACGGCGACCGTGAAGGGGAAGAAAAAGACTGTCAATGCCCCAAAGAGGCCATAGGGCGCAGCGTAGCCCGTCTTGGCAATCATCGGCTGCAGGAAAAAGGGCGAGACGTACGAGAAGACGTTGCGGATGAGGTTGAACACCAAGCTCGCCTCGGCGCCTTGCCGCGGGTACGACTCGAGAATGTACGTTTGGCTATTTTGTTAGTACGGATACACAAAGATGAGACAAAAAGATAAAAATGGTCGCAGACAAGGCAGGCAAGACATACATAATGGTCGTGGCAATCTCGATGCCGAAAATGTAGATCGCCTGGCCCACGAGCGGCGTCACCCACGAGTGGCCAAACTGCAGCGACGTGCCGAACATGATCAAACCGCCCGGCGCCGCAATCAGCGCCGGCCAGATCACCTTAAGGCGGTACTCGGGCCGCCACTCCTTGCCCTGCTTGAGCGCGCGGCGGGCCAGGAAATCGATCGAGGGCCCGGCATAGGCCTCGCCGATGAGTGCGCCAATCAGGCCCGAGAGGCCCGACAGACCGACGTCGAGCACGCTGAAGTTGTACTGGGCCTCGAAGATGAGCGGGATCTCCGACGTGATGCCGACGTGCATCATGTAGGCGATGCCAAACCAGAACGCCGACAGCAGGACCGCAGGAAACTTCAGTAGCACAAAGGGCCGGGTGAAGATGAAGAGAAAGGTGTGGTGATTGCTGGAACGCTTGGGAATATGGATGCCGTACAGGTCCCACAGCGTCGCACGCTCCTTGACAACGGGGGGCGCAGCAGCAGCAGCAGGAACGGGAGCCGGAGCCGAAACCGAGGCATCAGAACTGCCCGGCGCCGGCAGAGTCTGTGTGCCGGGGACGGCACGGACGTAAATCGTCTCGGGCAGGAAGAAGATCTGCATGATGAGGCCGACGCCCATGAAGATGAGCAAGATCCACTGCGTGGCCGGCCAGCCAAGGCTCTTGTTCTCGGTGATGGCACCGCCGACCCTAGACAACGTTGTTAGTCTTGACTGCTTGTCTATAATGGATATCATCGTCCGGTGGTGTACGTACAATGTACCCAGAAAGGGCGAGACCACAATGGCGAGTGTCGAGATACCGACTTTCTTGCCTTTCTCGTGCCGGAAGAACTGCGTGTCTTGTTAGATGTTGTTTTTTTTTTTTTTTTTGGTCTCGGTATAATACGAAAAGCAGGCAACCGTACAATGTCGCCAATGCTGGCCGGGCCGAGCGTCCAGAACGCCGATCCGCCAAAGCCGAGAATCACGCGGCCGGCCATGCACACGCCGTACGACTTGGCGCTGGTCACGACGCCGGCGCCCACCATGGCGATGATGTTGCACATGAGCAGCACGGGGCGGCGGCCGATGAAATGGCTCAGCGGGCTCCAGAAAAAGGGGGCGACACCGTACAGCGCGACGGGCGTGTTGCCGAGGTAGACGGCTTTGCTCTTGGGCACGCCGAGAGAGACGGCCAGCGGCACCGTGGCCGCCACAAGGGACGTGACGGCCATGTAGCAGACGAGCGCCAGGTAGGAGATGGTGAACATGGCGGCGTGTTTGCGGAACCAGGACCAGTTGAGCGGGTCGGCCGGGTCGTCCGAGGGCTGGGGCATGAGAACGACGCCATCGCGTTTCTTGAGGTGCGCCGTCAGCGAGGCGTCGTCCTGGTCGGAGGAGACAGGCTTCTCGTTGCCTTCTTCAACCATGGCAGAATCTGCGGATGAAGGTGTTGTGTTAGAGTCGACGAAGCAAGGGAGTGCGAGGTTTGGAAGAGACTATCACTGTTACTCACGCGGCATTGTTTCGTCTTTCGTCATTGTTTGTCTCAAAAAAAAGGCGGCAGGCCAGGTCAAGGAGAGTCGCGATGACAAGGGGGAGTCGGAGGAAAATCGATGCGCTCAACTCAGGGGAACACAGCAGACGATCTCCTGGGATGAAACAAAAGAAAGAAAAGAGAAAGAAGAACGACAACAAGAACAAGAACAGGAACAAGGAAAATCGAAATGAAAGGCGAGAATCTCAGTCGGGTGGAGCAAGAGGGCCAGGTATAAAAGCGTTTTGCGAGGCAACTTATACGATCCTAACTCCGACACGAGAAGGAAAAGCCAAGAACGACGAGCCCGGCACCGCAAGCCCACAGAATCCCAGGTGGACCGCTGAGTCCAGACCGCGTCACACACACACGCACCCAAGAAAAGGCTATGTCCAAATAAGTAGTCCGTAAGCACGGCAGCGTTATGGTCAGAGGCTGATGGCGGCGTTTGGCTGCGGAACGCACCGGGGATCGTTGGAAAGAAAGCTCACAGTTCGTGGCAGGTTTTTCTGCTCATGTGTCCGTGGAAATAATGGAGAACCGGCTGGTCATTTTATGTAAAAAAAAAAGAGGAATAAATGAAAGAAAAGTCCATCGACCGGTCTATCCAGAGAAACGAAAAGAAGAAGAGAGGAAAAAGAAGGATGAAATGGAGAGAAACGAAGAAAATAAACCAGTTTCTGCAACAGATTAAAAGAAGAGCAAAAAATCTCCATAAACAAAATGGCAACCCCCGGATGCTCCAACAGTACCGCCCGTTCCCCGGGGTTCTGGTTCCCCGGGAAAAGGGGGCCCCAGATGGGCTTGGTGGCCCCCCCAAAAAGCGGAGGCGACTCCGCGAACCGGGTACTTGGCTCCGGCGGAAATAAGGCCGAGACGGGGTGCTGGCGCCATCTTGGCGAGGTTCCCCGCAACCTGTCAGCCTGCCTATCACCGCGTACAATACTTCGTACAGTATGCATCGTATGAGCCCTACGGGAGTACTGTCACTCGTTGTCCCACAACCAAGGCGGAGCCGTGGAGGCTGTTTGCACGCGCCATGCCAAGGCCGCACTATAGAAACGAGTTGGTTTTTTGGAACGAAAACAGAGCCCGGCTTGAGAGGGCCATCGTGGGCGGACGGGGAGGTTCATATATTGAGCTCCCGCGAAACCAGACAAGGGGCCCCCGATTCAAAGAGGTTCTTGGGGAATAGTTACAGACTACGAGCACGCCCCGTTTTAGTGTCATTATCAGAGTATCGGATTGCAGCAGTTTGTTGTCCTTTTTGGAGGCGCTAAAAGAGACACGAACATTCACGCTCACCTCTCTTCTCCTTCTCCGTCCCTCTTCCCCCCACAATGGCCATTGCTGTTCCAGCTACATCCCGGGCCGCCGTCCGCGATGGCAGCGGCAAGATCACCGTGCAGCAGCGGGCGACGCCCGTACCCCAGGGCACGCAGATGCTCGTGAAGCTGCACTACACGGGGGTGTGCGCCACCGACGTCCACATCGCCCGCGGCAGCCTGGCGTATCTGCGGCCCAAGGTCGCCGTCGGCGGGCACGAGGGCACCGGCGTCGTCGCCGCCCTCGGCCCGGACGTCGACGCCGGCGCCTGGCACGTCGGCGACCGCGTC